>RJWH01000224.1:642500-1090687 GCA_004363575.1 Solenodon paradoxus | reverse complement strand
AGGAGCAGGAGGGAGAGGAGGAGCAGGAGGGAGAGGAGGAGCAGGAACAGATGAAGGAGAAGGGGGAAAAGAAGGACAGCAGCAACAAAACACTGGGAGGAACAAGCAGCAGCCTCTACCACATTTCTAAGGCCAGGTACTGTGATAGGTCCTGAGGGCAGAGATGAAAAAAATCCTAGACGAAACAATTTCCCTCAAGAGCTCAGTTATTACTATATACCCCTACATATTATTACATACACCACAGTGTCCATTTGTATCTACCTTTGTGTCACTAGAGACCAGCTCACAGCCCTGCACTATTGATAGTAACAAACATATGCCAATTAGTAAATATTCCTCCAAAACCAATGTGCCTGATAGTGGACTGAGGCTGGGGGAACAACTCTGGCTATGGCACCATCCCTGCCCTCAGGAGTGCCCAGTCTAGTCAAGGAAATAAGATGGGTCATACCCATGAGAAAACAATGCAGTAAGGAATTGCACAGTCAGTACCCAATGAGGGAAAGCTCTTGAAAGCCTCAGATAGCCAGAAATGGTGCTGGAAGAGGAAAGTGACAACTGTCTCAGATCTTAGCAGATCTTAGATAAGATGTTGGGATACTTGAAGGCAGGGTAACCAACAGACTGATGTTGGCACCAACTCAGCACATGAGAGATATGCCCAGCTGGGTGAAGAAAGGGCTTGCCCTCTTCTTTCATTAGGCAGAAATTGTCCTAGAAAATCTCAGCACCCAGCTGCCACTCCCCCCAGAGACAGGCACTGAACCTCCACATCCAAACACAAGCTAGCCAAACCCCCACCATGTCCATCATTAATGATTTCATGGTCCCAGTTAAAACAGCATTTCCCTAAAGCAATTTTCCCAGAAGTGACAGAAAGACAGATATTAGAGGCAGGTTGCCATGGAGAGTCTCAGAAGGCCATCTGTCCTGGCTGGTTCAGACTTTCACCTCCCTCAAAATTATTTAAGGTCAGATGCTCTCAAAAGTGCCTCTCCGTTGTAAGCTTCTGAGAATCTAAACTGGAACCCTGAGATGTGAACCTCCTAGGGTTAAAATAGGAACATCTTCATGAAATACAGAAATCATCTGTACAAAGGCCCCACTACAGTCCTGATGATAATTGGCCCTTAGTAAAGACTTTTTATTATCATGCTAGCATAATTGATATTATTATTACTATTTTAAGGAAGAAACAAATCCCACAGAAACTAAGTTTCAAGGTCACACTCAGCCAATGACTAAGTTACTCCTGGAGTACAGGTCTCCCAACTCCAGGGGTCCTTCCTTCCCTGGTCAGGTGCTCTCTTACCTTATCGTGTGGCAGTAGGTGGGTGGCAATGCTGCTGATTCCTTTCTGGCTCAGTTCGGGCCCTTTTCTTCCATCCATTTATTAAACCATGAGCTCTTTTTAAAGGGGAGTAGAATCTTCAAAACAAGAAGACCCCCCATACACACTTTTAGGGATTAAAGTTCATGTGGTTATGGAATGCTCACCTGGAACTAAATGCATTACTGAGAGGCCACTGCTGAAAGCCAGTGACAAATTAATATGAAAATGTGAAGAGCAAGCCCTGATGAGATGGACAAGATCTCCAGCTGTTGACAGACTGTCTCCAGTGTTCCCAAGGTGAGTCAAACGGCACTTAAGGGACATCTGGGTTAGGCGGTCGGTCAGGATGGACACTCAGTGGTAGCATTGTCCACTGTGGTGATCTCAAGAGATGGCTAGGGAAAGCATGTCCGTTGGGGTGGTCAATGTAGGGGTGCCCTCTTACTTTAGGGACAGGGTACAACTAAGCTATGATCATTTCCCCCTGGCACTGAGGTGAGTCCAAGTGCTTCAAAAAGCAGTCTTGAGCAAGGACCTATACGCCACATCTTCATTTATGCAACTTCAGTAGGAGCTGTCAGTGTTCTGGCCAGGAAGTTTTACAAATAACAGAATTTCTGCTCAAGCACCAAACCTTATTTTTAATAATCATGGATTCAGAGGAAGCTGCAAAAACAGTATAGAGGTCTCATGTGCCCTTTGCCCAATTTTCCCAGGGGTGACATCATCGAAAAAGATAGTACAACAGAAAAATCAGGAATCTGTGACACATTCTCAAGCTTTATGCGGATTTGACCAGTTTTCATGCACACATGTATACGTGTGCATGTAGAGTCCACGTAGTATTACCATTCATATATCTGTGGACCTACCATCATCATCCAAACATAGCTGCTCATCTTCCTGTTGCTATTGCTTTATAGCCCCGTCATCTCCCTCCTGGTACCCCTGCCTCAATCCCTAACATCTGCAACTATTAAACTCTTCCTTGACTCTGTAATTTTATTATTTTGAGATATTATAAGTCCTTAAGTTCCCTTGAGATCCATTCAAGTTGCTGAATATAACAATCCTTCACTTCTTGCTACTGAGTACTATTCCATGGCGTGGCCACACCAGTTGTTCCACCATTCACCCACTAAAGGATATCTGAATTGTTTCCCACTTGCGATTTATTTTCCAAGTAAAATGTTAGAAACAATTATGTGTATGCTTTCCTATGGACATAAATTTTCAGCTCTCTGGGACAAATGTATCAGAATTACTGGGTCATACATCATATATTTTTTGAAAAATATTTAGATGGAATTCTTCTAAAAATATACACTCACATACTGCTCTCTCCTTGTAGTGACAGTACTATGTAGATCATGCAACCTTAGTTTTAATTATGTAAGGTCATTATTAGGAGCCACTGAAATCTGTGAACTGTTTGTCTCCTAATTAAATAGTCCCAAGGGATTAGAGGCTTTGACCTTAAAGTGTTCAAATTCTGGCATTTGTTACGATCGTTTTTATCAGGTGACTGTTGAATATGTTGTTGCTGAGCACCTCAATATGTTTAGCCCAAATTGTGTTGTGCCATAAATGCAAATATATCCCAAGTTTGAAGACTTACTACAAAAAAGAATGTGAAGCATCTTGTTAACAATTTTATATTGATTATACATTGCAAATGATATTTTGGACACACTAGATTAAAGAAAATATAATATTTTCATTTCTTTCTTTTTGCTTTTAGAATATAGCTACTAAAAACATTTTTAATTGTGTGTGTGGTTGGCATTATAATTGTATTGAGGAGCGCTGGTTCAGAAGGTTTTGTTTGTCTGTTTATTTGCTTGTATCTAGGATGCTTGAAATGATCATACTGTAGTATGTGGTATGTTATAGTACTGACATGTCCTGCAGTATTAGCATAATGCTGTAAGAAAATGGTAATAATCTGAATACAACTTCAGTCTCATCCCTGCTTTCAAAATAGCATGAAAAGAGGCAACAGAGAGTGGATAGAGATCTAGCTTATGACTCTTAAAAAATCTGAACTCCATTCCCAACTCAGCCTCATGTTCAAACAGCTCCACTTCTATGAACCTCCCTTTTCTTTCCTATAAATTCCTGCCTTGCCTATTTCACAAGAATGTTATAATAATTAAGTGGATCAATTTGAAAGTTCTTCAATAAGTACCAAGTACATAATGCACATAAATAGCAATGTAGAAGTTGTTAAATCAAATCATACAACTGAGGCCTTTCTCTTCAGAGCAGTACTTTTCAAATGCTAATGTACAAGGCAGCTGAGACTCTGCATTTCTAACAAGCTCCCAGGTGATACTGACACTGCTGATCCTCAGAACACACTTTGAGTAGCAAGGTCCTGTCCCTAGAGCATGTCCACTGATCATCCTCAGAGGCCCTGTTGCCTCCAGGTGGCAGGGGACAATGAGAAGATTGCACCCTCTCTGCCTGCCTCGCTCCCGGTCTTGGCCAGCTTCTTACACTGCTGATGCTGAGTGGATGAGAGCTTCTGGCAACCCATTTATGAAGGGCCAGCTCTGGAGCATCAAGAACAAGACAAAGTCCCATACTTCTTGGGACTTGTAACTACAAATTCAAAGTTCCCGAAAATATGCTATTAAAATAAATTCACAAAGAAGGGGGGATTTCATAGGTAACAGAGCAGAACATTTAAAAGGGGTTGACAATGTCATCAGAATAGCTTAAAGTTAACACTCTAGATTGTCAATATACATGCAGAGATACACTGAAGCTGAGATGAACCCAAAGTAACCCCTGGACCCAGCCCTTCTCATGTCAAACCTTCTTATCTGTCTGCACAGCATCCCTGTCTTTGAGCTGGGCTGCCTGCCCATCTCTTAGGCTAAAGAAAGGAATATATTCACAATCTTGCCTTCATTACAAGGGGAAATGTTAGCTTTTGCTTTTAATTAAGCATTTTATACGGATTTTTTTCTTTGACCATAAAGATATCCAACTGCATATTTTCTAAATGATCCATACAGATATAATACACAATGCTTTTCCAGTTTAAAATATAAAAAGTAGCTCTCACAATCTCCCACATCTGCCATAATAATTTAAGTCTTCCTATATTCATTGACTTGACAAATATTTAATGGATGCCTCTTTTGTTTGTGCCAGGCTCAATGTGCTGAGCACTTAAAATAAGGAGAATTAAACACCATTCCTCCCCATCCAGACTTCACAGTCCAGAAGGGAAGACAAACATGTAAATAAATAAATAATCCCAATGGAGAGTAATACCGCTGGTTAAAAAAAAAAAAGGTAAATAAAAAGAGGAGCATAAGGAGGGGTGCTTTCTTTCTCCCCTTGATACTAATTCAAAAGTCATAATTTGCAATCTGAAGCAACTAAGATGGAAAACAAATGAAGCTGCACTATATTCCTGAAATGTGCTGTACTTAGCAATCAGCATCTACAGAGACACCCTACACCAGGCAGTGAAGGAGTAAACCAGCCTCCTGGCTACTTTACAGGGGGGTGGGGGTAGTTGCATCTCGGAGGCAGGAAGGACTTTCAGATTCATGACCTGGCACTGCTGCCTTCACTCAGAGCCTGGAGACAAAGAATCTGTTTAGAAATTCATTAAGATGTTAATACAGACATTAGACAAAACAATGAGGATCCTTATCAGAAGAGACTGAGAAAGTGCAAAAGACCTGCCTCCCCAGCCGCCAGGGAACACTGAGACTGGCCAATGGAGAATCCCCGCTAAATGCCACACACAACATAGCATCACCTTTGCCTTTCTGGGGGGCCCTTGTCCTTTCATACACTAACAGGAAAAGTTAGGCAAAATGTAGATTTGGGCTGGATCGTTGACAGCCTTGACCCTCTATGGCCAACAGACAATGGAGAGCCCCGGAAATCTTCTTGTTGCTTTTGTTTGCTTTTTGAAGGAAGGGTGCCAGCAGGAATGAAGGCAAGTAGGCATGCAGCTAGAGACAAGAATCAGCACCTTTCATTTATTTTATTTCGTTGTTCACACTGGTTGTTTCCCATTCTTCCTGCACCTGAGACTCAAAGATACATGTCTTGGGCTCCTTCAGAGGTGACTGAACTAACCACACACTGAAGAATCTTTTGAGAAGCAAATGACATGAGAAAAGCTGTTTAGATAGTGTCTATGTGTTTACATATACGCCATGTATGTAGACACATCGTTGTATAATTTAATAATATGAAAAGCTACTCTTTATTGACCACCTAATATGACAGCCACTATTATTCCCAGGACTTTACAAGTATTATCTCTATTTTCCTAACAGACCTTCAGAGTAGACATAATCATCCCCATTCTAGAGATGTGACAACTGAAACTCAGCTGGCTAGCAAGTGGTGGATCTGGAAAAGTCAATCCAGTTAGTTGGATTAATAAAAAAGGAGAGATTACCAGCAGGGAAATTAAAATGAAGCCCCTGAATAGTCCAGATATGTCATATGGTGACAGTACTGAATATAGGAACATCTATAATGCAACTCACACGAAGAATTTCATCTAATTTTTGAGAAGTGACAGTTCACTAAAGGGCAGCGATAAAGTGCCGGCTACTACCTTAGACGGGGCTGAAGCCGCAGACACACAGATTGCAGGCTACCGGAAATAAGCCGGTACTCAATACTAGGACTCACCACAAGGGGTCAGGCCTGTGGCCGCCTCCTCCTCCGCCCCCTTCCTCTTGCTCCTTCCTTTCCCCAAAAGGCTACCATCCCCAAGGACTTGCTCCTCAGGGGTTCTTGGTTATGATTCTGAAGTATTCTAAGCAAGACCAGCAACAGCAAAGCATTAAACCCACTGTGGGGCCCCAAGGTGGGAGAGAGGGATGCAGTTCACACCTCCGAAGTAATGCCCCAAGACTCCAGCCCTGACCCTAACCCAACTCCTATTGCCCAAGACAATTGTATGTGGCACACAAAAAGGTGCCTGACTACTATCTAGAAAATGATTCTACTATTGTTCTTATTTTCTGGAGGTCAGAAACCCTTCTGCCGAGGAGACAGCTTTTCAGTTCAGTAGGTTGGTTAGTTGTGAGCTTATAAGAAGATAACATCGCCCCCAAGGACCAACACTTTCTCCCTCTCCAGGGTATGGTTTCCAATGATTCTGTATTCCATGTGTTCCGTGAAAAGGAATTCGGAGGTCTGCCCCCTTATATATAGAACATAGGGGAAAGTTAAGCCTATAATAAGTTCTACATTTTTTTTTAAAGTTTCTAAATTTGGTATGTAAAGTTTAGTAAAAATATTAATAATAACCTAAATATTATTTAAGTGCTTATAATGACTGGTGACTATGCTAAATCTTGTTAAACATAAATAAATCTTCATAAACACTTGACAGGCAGTATTTGAAACCATGTTCATTCACTTTCATAGAACAACTTATTTCACTCACCCACTTCTCTTGTGAGAAAGTATATCTAATAAAAGACTGAATTTCAGGTAAAGGAGGACAAAAACAAACAAATCAAGCTAACCATTTGACCTTGGACAAGTCCCGTTCTCTGACTGGGGCAGAGAGGACACCTGGTTCTAGAACCAGATCCACCAATCACTCCCTCCAGGTGACATTCAAAGTAAATCCCTTTACTGCTCTGAGCCTCAGTTTCCTTGTCCATGCATGATTAGGAGATACCTCTGTAAGGGACAATGCCTGGTATCTATAAAGTTCTCAGTATCTACCAGCTATGATCATTGGCATCGTTATTATCCCTATTCCAATGGTTCCCAGTGATTTCAAGTAAGAAGATTGCTCTTAATGCAAAAAATAGACTCAAGTCATCAATAGGCTGAGTATCAGTCAGGAAAACATCAAATAATAAAAAGTCACTAAAACTATTTAGTTCATTAAGGCAATATTCATATATACTTGAAAAATATGAATCATAATTTTGCAATCACTGACGTTCAATTCTAAGAATGCTTGTGGAATTTCTGAGGACCTAGGCTGGACCCACTAGAGAAGACTCTAGTCTACTGTCATGTCCACCTTCAATCACTTCCCAACTTCCTTCCTCCTCTGTCACAGCTGATCTTACCATACTGAAGATCTAAAACACAAGGCAAACAGGAGAAATAGGTAAAAACATCATTTGAAACTGAATGAATAACTATTTGCGATGTTTCTGCCTGTAACTCTTTTCATTCACAGAGTACAAACTTTTGAAGGGTAAGAGATGATGTATCTATTTCATTGAGAATCCCTAACCAATCTTGGATAAATTCTTCATAATAAGATTTTATTTTATATTAGGAAAATAAAACACAAAATAATAGACTATTAGAACATGAATTAACACTTTAAAGCAATGCTTATTCAACCTTAATTCACATTTTAAAAAACTTGAAGTTATTGTTAAAATGCAGATTCTGATACAATAGGTCTGAAAAAGAGACTGATAGTATTTTTTAAGGGGAAGAGAGAAGGAAGAGAAGAAAGGGAAGAAGGAAGGGGAGAAAGAAGTATTTTTAAGGAAGGAAGGGAGAGAAGGAAGAAGCATCTTTATTTATATTTTCAGTTTTGGTTTTTCACTCAGAGCCCCATTTGTGAATCTGGATCCTTGAGCTTTGCATAGTCTGCACACCAGCATGTAAGCTGCCTGAGTCACAAGAACATGCCTACTATGGTTTCATTTAGCCTGGGTTTTTTGTTGTTGTGTTGATTTGTTTGCTTATTTAAAGAGAGTGTAGTAGAAGATATTTTCCCCTGGCCCCAATTCAAAAGTTAGTCTGCCAGTAATTTTTCATGTTACTATGGAGACTGGAGCTATTTCCTGTTCTACAGACACTGCAGCTAAGTCCTGTAACCGTGACGAAGGACAGGCAAGCATCGCCTCCCTACTCTGCAACTGTACGTAACTGCTAAGAGTTGCCAGCAGAAACCACACATAGTCAAGGAGATGAATATTTACTTCAGAGTATAAAAGGAGCTCCCCTAGGCTCCCCCTTCATTGGGTAAAAGAAGGCCTTCCAGATGACGCCCCTCCACGTGGGACCCTAACACTGAGGAAGAGAGAAATCAGTTGGAGAGGTATCACCAGGCCTTCTTCCAGGGAGTCAGGGCAGGAGCTAAGAAGCCACTGACATGGCTAAGACCTCAGAGGTGCTCCAGGAACCGAGGAAAGCCCAGCAGACTTTCATAAGAGACTTTGTGAGACTTTTAGGGTCTATACTCCCTTTGCTCCCAAGACCCCAAAGAATGGTTAATGCTGCCTTTGTCAGCCTAGCTCAGCCCAATATAAGAAGGAAACTTCAGAAACTGGAGGGTTTTGCAGGCAAGAACACCACCAAGCTTCTGGAGATAGCAAATAAGGTCTTCATTAATCGGGACCAAGCTGAGGAAGGAAGCCGATGAACAGTGAGGAAGAAAATAAACCTTCTAGCAGCTGCCTTAGGACAGCCCCCTCCTGCCATGGAAAAGGGAAGTTTCAAGATGGGGGGGCCAGGGGGACTAAGGAGGAAGTCTCCATTAGTTCGGAGCCAGTGTGCATACTGCAAGAAAACCGGACACTGAAAAAATAAATGTACAAACCACCAGAGAGGGAAATTTGGTTCTTCCAACCCTCCTAGCCACTACCGGCCCGAGCCATGTGAAGCAGACCTGATTGTGGTGGCAGGGACAGACTCTGATTAGGACAGACCGGGCTCTTTCCACCAAGTAGTCCATGAGTTCGTGTATCTGCCAGACTGCCCAGTACCTCTGATGGGCAGAGATCTTCTGGCTAAAATGAAAGCAGTAATAGCCTTTGCTTCAGACGGCTTGGCACAGCTGCATATAGGTACCGAATCACCCAAGGGAAACGGGGGTTGGGGACTGAAAGACTACCACCCTGTCCAGAACTTAAGAGCCATCAATAAAGCAGTCATCACCCTACATTAGGCGCTGCCAAACCCATATGCCCTACTAGGACTCATATCAGCTCTGTGGGCCCCTTGAATGGGCCTGTTACTTCTCAGCCAACGCAGATCGCTGGTACAGCAGACCCCCTTCTGCCACCACACTGCACTACTGCCGAAATAAATCTCTAACACCATAAACATGTTACCCTCATTACTGCTTATAGCTCTCCCCTTTATCTCTGGTACCTCGACTGGCAGGCCAGGATACCAACCCTATGAATGTGGTCCATTAAAAGAATGTGAATGTTTTAACAAGGGTCAGAACCAGAGTCTCACAGATTATAACACAAACTACTGCTCATTTGCTGGGTAGTGTAAATAGTAAGGAGGAATATATGTGACAAGCACAAATAGACATATCATATGAGGGCGAACTACCCATTACCAAAACATAACTATAGGTATAGCATATCAACCAATATGTTGGGGATTCCAAAGCCTGAAGGCAAGTAAGAGTCACGTGAAACTCCCAGGTCAGACAAGAACAGGGTCTAGAAAGTCTCATGATCTAGACTCTCAATTACGTCAAGTTTTAATTGCCACCCACCATATTATAAATCGTACTAATCTGGACTTAGCCAAGGCCTGCTGGTTATGCATGTCCTTCACTTCCCCCACCCCCCACCCCGGTATCTAGCAACTCCAGTTACCAGAGAGATTCTTGCTAATCTCTCCTCAGGACTCAGGACATGGAGTTCCACCATTACAAATTTTGAATTAAAACACCGGGCTCCTATTTGTTTCCAAAACAGCAAAGGGACAAAGCCAGTAGGGCAGACTCCAGAAATGTGGAGTAACACACCACAGAACTAGAAGGGAGCCAAACTAGACCCTGGTGTCAGTCGGCACCTGGGGTCTTTTTTGTGTGGGACAAGAGCCTTCTTGTGTCTCCCCAGTAATTGAACAGGAAGCTGTATCTTCACTTTCTTAACACCTCATGTTAACATCATACCTAGAAACCAGTCCCTTGAAGTACCAATAACCATCTTCTCTAGGCCAAAGAGCACTGTACAGGTCATACCTCTCTTACTAGAGTTAGGAATAGCAGCTGGAGTTGGAACAGGGGTAGGTGGAATAGACACTTACACCTCCTTCTACCACACACTCTCTCTAACCTAGCCGACATCATCCAAAAAAGGTCACTGAATCTGTAAATGAACTCAGAATCAAGTAGACTTCTTGGCTGCTGTAGTATTACAGAACCAAAGAGTTTTAGACTTACTCATGGCCAAGAAGGGTGGCCTTTGTCTGTTCCTAAATGAAGAATGTTGTTTCTATACCAATAGGTCTGGAATTGTCAGAGATATAACCCAGCAACTACGGAAAGGAGCCAGGAAACTTCGAGAAAATGCATCTGACCTTGGGAGCTCCTGGTTCGGAAACATCAACTGGTTATCCTGGCTCTTGCCCCTGTCAGGGCTCCTCCTTGTATTGTCACTTGCACTCTTGTTTGGTCCCTGCATCCTGAATCTACTTACCCATTTTATCTCCTGCCGCCTAGAGGCCTTAAAGCTTCAGATATCACTCCAGACCAGATCACCGAACTGCCATTACAAGCCCCTGGGCAAAGAAGACCCAAGCTGTTGAACCCCGCAATGTCCCCATTCAGCAGGAAGAAATCAGAAGAACTTGTCACCCCTGTTCCCACCTCCAGTTTACAGTCTCCTATATAATCTCCAAGGCTGTAAAACACCTTCAGGATCAAGAGGGGGCGGTGTGGTAGAAGACCTTTTCCCTGACCCCAATGCAAAAGTTCATCTGCCAGCAATTTTCCATGTTACTACAGAGATTGTAGCTATGTCCTATTCTACAAAGACTGCACTTTTGTCCTATTATCATGACTAAGGACAAACAAGCATAGCCTCCCTACTCTGCAGCTGTACGTAACTGATAAGAGTTGCCAGTAGAAACCACATGTAGCCAAAGTGATAAATCTTTACCTCAGAGTATAAAAGGGGCTCCCCTAGATGCCCCATTGCTCAGCTTTGGGTAATAATACCCCTGAGCCAGCACCGATGCTTGAAATAAAGTGCTGCTTTCTCTACCTTTGGAATGCCCGGTTGTCAGTCTTCTCACCCTCTAGAGGCTCTGCTATAATGAGAGGAAGGAAGGAAGGGAGAAGAAGCATCTTTATTTAACTAGCTGTTTTTTATTTTTCTCACCCCTGGGCTGGGTAGCAAATGCTGTTCCTAGAGCTTTACATGGTCCCCACACCAATGTCTCACCTGCCTGAGCCATGTGGGACTGAATTTTTAACAAGCTCCCAGATAATGGTGACGCTGCTAGTAAATAGAACTGGACTTAGTATAAGGCTTTGTATAAAAGAACCTGAGGGTCAGAGAGGCAACTGTCTTATATGGGGATCACACAGAAAATTAGAGACAGAGCTAGAAAATGAATTCAGGTTGTAGACTTTTAGTCCATAGCTCTTTCTACAACGCCCTGATGTTATCCTTTCTCCTATGGGGGGAAAAGATGTCATTTTTTCCCAGCAAAGATAATACACATACATATCAATGAACACGCACACAGTCCCTAGACTATAGAAGCTGTATCAGTCTCTCCCTCGGTTTCCTGCAGCCTTGCAAACAAAAGATACTCAAAACAACATGTCAAAAGATTAATCTGATCAGGAAAGGAGAGTGTTCTAAATAGAATACCACCTTACCTTCCTTCCACCCCTATGTCATCTCATTAAAGATTCCATTCTGATCAGGTACCCCAAGTCTCCAAAATTTTCTGTACCTATAGGCTATCTCGGTTTTCCCTAGAGACATTTTTAAACTAAATATGAATATAATGGGAGAAAGTTCAAAGCAAGTTATTACTTTCCATCAATATTTAGGGATAAGGGGATTTTTTTTCCCCATATCAGCAGGCCATTTTATGCTCCTGAATGTCCTTTGTACTAGACCATTTAAGGCATGTGAAGTGTTTGAAGAGTCGCACTTAATGGTCTAAGTGTTCAAACAGGACGGCTTCAAAGCCTCCCTCACCCGCCACCACTCAGAGTCACTCCCCAAGGCTTCTGTGGCTTTGAACCATATTTTAACAGTCTTAAGAGTTCGAGAAAGCTGGCTCCACCAAATGATTCAGCCTGGGCCCAAGGATGTAGTAGATCCACAGTACATCCCTGGCCAAGCTTCAATCCATCTCCTAGAGTCACAGTTTGCCAAGTTTTCAACAGAACTTTCTTGAAAAGGTCAGAAAACAGAACCTCGAAGGGAAGAAATACAGGCAACTATTGGGCTGTTGTGCATTCTTGCTCTCTTTCTATCACTTTGTTAAAATTAACAAGTTTAGTGCAAATACTTTGGGTTTGGATCTTGCCACATTGAGAAAACCAAGAGGACAAAAATTTCACATTTTAAAGGCAAAACTAATTTTTCCCTTTGCAAGAGGAAACGCCAGCAAGGCTTGAAGCCCAGCAAGGCTCGAAGCCCAGCAAGGCTCGAAGCCCAGCAAAGCTCGAAGCTGCAAGAACCCATCTCTGTGGGGCTTCTGCTGGTTTCTAGCTGGAGGAATGTAATCCTCAGCCCCCGGGAGCTCCAAGGCTGCCAAGCCTGGTGCTGTAGTCTCCTGCACCTCCGGCAGCCGCACATGCTCCTTCCCGGTGCAGGACTCACCCACTGGGGTCCTCCTGTGCATGTGGAGGGCTCTGCACACTGAGCAGCCAGCAAATGTCAAAGGCCAATCTTTTCTGGGTGTCCCAGCTCACCATCACATTTCTCTTAAAGCACCATTCAAAAATGGATCAAAATGGACTTGTGTTTTTCTACTCTGCTATTCTCTACCTTGAAGTGAAATTGCTGGATCAAATGGCAGTTTCATT
Source organism: Solenodon paradoxus (assembly GCA_004363575.1). Classification (NCBI taxonomy): domain Eukaryota; kingdom Metazoa; phylum Chordata; class Mammalia; order Eulipotyphla; family Solenodontidae; genus Solenodon; species Solenodon paradoxus. The sequence continues at coordinate 1,077,578 of RJWH01000224.1, read as the reverse complement.
TTTAGTCTTTTTGAGGACTCTCCATACTATTTTCCATAGAGGTTGCACTAATATACAGTGCCACAATGGTGGACAGGGGCTCCTTCTTCTCCAGTCCCAGCAACACGTGGTATCTCCAGCCTTCTCAGCTATTTACAAAGTTGAAATCTTGCTTTTTGGAACAATTTGGAACTTGAGATGATTAAGTAAGTTAAAAAGAAAAAAATTATCAGATGGTTTCACTCATACATGGAATATAAAGAAACAAAATTAACAAACTAACAAAACATTACAAAATTCTCTTAGATTCAGAATCAAGACTGGCTAGCAGGGGAGGGGCTGAGAAATGGGGATGGAAAGAGTCAAAAAGTAAGTAACTGGCACTTGAATTCTGGTGGTCAGCGCGGACTGATAAAGAAACCATATTGCTTATGGTGTGAGTCTATTCTCCTGCAACTTAAATAGTTTTGTAAACTAACGAAACACTAATTTTAAAAAGGGGGAAAAATCTCATGTCTCTTATTTTTTGTCTCTCCTCAGACCCGCTGCCCAATTCCACTCATCTAGAAAATAGGATAAGGTGCTGCTCCTGGTGTATCCCTGGTACCCAGCACAGTTCCTGGCACATGTGGGGATTCACAAAATGCTGGCTATTTTTATTACGTAATATCGATAGGTTTCCTCTGTTTCTCATTTCTGGTTCTTTGCTTCCTCCAGTGAGCTTCTTTTAAAAAAATTAAAAAATTAAAAATGGAGGGCTGGACAGGGCAGTCCAGCTGCCTCAGTTTACTGATGAGGAAATTAAGTACAACCTTTAAGTGATGTGTTAGTCCAGTTCACGGTCTAGCCAGAAAGAGACTCCACAGCCTCTGACATCTGTGGCTGAACAATCCCAGTCCCTCCTCATCCTCTGTCCCAGGCCAGGCAGCAGGGCCACCACCAGTGACAGAAGGAGGTCAGTTCATTCATGGCCTAGTGCTGGAAGCTGGGGAGCTAGGCTCTCCTCCAGACTCCAGCACTGTGTTTTTCTGGGTAGTTACTTTTGAGCAACTCCAGTGTGGGCCCCGAAATCCTATAAAATGGTCATTTTAGCTCATTTACTGACGCATACTGCTTGCACTCATTACGTGCCAGGGTGTCGGGGCATTTTCTTAGTTTATCCTCACCAAAAGGTAATGACTTAGATATGATTAGCATCCCATGTTTTACAGATAGGGAACTGGAGCTATGAGAACTGACCAAGGTCACAATTAGCTGAATAGATTTAGCTGATTCCCAGGGCCAGTATTTTGCCTTCAGTCTCATTTTTGCTCTCTGGGAGACCCCCCCTCAGACCCTTAAGAAGCAGTGGCAATAAGTCAGCCCTTCACTACAGATAAATGGGAGGCTGGCCCCCATGCTTCCTGTCCCTAGTCACTAGTCCTAACATTGACCTAGCTGCATTAGTGGTAGCTCTTCCTAATCCTAGGTGCACACAAGAGACAGGATTCTTTCCCTGGGGTTTCCACTTCTCCTGAGATTAGCCACCTTCCCCAGGAGGCTGTTATCCCAACTGCAGGGAAGGAGGCATCACAGCCAAGATGGAGCTTACAGCAGGAAGTCACGGCCTCACCGGGGAAAACAAAACACAGACTGCATGACTCGAGTCTGATCACAGGCACAGAAGTTGTGCCAGCTAGATGGATGTGTGCCTGCCTGTTGTCAGTAATGAGAATAAAGCAACCACCACCTCTGCAATGTTAGAGGTGCCAGGAGGGCAGCAGCAAGCTTTCACACCTCCTAAGAGCATCCTGAGAGCAAGCCCCAGGCCCCTGTCTTGGTCATGACTCTTTTCCCAGAACCTATTATTGTTCCTGACACACAGCAGGTGCTCATTCAGGACTGACTGACAAACAAACAAATGCACTGACCCTCCACCATGTGGGTGGAAGCAGCCAAGCTCACTGTCAATTATTCAATTTGGAATAAATAACTTCACCTAGGTTTTCCCATGCGCTAGCCCCAAATAACCATCTAGGGTTTAACCATTCGTCCCACAGGACTCTGGAATAAATATACAGAATTTAAAGAGGATAACTTTTAGAGCCAACTACTTAAAAGGTACTGCCATGTCTTATCTATCCAATGTAAAACGAGAGAAAGCTGCCACAAAATCCTAGGTTGGGAATTACCAGTAGTGTGGTATCATGGAAGGAAGCCAACTTGGAGTTCTAAGACCACAGGTGATTTCTTTAGAAATGTAAGAAATGCCCGCTGTGGCTCTGGCAGCTAACTGCAGGCGAGAAACTAAGAAGTGTCACTGCGAACTTTACTCCACAGTTTTTTAATCTTTCAGAAAGATGCTTACCAATCAACCAGACACAGTAAGCAATTCACCTTGCGAGTCATTAGCATAAAATACATTTTTAAGGAAAGAACAGAGTAAATTATATAAGTTGCAAATTTCCCTTTCTCTCTTTCTCTCTTTTCAGGAGGCTGAAAATGAGAATTAGTGTAGTCATAATAATAACAATAATAATAATAAAGTAATATTTCCTGGTGCCATGCAGTTTGCAACATCCTTTCACTTAAATTTCTCACTGAATAGGCACAATGATCTTCTGAAATTAGTCTTTTTTACAAATCCGTAAACTGAGGCCCAGAGAGGTGAAGCCTCTTGCCCGAAATTACAGATGCAGGCCAGCCCACTCTCCTCGCCATGCATTCTCCCCTCTCTGCAAGGCTACCTGATATACACCCTCATTTCAATGAGAATTGCTCTCTAGTCCCCAGTTATCTGAATGCTTGGTTTGCTGCTGAGGAAGCCTGAGTTTTCTTATCCATGAAATGGGGGTGATATAATACAGCCTACCTAATGAAGTCGCTTTGAGGATTAAATGATGCCTTAATACTGCCGAACACAAAGTAAGTGTTATTAGGGTGATAAATACAATTACTGCTGTTAAGTGAGAACACACTCCCACTTCAAGGCTTTGGACTTGCTAGGCCCCTCCTGGAAGAGTCCTCCCCACACAGCCACAGTGCTCACCCTTTCACTTCATGTGCATCTTTGAACATGTGCATCTGCACTTTATGGAGTCACTTTATCACAGGGGCCTTTCACCTCTCCACAGCACCCACCCCTCAACCCTGTCCTCACCATCACACTTCCTTTACCTGCTTCATTGCTTGGAGCACTTACTCTCACCTGGGAGAGCAGGGTCCTTTCTTTCACTTCAGACTGCTCTATGAGTTAATGCTTCACCCCCAGGTTTAGAACCATGGCCGCCCTATGAATGAATATATGTGGGGTGAATAAAGGAAGCCTCCTGGGTCCCTTCACCAAGAAATGGAGATAAAGTCTAGCTTGCTGTCTGACCCTCAACCTCAGATAAGACTTTAAAGGTCCAAGGTGTTTTTACACCCTTCATCTCCTTTAATCTTTCATACTCTTCCAGGAAGCGGTTTATAATCCCCTTGGCAGAGATGAAGAAATCGAGGACCCAGACCTCAGAGCAGAACAACCGCCCAGGGAGGCTGAGGTCCGGAACCGTCCCCCACCCTGCACTTAGAAAAGGGTATTTCAGCCCCCCTCTGAGTTGCTTTGGTCCTGGTGGAGCAACTGAGTTTCCCTCAAAAAGGGCTGGTTTAAGAGAAGAATCTGGGAAATGATTTTTATCACTTACTGAACTCAATATTGTAGACAACAGATTTTCTTAAATTCATTTGTCAAAACAAACCCATCCTTTGTTATCAATGGCAGTAGAAAGGCATTCTGGGTTGTTATTTTAGTGTCTTTCACTTTTTCCAATGGAGCCTCCCACAGACAACTTTTCCTGATTCCCACTCAGCCACACCATGACAAAGTCTTGATTGGAGGTTCCCAGGAACTTTGCTCACACCCTTAACTGCATAGCTATCACCTTTTTCATGCTCCCCAGAGTCCCACCTCTGAGCTCCTAGCAGAAGTGCTTGCAGTTCCAGCACCCAGCCCAGTGCCTGGCACCGGGCAGACCTCATTGCGTGTGCCGACCAGCTACCATTCCTGAGTGACCCCAAAAGAGTAAGAAATCAGAGAAACTGCACCTCTCTTCTCCCCCATTACTGGTTCAGCCTCCAAAAAACCCAAGCAAAGCATTATTAAACTCTCTCTTCTCACTCCTGTGTGAAGGAAAGGTGGACTACCCTAAAGCAGATGGTCCTAAGGATTTACAAAAAGATGCTTTAAAAAAATGCAGGGCTTTCTAGCCATATTTGCATCCAGATCGCTTACAAGTTCACAACTTACAGACCATTTCCCCTCAGCTTAAGAGAAAAAAGAAAGAGATCCCCAAGGGATAGTCCCCTTGTCAAGAGACCTTTCAAAATTCCTGCAGAGAAAGGGAGGGGAAAGCAGAAGGAGGAGGAGAGAGAGAAGGATGCTCAGGGCAGGGAAGAATCACTCACCACCCCATTCCCGCCAGCCCTCACAACCTTCCAGCAGGCCCAGGCATGGTGTCCTCCCCCTGTGGCAGGATGCCAGTATGTTCCACACCTTCTCTCAAGCGTAGTATACATGAAAGAAGAGAAAGAGAAGGACAGTAAGGGAGAATTTAATTTGTTGCCAATTAAGGACAGTGTGACCCTAATTTATAGCAGCAAAACCCAGAGTTATCACAGATTTTCCATCTTGGGAAAATAGCCATTGCTCTTGAGCTGCCTTCTGCTTCCCTGAACCCACAGCAGGTATAATTGAATCCAGATTGACTTTTTAGAGTTGGATTCCTCATCTTTGGGATGAGATAGCCTTGAAATTTTCAGTTGTTCAGCGATATCTCTGTAAGTTGCTAGAGAGTAACGAGAAAGCAAACTGGAATTATCCCAGCCTCTAAGAAGTAAGAACAAAGCTTTGGTAAAAGTAAATAGAGTCAATTCAATTGGCCACTAGCACTGTTCTGGCTGAGCTGATCCCAGCTGACCCAGATCCTACTCTAAGGAGTATCTATCCAGTGATAAAGACATCATACAACAAAACTACACAAATAAATATGTAATTACAAATTATAATGTTATAGCGAAAAATTATTTTAAGCATGCCCTGATGGTCTAGTGAATAAGGCCACTGGATGCAGTCCACATATATCCCAAGCAACCAGGTTCAAACCCACAGTCAGGGGAAACAACCAAGTTGAGCAACTAAATAAATATTTCTTCCTCCTCTCCTTCCTGCCAGCCTACTTGCCCTCACTCCTGTCTGCACCTTCCCTTTAAAAAAAATTTTTTTTTTAATACAGGGTGTTACAAAAGCAACTAGGTGGGAAGCCAATCTAGTTGACTGGTCAGGGAAGCGACCGTTAGGGCAGAGCAGAAGAACTGGTAACTGATGGTTTGGGAAAGGGTACGCAAAGATCCCAGATGAGACCCAAGCAGGTGGTGAGGGGTCAGGCAGTCTGGGAAGATCAGCCTGAAAGTGCTCTCAGTGAATCCTTGATCATATTTTTAGTTGTGCCCCCACCCTTCCACTCCCCCACTTTATTTCTTTAAGTCCAGTGTTTTAGGTTTTAATTTCCTGTGGCACCAATCTCTGTTACTTTCCTTCTGGGTACCACATATCTCTTGCTCTGCCTACATGGACATGTCTACATGGACACATTGTCACTTTGACTTTGGAAAGTGCCCAGCCCTGACAGCAGGAAGTGCTCCAGTGCTCGGCTGGCTGCCTTTGACCACTTCGGGGACTGAATCATGGAAGGAAACAAGTCAATACTGACTCGCTCTCTCAAATTCCACCTCCTTCAGAAAACTTCCCAGTATTTCTAACCGTGCACATCTTTCTCTTTGATCCACAAAACTTACTGTATGACCTTCCTTGTGACACTTAATTACACTAAACTTAGCAATCACCCAAGACATTTAGTAAGCAAAATGCACTGGCTCAGTCAGTCATCAAACGAACATAAGATCTAGTCCCTTTCCATAAAGAAGTGGATCAAATGGAAAATGGCTGATTATGTGCCACTGGGGAAGTTATTCGGTGTCTTCGAACCTCAGTTTTCTCTTGGGCATTAAAGTGTGGACTTGTTTTATCAATCCACATGTACAGAAAACACTATCAGAGGTTATATCTGAGTGGTAGGGTTATGGGTGATTTTGTTTTCATTATGCATTTTCTCAGGAGAGAAACCATAAAAGCTGCTTCTACTTAGGTAAAAATTAAAGAAAATACCACTTCATTTAGTTGTGAAGATCAGTGAGGCAGCTGTGTACATGGTCAAGATATAATCACCCCACTCTCCTCTAGCAGTTTATGGGTTTTGAGGAGAATTTCTCAGAGGTTGGAGAATCAAAGTTACTTTCTCTTACACAACAGTTTCTTTCCTACATCAGTGACTCAGCTGAGGGTATCTTCTGGGGCTCCCTAAATTCCAGGGGTAGACTATGCTCACAGTAAGGTTGGGAGGCAGATTGACTGGCAGTCTCCCTATAACAAAGTTGACTGTGGACAAGAGTAGTTCCTTTTCCCAGTTGATAAAAGAACAGAAGGAAGACGAGAGGGGAGAGGGGACAGGGGGTTGAATTTGGGACGATAATTCTGAAAAGGCAAAGTAATAGCAGTCTGTTACTAAATATAAAATGCCTTGCCAGATGTGTGGTTCATAGTAAATGCTCAATAAATAATAGTGACTATTATTACAAAGATAAAATTTAGGTATTGGGCTAAGTCAGAAGAAGTGAGTGTAATTTAAATGGCCGATTAACAATACTGAAGAAAAGGCACAAGAGAATGAAGGACAGATGCATGAATCCCTCAGTGTGGGCCTGTTGGGAGTTAAACAAGATTTCAACAAGGAGTGGTGGAGAGAGGGAAAACCATAAGCTGAAGTGCTGGAGAGGTCAGGCGTGGGCGAGAGTACACAGACCCACAGAGGGTGCCGGACAGAGAAATGGCCCTAAGCAAGGACAGGACAGCAAGGCTTGATTCCATGAGTTATTCTTATCCCTTTGAGGGTACCTCAATCTGCCCTCCCTAACAAAAATAGTAATCTTCCTATGGGAAAGATATTGCCATAGATTTCTCCTGCATCCACTTTAGCTACCAAATAAATATTTAATCAACTGGACCCTCCAGTGACTTCTTGGTTGTTTACACAGGACATGTCACTCAACAGGTGAAGGAGTGTGCCCCTCGGGTCCCTTCTTTCCTTCGTTCTTCTCCACCAACACGGAGCAGATGGATCGATTGTTCTGTTGATTTGATTCTGAATCTGAGGGAAGCCACTTTCACCAACATCTTGGGTTGGTTAAGAAACTTTCTACGCCTGAGTCCTGAGGCAACAAAGATGTGAGAGGGCTATTTGTAAAACATCTGACCATCATACATATCATTCATATATATGTGCATTTGAATATATAGTTTATATACATATGTATGCATATAATATAGATATAGATCTATAGTTTCAGTCCCAACACAACCATGAAATTCAGCAAGTGCTCCTTAATAAAAATGAAGTTACAACCAATGTAGCGGAAGAATGCTTTATTCCCTACACCCAGTGTTTTCATCTCTGGGAGGGAAACCAATTAGTATTAAGTCTTGGATTCTATCTGCCCCTTTACTAGCTATTTCTTGCAGAGGCTTGGGGCACGGTACTATACAGTGACTTGATGGATTGGGTGGAACAAACTGGGCATGCTCTGTTCAGCTCCTCCCTTTCTCAGTGGGGAAGAGGAATGCTATTTATCAGGAGTCCCTGGCAGGTCCCCACAGCAGGTTCTGACTTTCTGAGAATTATCTGGCTAGGCAAAGCACTGGATTCCTCTTCTTAGGGACACCAGATGTGAGTGAGCAGAGCCGCAGGCCTCCCACCCCATCCAGGTCCAGGGAGGCCCCTCTCACTGTTTGATAGGAAGGAGCATGTGCCTCAGAGAGGTCGAGTCATCTCTAACCTGGCAAGAAGACAGGGAGCCCAGTTTTTCACCAAGATCCTCAGATGCCAAAGCCCTTCTCTGAATCTCCCAACACCAAGGAAAGGCCTTCCATTTAAGGACCTCCACTCCATCTATTTGCAATTAAACTTCCTTAGGTAACATGAACCCTATCTCCAATGCCTACCTACAGACAAATGCTTCACAACTGTTTCTGAAAACAAGAACTAATTTACAAAACAAGTGAGAATCAGGCAAATTAATTTGCTGGTGAAACTTCTGGTGACAACAGACTTATATCAGTATCTCAGAGTCAGGAATTCCTCCATACACAGTACTCTTTTTTTTTTTTTTCTTTAAGCAAAGGTGCAGGGAGGAATGAAGGCGAGCAGGCAGGCAGGAAAAGAGAGAAAGGAGAAGCATTTTATTGCTTTTGTTTAGTTGTTCACACTGGTTGTTTCCCCTCCACCTTGGATCCAGGACTTGAACCCAAAGTATGTGGACTGAGCTCCTTCTGAGGTGACTGACCTAACCCCTGCTCCACCAAGGAGGCCCAACACAGTAGTCTTATAAAGCAGAAAGCATTATGAGTCAGTCAGAGATTTCAGACAGGTTCTACCACCTACAGAGCTGTCAACCTCACACACCTAATTTTGAAAGAGAGACAGAGACATTCTCTTTTATTGGATTATTTTAAAACTTAAGAGTAATTTATACATGAAATAATTGTGTAAGCTGCAAAGCCCTATACAAATGGAAGGTTTAATTATAATTATTTTGACTCAGCTATTTGGCTAGGATCTTACAGAGAATGTGAATGATTAGATAAAGTTTTAGAAAAGACAAACAGAAGCAGTAAAGCAAAAAGATCAAGGACAGGTGCGCCCTAGTGGAGCAGCAGTTGGGTCAATCACCTCCAAAGAAGCACAGGCCACATATCCCTGGGTTCGGAGTCCCGAGCCCTGGGGCAGGCAACCAGTGTAAATAACTAAATAAAAATAAAATAAAGATGCTTCCTCCTCCTTTCTCCTCCTGCCTGCCTGCCATTTCTGCCCGAACCTTTCCTTTAATAAATAAATACATATATATTATAGGGGACAGACCCTAGTAAGTTTAAATCCTGGCTTTTGCTTGCTGTGTGATCTGAGGCACCTTCTCCATGCCTCATTTCATTATCTGGAAAAAGGGGATAAAAATTAGTGCCCACTTCATAGAGTTGCCCTGAATACCATGTGCATTCAAATACTGAGAATGGTACTTGGCACACAGTATGACTTTAATCAAGCAGGAAATGGGTGGGCTAGGATTTTGCAGTCTGCACAACAAAACAAAACTGGTGCAGCAGAGGGAATAAAACAGAAGATGCCCTTGACAAGCAACCCTGAAGTGAACTGAATTTTCACCTCTCTAGGGAACTCTTTTGGAAAGATAACTCATCATGCTCCCAGTAAAATCCTGTTTTCTCCTCCCTTCCCCAGCCTTCTTCAAATTAAAAAAAAAAAAAAATCAATGGGCTCCATTCAAAGTCTTCTCTCTTCTTCATTTGCCCTCCTATTCCCTGAAGATTAGCTTCATTCCAGGGTGAAGGCCTAGTTTAAGAGTCAAGACAGCCTCAGCAAGTCCACAGAGACCAGGCCCTGCTGCAGAAAGCCCAGCTCCCCTCCCCTCACCGACCCTCCCTGTCTCAACCCTCCCATCCTCAAGGCTCAAGCTTAGTCTCTCTTCCTCTTAAAGACCTCTCCCTTCTCTGCTTTTCTATTTGCCAACTCTGTACTCAATGATTGCATAATTATTTCACAAAAACCTATTTTACTGTCCCCAAAAGATAAACTCCCCAAAGACAGAGGCCATAGCTCTTCTAGATTCCCCACAGCACTTAGTCCAGTTCTAGAGACCTCATATGTGTGTCATAAATAATGGAGAAGGGGAGAAAGTCACTGGAAAGAGCCCCAGATCCATGTGAAGTGGTGAGATATAAACTAGGTCTGAGCCTCTGCTTTTCCTCCCCGGGCCCAGGCAGATGCTGCTATTTGATCACAACATTCCTTCCCAAAGATCCTGGAAGAAACTTTGCACCGCAGGCAGCCAATACCAGTTGACTGGGGAAATGAACGCTTTATGCTATTCCCCGTGTGCTAAGCACTGTCCTACAGTTTGCCCATAGAACTGGGACTTAACCACTACTGCCGTAACGACCACACTCCTCATACGGAGCTGATGACTTGTCTGCCAGTTCCACTCACCTAGCGGTTTTCAAATTTTTGGTCACGAGAGCCCAATAATAACCGAGGCAGAAAAATCCTGGCCCAGTCTGTCTCTGGCTACTAACTACAACAGAACACTCCTGAGCATTCCATGGTACCCTCACAATAAGCCTATGAAGGACACTAATGTTGTCACTCTAACCCTCCAATTCCTTGAGTGAGAATTAATGTCTGCTACTCAATGTTCACACAGCACTTTCACAACCCTTTCCTCTAAGCACTTGTGGGAGTTGCTGGCTGACTGCAGAGGTACTAGTCTCTCACCCTATCTCCCCACCCAGTTACACTTCAGAGAGGATAGAACTAGCCTACACCTGGAGTCAAAAGACCTAGCTTCAGAGGTCACATCCCAACTTAAAAGCACTGTGAGGTTGGCTAAGATGCTCACTGCCTTGATTTCCTTATCTGCAAAATGGGATCAGAAGTGGAACCTCAAAGGATTGTTAGGACATATAAATCTAATATCTACTTTAAAAGAGGGAAAAAAAATATATGCCTAGCACATAGTAAGCTCCCTTCTTCTTCTCTCCTTACGACCAAAGAGAACATTTTATTCCTGGGCACTAGCACCCTATCTTGCACATAATAAATAGACAAGGTTAGCTGAAATGCAATGAATAACAGGCTAGGCTATTGAAAAATAAAAATAAAAAACACAAAGCCTGTCTTGATCTTTAGTTTTTTATCCACCCTCCCCCTTGCCACACTGCATTACTCTTCTCTCTTTCTATAACATGGTTTGGGGGTTTTGTGTTGGTTTGGGGGGTATTTGGGGGTGGGGAGGGGTTGTACTCGGAATTTTAAAATAGTTAACAGAGCGCCTCAGGATTCTTTCCTCCGGCCATTATCCTTTTCTTTCAAGTTGCGCTCAGCAAGATTATTTGGATACTGGAGCTAAAAAGCGGTCAGATTACAAGTGGAGGCCCCTGAAATGTAACATTCCCATTGCAGGATTCTGGGGCTACACCAAGCACCAGGGAGGGGCCGCTCTTCCCCCCAAAGCTTGCTGTTCTAAAAAAAGCCTTTGTTTTAAGGCTCAGCAAAACTTCACTGTGGAATCTCCACTCATCCGGGTCCCCAGCACTGGCATGCGCACTGCTCCGATCTAGTGTCTAACATGCTCCCCCAAACCAACACACTTGAGAGTTTTTAAATACTGTAAAAATTGCTGCTCTCTGAGTCTTGCTTCATCTTTCACAGCATAATGATCATGGTTCTGAAGTCAAATTTTCTGATTCTCCAGCAAGTCCCTGATGATGAGTTGCTAACACGACACATGTCCACAGTTCAGTTAGGAGCTTTATGTCCACTGTCTCCTTGAATTCTCGCCAAAACCCTATACCTAAATTGTTGTCATCCCCATTTTGCAGAGAAGGAAACTGAGACTCAGGAGATCTAAGGATGGCGCCTAAGGTCACACAGTAAGCAGCAAATTCCCAGTTCAAACCCTCATCTATGAGGTTTAAATCCTATTCTATGTCTATTCCTCCACAGCGCCTCTTTAAAGGACTATTTTTAGAAAGGTCCTTTCTGTATAGATACACTTTAAACATAAACAGTTTGGACTGGTTGATCTTTTAGGTTTCTTCCTTGTCTTAAAAAAAAATCCATGATGATGCGGGCGGGGGAGGAACTATAAGGAAGTTAAACATTATGAGACTTAACTTATCAGTATTTAATAACAGTTATTGGATCAAAACTCTACAGAACCTTATTTATGGACAGAGAGTTACTGTTAAGCAGAGATGTTTTATACAACCTTTTCATCTGAGGATGTTGTAGCCTTCTACTGCCCTTCTATTAGTGAGAGATGGGGTGTGAAATTTGCTGGCCCTGCCAAGATTATCCCATTACATTATCTGCCCTCTTCCAGTGTAATTCACTCTGGGACAACAGTTTGCAACTCAGACCCTGTGGATGTCCGTGTCTCGGTGTTCTGAGTGGGGAGGTGTGAAAGAAACAGTTCAGGTGGTGGTAGCATCCCGGTGACATAACATCAATCCACGTTTCACTGCCTTACCAAAATAAAGTGGAGGCCACAATTATTCCACTCCTAAACAAACTGAAAACCCCAACTGGGCTTACTGCAACAAAGAGAGAGACTTTTTACTGCTGTTTATTTTTATTTTGTATTCGTTAGCTTTTTAGATATTCCTGGCATGCAAGTCAGGCTCCGTGTAACAAGCAGCTGCATTTAGTTAAAGATTTTGAAGAGTCTCCCCCCCCATCCCCTCCCCCTCAACTCCAGAGAACTTTCTCAGACTCATTGAAAACTATTCCTTTCCCTTCTTCTCTGTGCATTAGTCTCCTGTCACACCTTAGGAGAATGGGGAAGGCCAAAATGAGGACTTTCCATTTGAGAAACAGGCCTCCAAGACCTGAGTGCTTCCCAGTTGGGGCTGGATTTGCCAGGGTCTGGTTCACACTGAGACCTTGGAACAAGCAAGCCCTTCAGCCTACAACTGGAGTTGTATCCCAAGATGCAAATACAAAGGCACTTCATCAAAATATAGCTCATCATTGGTTGGAAGGAGCTGCCAGACAGACTCTTCAAACTACATCAGAGTCAGTTCATTTTAGCAATGTAACTCCTCCTGATCAGAGGTGCAGACCAGTTCGGGTCCTTCTGTTCTGTCTCTGAGTATAGCGAGACTGGCTCAGAAAACACCACCAGATGAAGGAAAATTAAAATTGGGGTTAAGATCCAGGGCAAGGCGTGGCCAAAAAAAATTAACCGTCTCCAACCATTTTTTACAACCCCTAGATACAGCTAAGAAAAGGCTCCTTTAGCCCAAATATAGATAAAGCATAAACTTTAAGACTTCAACCAGGAGAGACTGTCTAGGAGAGCAGTGAAGAGTATGAACTCAGGATTGCCATTTCCCAACCATGTGACCTTAAGAAAGTAATGTAACTTCTCTGTGCCTAAGTTGATCCATCTGTAAAATGAGCTAATCATCGGGTTGTTATGAAGAGTCGGTGAGTTAATATTTGCAAAATGCTTAGAATGGTGACTGGCCCATTGTAAGATTACACACATGTTTGTTAAAGAAATTATGTTAACAGAGGCATCTCAGGGAAATGCATTCTTAGTTGAGGTCAAAGAACTTGGCATCATTCTTCAGCTTTTCCCAGGCCCAATAACAGCCTGCCTGAAGGGAAGAAAACTAGAAAGTGAGGAAAGATAGAAGTTCCTTTGCGTGTAAAGATCTGGGCTAAGGCCCAGGACCCACCAACAATCCTCAACTCGTTGCAACTCAACTCACTGCCCCAGGCACCAAACACTGCAAATCAGTGGTTCCTATCTTTTTGTTGTGGTGATTTTCTTGGAAAATCTGATTACAACAAGAAACATGCAACCATAAAAATGCACACAAATTTTATATTTTATTTCTGGGGTTCACGTATCTCAATTTCATATATCCCAGTTAAGTTCCTCTAGAGAGGATGCTCTGTCTTCTCCAGAACTTGACTTGCATAGTTTTACCTAAACCTCCTAATAATGCGATCAGGCTCAAAAAATTAATCAACATATCCAGTACAGGGCAGAGAAACCATTCAAAATCCACATCAGTTAAATCAATGCCTATGCTTATAACCATTAAGTTCTTCTGTTTAGTTATACCATCTTCCCCAAGAAGATGGAGCAAGAATAAGACTAATACTTGAAAATACACCATATTCCATTTTAATCTGAAAAATGCAAATACCGAACAATTTTACATACCATCAGCAAAGTTATTCTCCATTCATTCAACAAAGACCTATGAACCACTTACTTATGTGTGTGTATATATGACATTTATATGTACATCAAAATACATAGAGTCTACAAAGCATTTTATTCTCCATAGAATACAGTGTAAAATTTTCAAAACTATTCGAAATGGGGTATGTGGTCACCATCAAACCACAGTCAAAGTTGATATCAATGGATGCAAGTGACACAGCATTTAGAAACTTTCAAGTCTAATTTGCAGTGTACCATGCAAGAGAGATAGAGGGGCAAAAGAGACCAAAGTTGAGTTTCTAACAGGACTCCTACCTAAATATCAGAAAGATAACCCCAGGCATCAGAGTAGCAAAACAGATTCTCAGGTTTGCTGAAGTGATATTAGAAATTAAATATTTCCAAAACACTGCCAGAGGCAGTCCGACCTCCCCTTTGTCTACTGGGCAGTCCTCTGCGTGGCTTCCCCTAGGGAGAATTTTCAGGGGTCTCCAAAACGTTGAGGCAGGCTTCCTTGGGCCCTCAGTGTTTTCACAGGGAGAGCCGACGGTCTTACTGGCCTCAAGACTCCTATTCTAAGCAGGACATATACCCATTAAAATGGAAGTCTGACAAAATGACAGCAAACATAGGAGCAGACTACCTTCCTGATTCCAAGTGACCAAACCACAGAACGTATAGGATTCTGGGCAAGCAAGGCCCAGGAGGGGTCTGAAGGCCCTGAGCTCTGGATGCAGTTAGGAGGGCTTCAACTTCCAGCGTTAGTTAGATGGCAAAGATCAACAATGAAAACAAGAAAACAAGAATTTAAAGGTGTGCTTCTCCTGGCTAACAAAATAGGGGGAAAAAAGCATTGGGAGAAATGCTGAGCATGATTTTCAATAAATGAATGAAACACATCTCCCCTTTGCTGGCTTCCTGAGCCACTTGCCGAGTTACCTGAAGAAACTGGAATCAGACAGGAAAGAAAATGAGGAATTACACTAGAAACCTCATCCCCGGAGGGAAGGGCAAACATGCACAGAAATGAGAAAGGATTATAAGATAACAAATAAGGCAATCACTCATTATTGAAGCGTTTGGAACAGGCAATACTCTAAAAATATTTTTAAGCCTATAAACAGTAAAAGGAGACAGAAGTTGAGTGACTGCTAATAATAAAGTTGTCTTACACTCAACAAAATCATGGTGTGGACACTTATTTTAAAGGCAGATGACCAAAGAAAGGTGTGGTCTTCTCTCCCCAAAGCAACCATCGTTGAAAGGTTTTAGAAGTAACTGAGTGGACAGAGGATATAACCGGATTCATCAAAGATCCCCGGGAGGAGCCCTACCTTAGTCAGAATCAGCCCAGTTATCTGGATCTCAATTTACTGGGCAATCCGACATCAGAAGGATGTTAACATTGTTTAGGCAGACCCGTGTTTTACTTTTCGCCCAGGTGTTGTGGCACCGGGCCAGATGTTTAGCATCAGCGAAGCAAAACATCCATGTGACCAAACTGTTTACATTTCATTAGGACTTTTCATCAGAAAGGTGCACTCCCTGCTGATGAACATCTTAATTACAATTAGGAGCTGTATTTACCCCGAGGAGCTTCCAGATTAGCACAACCACACTATAGGATCAGTTTCAGAATCTTCCTCAGAAAATGTTCCCACTTCCCCCAAATCATCTTTAAGAAATCAAAGCTCACACACAACTTCCTGTAGAGTGATACTTCTAATTCTGCAGTCATAGTCTACGTGGTGAATAGTTCTTTTCCCCTTCGCCGCTGAAGATCCCCAGCTTTTTCTTTTCCTAAGCACAGAGCTAACTTTAAAACGAAAGATGCATGATAAAAGGGCAGAGACCTATTTATCCGCTCGAGTTTGGGCCGGGGGTGGGGGAGGGACGAATCCAGGGGCTCCAGCACCCCCTCAAGAGATGCATGTTAAAAGTGAGGTCCGAGACCCCGGAGACTTTAATCAACTTTCCCCCTCCAACCTCCAAAGAATGAATCGACTGTCTTCACAGGCGCAGCCGGGCTCTTCCTTCTCATTGTGTACCGGCTCAGGCGCAGCAAGGATCCAAGCTTCCCGCAGGGAACTAAGACGCTCGGGCTTTCGGTAGAGCCTTTCTCTAACTGTTGCAATTGTCTTTGGAGATTACCCAAATCAAGTATGCATTAGATGGCTTTTCCCCTCTTGTTTGTAACACACACGCACACGCACACACACGAGCGCGCGCGCACACTGGGCACTTTGAGGCAGCAGGCCACCTCTGACAGCACACTCAGCACAAAGTGGCGGCGGCGGAGGCAGCGCACACGTTGTGGCCTCCGCCGTGACCCTCCAGAAGGCTGGAGAGCAGGGGACGGTGGAGATGCAAGGCCGCCCGGCCGCGGGAGGTTAGTTAGGGCTTTTGTTTGGGTCACTCTGCGGACAGCCTAGGCACCTATGAAAATACAAACTCCTTCCTGGATCGCGCCTTCCGGGACGGCTCACAGTTTGGGGGCAGGAGAGACTTGTCGGAACACAGTTAGGGAAGCGATAAGGGTCCAGCGAGCGATGGGCACAGAAGCCGCTCCACGACCCCCAACTCCGCCAGGCTTCCTGTCAGCGCTGACAACTGCTGCTGAGCCCTGAACAAGTCCGGGGCGCACCCCTGGCCCGCAGTGGGGCTCCAGGACCAATCTTCATCTGGCCCCCCGGGGCCCCGAGTCTCGTGGGCGGGTCGCCGGCCGCCCCCGAGGCGGGCGCCGCGCTCGCGTGTGCCCGGAGCTGGGCTGGCCGACGGGAGGGTGGCGGAGGTCGGGCGCGTTGGCGACCGAGCGGATGTCCCTCTTACCTTGGGCAGCGGCCCCGCGCGCGGCCACCAGCAGCGCGGCCAGCAGCGCCAGGAGCGGCGGGCGCGGCCCGCGGAGGCGCGGCCGGTGCATTCCTCCTCTCGCAGCAGCGACGGCGGCTCCCAGGCCGCGCGAACATCCACCGGCTCTGCCCGGGGTCCCAGCTGCCTCGTCTCCTCCGCTCTCCCCGCAGGATGCCAGGGATGGCTACAAGGTTCTTTGTCCCTCTAACCTGCTCCCTTGCCTCCGCCCGGCCGCCTCCGAACACGGTAAGCCGGGTCCCTTCCCCAGCCTCCGGCTGCAGCCTCGCCTCGGCCGGCCGGTCAGTCACGGGCTGTTCGTGTCGCACTAGCGGAGGCCAAGTCTCCCACCTTGGACTCTCAGAAGAATGCGCCCTGCGCCCCGGGGCTGCGGTCCCGGGACTCCCTCCGTGGCGGCGGCGGCGGCTGCTCCCGCTCTCCGCACTGGCTCTCTAGCTCTCAGCCTCCCTCAACTTGTCACTTTCCAACTCTCCAGCCTGCGCCCAGCCCCGACCAATAGCAGACGTGGGCCCAAGCCGGCCACCCAGCGCCCTCTGCTGCCGCCTCTCAACACCTGCACCCTCCCGGACTTCCCAGAAAGTTTTCGCTCCCGCGCCTTCCGTACGCCCACCTCCCCTCCCCCACGGTGCTTCAAACCTGCCGCCGGACCTGAGCCCTGCGGGGCTCTGGAGGCCTTTTGACCAGAGAGGAAACTGAGACTTAGGACGATCCGCAAACCAATTGGTGGCTGAATGCCTCAGCTAGGAGACTCAGATTCTAGAAGTTTCAGCTCTGCTACTCGTTTATAACCCTGGGTAATATAATAGAACATTTATAGCTATCATACAATTTCCATTTTGCTTTCCTCTGATCCAAGAGATTTATGCTTTCGCATTTTGTCTTTCATTTCTAGTTTCACTGCATTGAAAATAATGTTATCTGCACAACTACTCTTTGGAGACATCCCAAGATTTCTGTGCAGCCAATTTTGTCAATGACTGCCGCCTCTTGAAAGAAGGTGTTGATGCCTAGCTCAATGTATTTTCTTTATCTTTATTGTTATTTAGGCCTTCTATATCTTTGCATATTTTTTGTTTAATTGCTCCGCAGTGGGCAAAGGGGGGTCGTTAAAGTCTCCAACTAGCATATGTTTTTGCCATTTCTCCCTTACCAATTTTATCAAGCATGAATACGCATGACAGTTGGACTTCCCCCTTGGTCATACAAAATAGTGAGTACTGCTATGGTCCAGGTCCTGCTCCAGGCTCCGGAGAATAGGAACACCAGTCCTTCTTGCCCAACAGCCACCCAGAAACCCACAGTCTATCAGTATTGAACACCTCCTGTTTACCTAGCATTCTGTGTACATCATAAATCTTCCATCAATGCTTGAAAAGAAAAGTAATTAAAATTTGGGACCTGTCCTTGTAACTCGGATGCCTGAGACTCTGGTATGTCAAACATGTAAAGTCCAAAATCCCAGGTTCATGACCCAAGGCTGCAGTGAAAAACAAACAAATAAATAAATAAAGATACTTCTTCCTTCTCTTCCTTCCTTCCTTCAAATTCTTCTTTCTCCTGTCCCTTACTCTCAAAAAAAAAAAATTTTTTTTAGACCACTTTATACTTTTCAATAGATTATCCCCATATTACAGGTTTAGAAGTTCAAATACAAAAAGGGAGTAAGTAACTTGCCCAAAGTCACACAGACAATGGGCAGCCAAGTCAAGATTCAATCTCTTTTCCATGAGAGGGCTGAAAGGTTTTGGTCAGAGCCTGGCATAGTATAAGGACTCAGTAAGTGGTTGTAGTTATCACTGCTGAAGCACTAGTCTCTAAAAATCCAGGATTTTATAACAGTTACCTTATTAAAGATAAGGACTTTTCCATCCAATTTATGTCTCAGTAGGTCATGGATTGTAGATTCATCATCCTCTGCCTTCAGGCAGGTGAAGTAACTGATCTTTGTGAGACAGGCACTGATTCTTCTCCAAGACTTCAGGTCAGGAGCCTCTTCAGCTGCCTTGGTGCTTTTCCCCTTTCTGTCATTCTGACCTGAGGTCAAGAAATGATAGACAGAGAGGCCTTGGGTCAACCAGTTCATCGCCCAAATAGGTCTGTCCTCCAAGTTTCTCTGAGACCTATTCAATCCTGTCTCAATTATCTTCCATCACTTGCCTGAGGAACTTATTGCACAAGGTTCTCTTGTTAGGAAACTATCTTTGATGGTCAGCCTCAATCTACTATGGGCCAAAAAAACAGAGGAAACTCAGTTCCACTGCACATAACTGGAAACACAATTGCCAGACAAGGAAACGTTCAGTCTACCCACTGTGCCCCTGCCCCCACTCCGTAACTGCTAGGCCCAGGTATCTTAGGTAACAGACAGCAGCCAGTGCTGAGCATACAGAACTTAATGGCACTTTTATCAGTACTTAAACCTTCCAGGAACTTAATCACAGAATCATAGACGTGAGGAATGTGACAGCTAGAAAAGGCCTTGGAAATTAACTAATGTATGTCCTCAACATTTTATAGAGAAGAAACATAGGACTCAGGGAGGTGAAACTTTCTTACACAAGATTACAGACCTGAACCAGACCTGGGTAGACACTAGCATCGTCATACCAGATCCCTTGAAGGTTAGCTGTAACACATCAATTCCCAAAAAAAACAGACTAGAGTGTGCCCTGGTAGAGTGGAGGTTAGGTCAATCACCTCCAAAGGAGTGCAGGCCATGTACCTCTGGTGGGGGAGGAGGGGTCCCGTGGGGGAAGAACTAGTGTGAACAAGTAATATACAAAATAAAGTAAAGGTGCTCCCTTAAAAAAAAAAAGTTAGAGAAAGCTCTTCTTTAAAAAAAAGGCAAAATATTTATGAAAATTCTATAAATGCTAGGCCTTAGGAACACAGGCTGGGTGGGGCTCAGTGCCTGGGTTCATGCTATAGTGTCCCTGATCTCCACCCAGGGACCATGGTCCCTTTGTGCTTCAGTCTCTCATCTATCAATGATGATAGTTGTTAATGATAGTATCTATTCCATATTGGTGTGAATGTAAAATGAATTAGCTCAGATAAAGTGCTTTTTATGAGTTTCTGGCACAGAGTAGGTACTTGAAAAGTTAGATATTATTTTACTTTAATATTAATATGATAAAATTATTAATATGACATGAGCTTCCTTAGACCATCAAAAGTCCTAGGGAGTCAGGCTCATCTTAATTTTCTATTGACAATAAAACTAAAGTGAAACAAAATTAAGAAACTTGTCCAAAGTCACAAAATTAGGGCAAAAAGATAGGATGTAAGCCCAAGTCAAATCTTCTACACCATACGCTACGGTCTCATACCGGAGTGGCTAGACATACAAAAAGCTACAAGAAACAGAAATGTTCTTGTACGCTTCCAATAGCCCTGACACTTCCCTTACTGAGCCTTTAGTTTATAGACTTGGATTAGAGAGTCTGGGAGGAGCTATTCTCTGCAGTCTGACTTAAGTTTGGAGGTACCTGCTGGGGCTCCTTGCCCACGCAACGCTCTCCCTGGGCTACTCCCACTAATACACGTGGGTTTCTGTGTCCCTGTGGACCCTTAGAAGGCACAGCTACGTGTAAGTTACCGTGAGGAGTGGAGAAGGAACAGGATAGTAGCAAATCAATGGGGTCAGATGTCAAGGGGAACAAAAAATACTACCTTACATTTCAAAAAGATGTTGGAGGAAGAGACTCATTTGGGAAATTCACTTGGTTTAGTCAACAAATACTGCATTCATTATTCTTGGAGAAAGCACACAGCATGGTGGTTAACAAGTGAGGGCTCAGGAGCCAGAGTACATGGATTCAAATGGTTTTGCTCCGAATAGCTATGAGCATTGGGGCCTCTGTACTTCAGCTGCCTCTTCTGAAAAGATACGTAATTGTGGTGCCCACTGTCTGGTTTTGTCCTGAAGATCAAATTAGTTGATAAAGGGTTTAGCATAGTACCTACTATCATATGGTAAGAAACCAGTATTTATTAGCTGTTATTATTTAGTGATTAAGAACATGGGTTCTAGCATTAGACAGGCAGGGATAGATGACATGAACAAGTTATTTCACTTCTTTATGATACAGTATTTTATCTGAAAAAAATAACAACACACCCAATCATAGAAAGCCATCTTGAATATAAAATATACTTCATATCATGAAAATAAAGTTCTTAACACTATTTGACCCTCACGACAAATTTAGAAATGAGAGTTTAAAATAAACCCCATTTATAATAGCACCCAAATATATAAAGAGCTAGTGAATGAATTTAATGAAAGAAAGAAATAAGACCTCTACACTAAAAAAAACTAATAAATACTACTGAGAGATAGTAAAAGATGGAGAGCAACACCATGCTCATGGCTGAAAAACTCATTACTATAAATATGCCATGGTAGGCAGAAAAATATATCAATCTAACAGATCAGAAAGTCCAGAAATAGGCTCACACATTTATAGCAATTGATTTTCTTTTTATAAAAGCACCACTGTGATTTAATGAAAAAATAAAGTCTCTCAAATGGTGCTGAGCCATTGGAGGCAGAGGGGGGAGGACCTTGAAATGTATGGTAGTGGTGCCATAAATAAAAGTTAGTTTGAGATGAATTAAGGATTAAATATAAAAGTTAAAATGTTAAGACTCCTAGAATAAAATATACGTGAATATCTTTGTCAATGGGGCTAAGTAAAGATGTCCTGGGGAACAAAAAGCAGTCATTATGAAAGAAGAATTCCACAAAATAAAAGCATCTGCACATTAAAAAAAAAAAAAAAAAAAAAAACCTTTAAGGGAATGGTCAATAAACTTATGAAAAAAATGTTCAACATCATTAGTTATCAGAGAAATGCAAATTAAAACCACGATGAGCTACCATCACAGAGCCATGGGAATGGTTAAAATTAAAGAGACCCAAACACCGAATATCGGGAGGATGGAGAGTCGCTGGGTTTTGCACAGGCCGCCAATGAAACTAAGTGTTATGAACAATGTCGTCAACTTTTTACAGATTTTTATGAAGTAAATACATACCTACCTTAGGCTCTAACAATTTTATTCTGAGATTAACCCAAAGGAAAATAAAAATATGAACACAGATTTTCAGGCCGATGTTTTTTGTAGCTTTATTCCTAATAGCAAAATGTTGGAAGCGATTCAAATGTCCATCAACAGGAGACTGAATAAATAAAATGTGTCATTTCATCTGATGAAATACTACTCAGTAATAGAAAGGAATAAACTGCTGGTGGGTGCAACGCCTAGATGAATCTCAAAAACCATTATGCTCCAAGGAAGAAGCCAGACACAAAAAAGTGCTGACTTTATGGTTCAATTTTTATAAATTTCAAGAACAGATTAAACTCAGCTACACATTACATTAATGGTTGACTCTAGAGGGAGAGCTAGCAATCTTCTTCTATTTCCCCCATTAATGGATTGGAGAGAGAAAAGAAGGAAATTTCTCTGGTGTTGGGAATGCTATATCATAATTGGATGGTAATTATATTTTTGAAAACTCATCAAACTATACATATTAAAATATGTACCATCTTATGGTATCAAATGTGCATCTTATGATATCAAATAATTTTTAAATTTACAGCAGGAAGCAAATGAGAAAGACTCGTGTAGTCAGCAGGTGCCCAGTGCTAAGTCAAATTAATCATTGCTTTCAGATTTCTGTTATTTCAAAACTTTTCCCAGATTGTTAAATCCCATTCGTATGGCAGAAATAATGATACTAACCACAGTGATTCTTCCAGAATCTCCAGATTAATTCAACATTCACTGCAAGGTAGTACTCGCTCTCAATTTCCTGAGAGAAGCTTATATTTAATAATAAATGAAAGATGTGTAGAATCTCCAAAGCTTAAAAACACCTAGTGTCTAGAGGGCATCTAGCTATAGGCTTCTGATAGATCTATGCACCCACAGTAGGAAGGGTGGGAATATAAATGAGTGAGGCCAATGCAGTGGGATCTTGATGGACTAGAACAGCATTCAGGTTCAGTAGTGCAGTATCACATGGGGGTACAGAGCAGTAAATACAGCTCTTCTAAAAGAAACTGAAAATTCAAATTTCTTGCATAAAAGTTTCTAACTTTTAAATGTTAGCAAGTAATTTTAAATTATATAGAATAATTATATAGGACATATATATGATTTTGGAACAGGCAAATATCTAACTAATAAAAAAATCCATAGAGGAATAAATCGATCAATTTGATTTCATCAAAATTTAAATCTCATTTTCAAAGGAGACTATCGAGAGAATGGAAAGACAGGCCACAAATTAAGAGAATATTTGCAAACCATGCAGGTCATATATTTGACAAAGGACTTGTATCTAGAATATATAAATGACATTCAAACTCAATAAGAAAAATGTGACATAAATGAGCAAAGTTTTAGACACATCACCAGGATGATGGAGGATATATAGATGACAAATAAACACATGAAAAGTTGTTCAACATCATTCATCAGTAAAATAACTTTAAATTAAAACTACATTAAGATGCCACTACCTACCTATCAGAATGGAAATTTTTTTAAAGTGCTCATCCAAGTGTTGATAGGAGTGAGGAGAAACTGGAACTCCCATTCACTCCTGGTGGGAATGTAAAGTGGTACAACTCTGAAAAACAATTTAACAATTTCTGAAAAAATGGCAACATACATCTACTATCTGGTCCAGGCAGGTGTCACTCTTAGACTTTTAACCCAGAGAAATGAAAGTACTTTTCTATACTAAGACTTAAATAAATGGTATAACAGCTTTATTTGTAATAGCCCCAAACTGGAAGAACCCAAATGATGATCAACACCTGTTGAATAAGCAAACTATATAGTGAAACACTATAATGACACATTTATATAATTAAACACTACTCAGTTATCAAAAGGAATGAAGTAATGATACACATTGAAGATAGATTTCAAAATGGCTGAGTGAGACATCAGACATCCATTTATATAAAATTTTAGGGAACACCAACAAATGTATAGTAAAAAGAAAGCAGATCATTTGCTTCCTGGGACAAGAATTGGAGAGATGGGGATGAGTCACATGAAGAAACTTTTGGGGGTGATGGATATTCTTATTATCTTGATTGTGTTGATGCTATTTCACCTCCTCTGCTCAGGTTTTACTCTTCCATTTAAGAGTTAAGAAAACTGAGACCGAGAAAGATGCATTAACTTGCCAGGTAAGATTCTATCTGTAAACTCTACATGTAGGGGTCAGATAAAGAAAAGACCCAAACAATGTGGTTGATGAGGATGGGTCAAGAATTACTTTCACAATGAAAAGAGAGTTCAAAATCAGAAAAGCTGGTGTGAATCTCTATTCCATCACTAGTTAGCTCGATGACTCGGACAGTTTCCTTAAAATTTGCAGCTTCTCAGACTGTTCATCTCCACATACATGTAAGAATATCTACTTATTAAGGTCTCCTTAAGGATTAAATAAAATAAGATAGCCAAATAAGTTTTTAATAAATATTAATCTGGTGAATTTAATGTGAGATCAATGAGTGGGACCTGTATTGTGAACTGATCTGTGTCACAGCTAAGAATGAGTGACATGAAGGATTTGTCCTTGTTCATGTAGTTTGGAAAGAGTTGACACACCCGGTCTTCCAACTCCCAATCCAATGTTCATTTGTAAAAAAAAATAAAATAAAATATATAAAAAATAAAACCAGTCTCTAGAGAGAAAATAGGGAATTTCTTCTGTTCTTAAAGTCACTTAATTCACAGGCCTCAAAATGGCAACTTGGAGGCCATATTTGGCCTTCCAAAGTATTTACACTCAGTGCAAAGTGTTTTAAGAAATTTAAGTTGGTGCATCCTGGTGGAATGACAGGTCAGTCACCTCTGAAAGAGTGAAGGCCACATATTCCTGGATTCAAGCCCCAGGTCCAAGGTAGAATCAACCGGTGTGAACAACTAAATAAAAATAAAATGCTTCTTCCTCCTCTCTCTTCCTGCCTGTCTGCCACTCAACTTCATTCCTGCCTGCACCTTTCCTTTAACAAACAAACAAAAAAAGTCAAAATTTAAAGTCTGAGAGACTTCATAGAAAAATTTGAAATTCCTGCTTGTTTTCTAAAAAGCTGAGCAGATCAGACACCTTTGAGCCCGCGCTGAGGAAGGGCTTGGAGAGCTGGAGCCAGTGTCAGTTCAGAACGGGGGGGTGGTCCCTTCATGCCCTCACAGAACCCACTAGCCCTTACTCTCTGACACAAGATCCACCTCGTTTCCTATAATGCAAACCTGAAACCTGTAGGCATTAATATGTGCAACCATTTTCCCAACATGATGCCTCACACATTAATCATCACTTTCAGAGAATCGACCATGTTTCTGACTTGTCATCTAGAAACGACGATGATCTGTGATGACATATGGACAGCCATTCAATAGAACTGACTCCTGATAAGCTGCACGTGCCAGCAGTTTCCACATCTCCCAACTGAAGCAGCTACCAAGCAGTCTTCCAGCGTATTTGAGCAATGGAGAAATTCAATTTGGATTCGTTGGACACCAAAGTGAATATATTTTGGGGGTCCTGACTCTCAAATGAACCAACTTGACATTCTACCTTGATCAAATTTACCTGCTAATGACACTATTTCCATAAACCTGTTCTCTACTTGCCCAACTTTAAGTGATTTTATAACCACATTAGATTTCCTAAGGAAACAGATGGATGTGAAAACTAGCACTGCTCAGCACACTGAGCTACCCCCACATTAAACCTTAAATGAGCCCGTGAAATAAACACACAAAACATATTCAGGACGAGAGAGGGGAAAAATCAACAGATAACACATAAAAACATTTTTATCTGCAAAAACTACTAAACAGCCTACAATTAGTGAATACAAATCACTTTTTTGGCTCTGAGACTGTTCCTCACAGCACACAAATGTAAGTTAAAACGTATGCTTGAGACCTTGGCGCACATCTGCTCTTGATCTTCTGTCCATACAAAATATTTTTCCTCTTTCAACCTAAACACGGAATGAGGAAGCCTGTAATGAACTAAAAGGTGCTAGCCAATCTAGTTTTGAAAACTAAAATCTAGAAACAAATACATGTACTCATTGGTCTTGCTTCACAACAAAAAATACAAAGTATTCTGGTTACACCGGATTTTGTTCACTATTACACTCAGGTCACTATGAGGATAATTGCCTTAGACAGTTAGATACAGCTCTGGAAGAACCACCCATGGGAGGAGAATCGGCTGACTCGTTGTATGTCTATGTTTTGTTTTGTTTTGCTTTTTCAAACAATGAAATGCTTGTGGTCAATATTTTTTTTTTGTGGATCTCATTCCTCTAGAGAAAATGTACGACACACAGCCCATTTTCTATTATTATTTTTTAATAACAAAGTTCAAGATCTATTGTCTGGTGTGATTTGTGAACAGCATTCAGCCAAAAATAAAATAGCACTCCAAAAACTAACAATCATTTGAAAAGAACGGGCTAAAAAATTCTAAATAATAAACACAGGTACCACCAGACCCAGGACAAAAGTTGATATCACAGGACAGAATTGTTCTTGTTTTCCTTTTCTCCTCTTACTCAGAGTAGACCATTTACCCCAGCCTTCCTTATCTCTCTAATAAATGCCAGATTTTATTGACACATTTCATTTGCTTCTTGCCACAGACACCAAAAGCACTGGAATGTGGGGGCTCTTTCTGAGTCACCACTATCTCCACACATTTGCAGGGAGAGTACTATTATAATTCTCCCAGGCTCTTGACTTTGTTTTTTAAACATTCCCATTACATACCCGGTGCATCTGTTTTCCTCTCAGAAGAGAAGCATTCTTGATTACTCTGCCTTTTCCCCTCAGAGAAATGAACTACACACAGATGACACAAATCTTTTAATCAACAAGTTTCCAAAGAGATAGATGTGTCTTCTACAATCAACATGAATGCTGCTTTCAATTTTTTTTTTTACCACCACTTAAAAAAGGGTGGGGGTGGGGTGGGGAATCCTATAAAAACCACAATGGGGAAGGCTTCCATAAGGAAAATGCAGAAAAACATTTACAAGGTCACCCCCAGGAAGTAGCACCAAAATGGAGTCCCAAAGTTTATGCACTAAATTCCCTAATTTAAGCAGAGAACTCTTTTTCTCTCTCGGATGCTGGATTTTTGCTTTAAATCTCATTGAATTCCACCCTAGACTCATAACGTTAGGCATGTATTGTCACTACAGGATTTTTCATCTCTGTGTCATTTTACAGACTAGCTCAGAGAATCCCTGGGCTACAGGGAATTATTTGAATTCCTGTTTTACAGCTGAAGAAACTGAATAAGAGAAGCAAAGAGTTTCCCACTGAGACACAGAAAGAAATTGTTTGTGGGGCTCAGTCTTCAGGGTTGCAGAGTTCAAACACCCACTCAGAACACTACACAGGGGAACAGGATGGCCTTCCAAATCTAGAATGAATTGCTGGGTGTTGTTAGACTCTGCATAATGGAAGAGAGCATATTTGCCTGGGCAGGACAGCAACAACAGACAGCTGATCAAATGGTAGTTGTATTTTTGCCTAATTAAATGTGACTTTTAAAAATACAGCTATTTTTTTCCCTGCCAAAAGCATCAGTTAAATCTTAGGTGGCAGACAAATCAAAATACTTTCACTTTTTGTATATTTGCTAGTAGTTTGTTCTCACAATCTAAAATAGAAATAATTTGGGTGTAGTTGAACTGGATAACAAATTTTTTCTTGGGAGATGTGACTTATAGTATAGAAAGCAAGAGTTTGGTTTTGTTGTTGTTGTTGTTGTTGTTCACTAAAAAGAGCTATAACTTCTAAGGCATCTAAGTTAATAAAAATTTCCATAATAATATGGGGACTTTATTTCATACTCAGAGAAACCTCTAATGGTGATTTGTGAATTCTGCTAGATTAATAGAAAGAGGAGTAGGCAACTAGGATAATCTCTTTCCAGTCTGGGTAAGTAATAATAATAGTCATAGAATCTACCATTAAGTGGGTTTTCTGCTTTAATCCACCCAAAACATTTTTCCCCCCAGTTCTTGGCCCGAGGTCTCAAATTCTGGTCCATGGTTTTCAAAGCCTGTGCTTTTGCTGCCTGAGCCCTGGGGGGTAGGGGTGGGGGAACATAATAACTTTTTGAGTTTGCTATTACAGTTTCTGTTTTGAGATGAGAAAATTAAAGCTTAAAGAAGAAAAGTATCTCACTCATGGTTACATTCAGAGCCAGTAAGCTTAATCAAGTAGTCTTCTGGAATTAGACAAATTTAGAAATCTCAAAACATTTATCAGTTGTAACCAACTGTCCTGTTTTGCTTGGGACTCAGAGGTTTCCTGGGAGGTAGAAATTTCAGTGCAAGTCAGGATGATTGTTTACCCTACAAGCTATGTAACTAAAGAAAGTACCTATCCTCTCTGAACCACAGAGCAAGTTGGACAAGAATGATCTCTAAGTTTCAGAGCAATGCTGAGGTCTGATTCTCTCTATGCATAGTGACATGCTGTCATCTCTCTAACGATAAGCTAAAGAATCTGTGGTGTCAGATTCTTTACCCTGGATTCACCTTTCCCTTCTTTATCAATGAGTTCTCTTGGTTTATTCTGGAAATAGAATCTACACAGCTATAGCAGACCTCATAACAGGCCTGGGCATAACCTCCTTTTGCATCTGCCTTACATTTTAAAGGATACTTTACACTATTGTATCTAATCAGCCTCTCCCTCAAAATGGGAGTAATAAAAATCCTATCTCCCAGGGTTAGTGGGAATCAAATGAGATCAAAGATGTGAAAGTATTTTTGTAAACCAGGGGAAAAATAGTGTGTGTATAAAATACATATATATATATATATATATATATACACATACACACATATAATACTGCCTCTTATCAGAGTGTGAATACTTGATGTGGTCATAATCTCCTGCCCTGCATTTAGTCCAGTATCTGTGTCCACTCCATATCTTGTCCCAGACATTACGTAACCTGTATCAATCACTGTTGGGGTAGAATTTTATATTCCAGAGTCTATAGATCCCTTCTTACTTTAGCCATCATTCCAGCTGTTTCCTGGTCATAGCCTCTGTACTCAGAGACTCAGAAAGCTGTAAGCGTGTTCTACGCATCAGGATTAGAGAGGGAGGCTAGGAGAATAAGAATGGGAATCATTCAAACACCAGCATAATAGTAGTTAAAATATTTAGAAGAGAAAAAAGGAAACTAGTCTTTATAGTATATAATTCTCTAATCTCTTATATGGGCAATACCTAGTCTCATTCAGAGATATTCTTGAGGATCAAATTAGACATGACTGTGACGTGTCTTTCAAAAGCAAGTGAAGGACTCTAAAGTTAAGTACTAGGTAACTTACGATGTGAATATAGACAGCACAAATATATTTCATCTAGTCCAACACTCTTATTTTATAAATGAGAATATGAAGAACCAGAAAGGGTTAATGACATCCTTAAAAGCACACAACTAAGAAGCATGATGAAAATTCAAATTTCTTGATATTCAGCCAGTGCTCATAAATCATCTGGATTGCCTTATGTGGGGGTCCCCAGGAGCAGGCTCTGAGTTAAGGACTCAAGTACAAGTGGTTTATTTCCAAGAAAGTAATTCCAAGGATCACTGGTTGAACAAGAAGAAGATAGGAAAGAGAAGGAATGGATCAAACAAGTGTCTACCAGGGACAATTAAAATGTCATCCTGCTGTGAGGCTCTGGGAAACAACATAGGTCATGTGGCTTAGATTTATCTACTTGAGCTATAGATGACTATGCTATTTATCTCAGCAATCATTGGGAAACAGCTGCTGGGAGGAGTCTCAATTTCCCCATCACTTACAGCATGCAGGTAGAATGGACTCCAGGGACCAGAAAATGCCATCAGGCAAAGATTCACAGCATTTGGCAATTGGGCATTTAACTAACATGTCCAGCAATGGTACAAACTGAAGGGACACTGGCAGGCACAGATAGCATCTTTAACTGGTATCTTGAGAGTCCACTAGTCTAATGTACCAGTGAAGACTGGAATTCCTTCTTCCACTATATTCCATTGCAGTGTAAATCCCATTAAGGCAATAATATTGGGGGCAGGGTCTTAAAGGCCTAAAACAGTGACGAAACATCATAACTACTTATGAAATGTTGGCTGAATAAGTGAAAAATATCCTTGGCCGTTGTTCTACCTGCTTCTTGAATGCTTCTCCAGTGGAGTTGCTCAGAATGAGTTAAGACAGTTGGGTCATAGCTATCTCTGATAAAAAGTTCTTCCTGACATTGTGTCCTTATCACAATCAAACTCTAGCTCTGGTTTCTCTGGAACCCAAAGAATAAATCTACTTCCTGTTCTACGTGACAATCCTTCAAAAATATTTGGATATTTGTTGTGTTCCTAGTTTCGACACTGTTCTCGTGAAATGTTTTTTTAGATCTCTCACTATCATGATAGTGGGAAGAACATGGTGTTAGTAGTGAGGCCTGCCACTTTTCAATGGGAGTAATCTTGGGCAAGCTTCTTCCCCTGAAAAAAAAAAATGATGAATGAAAACTACATGTCAGGGCTGATATAAAGATTGACTGAGACCATGTTGGTAAAGCCCAAGCCCAGTGTCTGGTCATGGAAGATCCCCACATAGGTGAGCTCCTTTCCAGTGACCAGTTAGCCACCTTTGTTATAATCCAGCGTGTCAATGCAAGGTTGAGACATGACATCCATAAATGGGCCTCTTTATGGATCTGTATGTAAATACATAATACAGAGGGACTATCACATTCCTCACTCTGAGATGTTTTAAAACTTGTTCAAGGCGCACCCTGGTGGCTTAGTGGTTAAGCCTGTGACTCTGGATGGCGCAATCCATGTAAAAGCTCAAGGACCCAGGTTCATGGCCTGAGACCAGGGTGAACAACCAGCATGAACAACTAAATGGATGAATATTTCTTCCTCCTCTCTCTGCCTGCCTTCTTGCCTTCAGCCCTGCTTGATTCCTTTCTCTAAATAAATGAGTAAAATAATTCTTTAAAAAAACAGAAGCAAGCTTGCTCAAGTCTCTCAGGGATGACAAGTCAGGTCTAGAAAGCAACTCTACTGATGCACTCCACAAGAGGAGTCCTTCTTGGAGTTTTGGCAATTCATTGCACTCTTGTTTCCTATTGAGCTGCTAAGACTCCAAGGCCATTTTTTGTGTGAACTTTTCTACCATATCTGATTGGATACAGTTGACTTTTTGATCCTAAGTATAGGACTTTCCACTGATCCCTGGTAGATTTTTCTTTAGGAATAGCCTATTCCCACTACAGGGAATAGATACTACCTGCTCTTACAACAGACAAGTGAATTGTAGACTTGTACTTTAAAGAATGGGGCTATGCCTTCCTTGCCACCCAGTTTACATCATCATCTGGTGCTATGTCCTCCAAAGAGGGCAGGAGACAGAGGAAATGGAAATGCCTCTGTTGTTTGCTACTATGCAACAGATCTCCCAGAACGCCTGAGTGAGGAAGGAAATGGAAATTATAAACCCACTAGATGGTTATAAAAACATGCATTTGCCTTACCCAAACTCTTGTGACCTCTAATTCCACATACACAATTGAAGCAGGAGTTTAGCAAACTAAGGAGAGGAGAATCCTAAAATGCAAGCTCTGGAGAATGTCAGAATCAACCCAGTCAAATGCTGGACCGGACATTGAAGAGTTGCTTTCAGTTCCTGAATCTGTCACAAAGCATGTGTGCAATTCCAGCAAGTTTTCTTGACCTCACTAGGATTCTGTTTTCTCCTCCATAAAGTGAAAAGAGCTGGACTAAAACTTTAAAAGAAAAAAAAAAAAAAAATGAAGTGCATCTAGAAAGTGGAATATTATTCAGTAAGAAAAATAAATGAGCTACCAAGTCATGAAAAGCTATGGGAAAATGTTAAATGCATATTTAAGTAAAAGAAGTCAGTCTTAAAAGGCCACATTCTGCATGATTCCAACGTCCAGAATGACATTCTGGAAAATACAAAACTCTGGAGACAGTACATAGATCAGTTTTTGCTCTTAAAGTGGGAGACGGGGGGTAATAAATAGGCAGAGAAGAGAGGATTTTTAGGAAAGGTAACTATACTTACAATACTGCATGATAGATACATGTGATCATGTATTTGTCAAAATCCATAGAAGGTACAATACTAAGCGTGAACTGGAATGTTACATATCTTACCTGTGTTAAATAATAGCAGCATCACTTATGTCTTATCTTTGGATTCCCACAGGCAGCCTTTGTTGTCATCTCCACTTCCCAAATGAGGAATTTGAGGCGAGCGTGTGAATGCCCAAGACGGGACTTGAACCCAGATCTTCTGACCCCAAGCTCAGAGGTCTTTGCTATTCACCCTAGGGACTGTCTCCTAGATCTCAAAACTAAAACTTCCTGGAAATGACTTCATATCCACTAAATGTTCAGAGAACAAAGGAAGTTCTCTGCAAAATGATCTCATTTGTTTTGTATTATTTACAGTGTGTACAGTTTGCATGGACGGCAGCGCAATAGCTTGATTAAGAGCAGGGGTTTTCACGTTACTCGCTAGCTATGTAACCTCTGGCATGTTAATGTCTTCGAGACCCAGGCCCCGCACTTAGAAAATGGAAGTCAGCAGAGTATTTCCTCTCCGTAAGTGTTGTGAGGGTTAGAGGGGATTGTGTATGTCAAGGGTTCAGCGCAGTACTCGGCACTGTGAGCGCTGAAGAAGGTTTTGTTACTATTACTCCCACGTATATTGTGCTAACAGTGAGAAGCAGCGTGGCATGATGGCTAAAAGTGTGGCATCTCTGAATTCAGATCCCAGCTCTGCCACATACTAGCTGCTTACCTTGGGCAAGTTACTTACCTTTTCTGTGCTTTAGTATCTTCTGTCTGTGCAAGGGGATGATCATAACAGCACCTATCTTGCAGGATCATAGGGAGAAGGCAATGAGCTAATGCACTGAATATGCTTAGATCAGTGCTTGGCAAATAAGAAACTCTCATACTTGCTAGCTATTAAGACACCCCCCTCCCTTTATTTCCTTTAGCAAACTCAAGTTCATAATTGCAACCAATTGCAAGACCACTTTGGAATTTATTCTCATTTGTTTGAAATTCACACCAAAGGAAGCAGTTCTCGTGATGGTCTAGCCACCTCTGACTCAGGCAGGGTTCCATCCAGTTTGTTCTGATGAGCGTGCCCCAATGGTCCATACAACCTGGGCACATTACTGGCGCCAGGAGACCTCTCAGAAGCAAATGTCCCACTACAGGGGTTCTGGGATGGATAGCAAGGATTGGCAAGGTTAGCCAGAGCCAAAAGTTCTCCTTGGAGTGAGAGTTACGGTTTAGAGATCCTTGGCCTCCGACGGGGAGTAGAGAGAAGAGTGCTCCCTGTGATGGTGAGTCCTCTTCAAAGCTCTGCCAAGAGAGAGCTTCCTAGAGGATGATGTAAGATTCTTCACAGTTACAACAGTTCCAAGGCCCTAAATCTTGTGTTTGGCCCCTTCAACTGAGGCCCCCTCAGCTAATCCTTTGGCTCCTCTTGCTCCCCATTTTTGGTTCCTGCCGAGAGCACACGTTTTCTGCTCTGCACATGCACTCCGTGCATCTGGGAAAGCCTCGAAACTCATTCCCTCAGCCTCTCAGATGCTAAACATACCTTGCAAACATGTGTCTTTCCATTGTCAAAGAACACAGGATGGAATGCTGAGGGGCAGATGGTTTAAAAGACGCTCCAGTCAACAATGCCAGCTGAAAAAACAACATCCTTACAGAGGTGGGAACTAAAATAAAGAATTTTTTCAGAGGGTTGCTATGCATATCTGCTAAACACTCATCTTGCATGCTGGTTGGAACTATCTGGAACTTGGTACCACAAATCCCTGAAGTTACCAGGGATTCAGCAAAGTCACCTTTCTAAAACACCTATCTTATCTGAATGAAGCAAAAACAAACCTTACTTTTACATGAAGGCTATTATTTGATTTTAATATGATAAAATTAATGACTCAGAATTCATAATTTGAATGAGTTTTTGGGCTAAAAAACAAAGTTTCAATAATAATTTTGCATTTCTAGGGTGTTCATTCCTCTAGGCCCTAATTGATGTTGTTACAAAAATTTTACAAATATTGGTTCTAAATCATGATGTGAAATGCAAAGAGAAGGGAACGCTGGGTGTGGTCTCCAGAGACCTGCGTGTGGGCCAGGACTTGTCACCTACTTGCTGTGTGACCTGATGGTCAAAGAGAAATGTTAACCCTTGTCCCATCTGCCTCCCAGGGCTGCTGTGAGAACCAAATGAGACAATGAGTGAAAAGAACTCTCAAAACTACAGTGCTCCACAAACGCAAGTTATTATGATTCAGCCTTGTTGTTTTTGGAAAGCTTGTTTCATTTTACATATCACATGTATTCTCCACCCACACCCCTTCCCCCCAAGAGTCAGATCAAAGTGTGTGTCTTTCTCTTCAGAGTGAGGAACCTCTGATCTGACAAAAAGAAATGAAATCACCAGGCTTCCTCCTCTCGTCCCGTTTAGACCGTTGGAGAGGAGCGTTCCCTGAAACACTGAGCAGCCCGGCCCTCGTCACCTGGTTCTGTGGGGAAGTCAGACAGAGCACACCAGTCACCACTGTCTGAATTTCATTATGCAGGTCTCCAGACAAGCAGAGGGGAAAAGTGCAAAGGAGCCGGGTCAGCGTCTGAAATGTGAGAGGGGCAGCAGTCTCCAAAGTGCATGGGGATGGGAGGAAACTTAATACCGCTCCAAAGGGAAGAAGGAACATTGCATCATGTGAAAGTAATCGCAAGTGGTCAACAGAGCTTGGGGGTTCGGGGGTGAGCCTACTCAGGGACCCACTTGCTAAAGGGCTTCGACTCTTTTCTGCTTAGCCAAGTGAATCTGCACTGGGCAGGCAAATACATCAGTCTGGGCCCTCACGAACTGAGAGACTGGATTTGGGTCCTAAGAGAACAGGTTCTATGGGAGAGGTGCAGGGGCTGGAGCAGGGGGTATGAATCCAAAGCAGAGCTCTGAAAGGGCACCCAGAGCCAGGAACCAAAGAAAACCTACCTGTTAGTCAAACCTATTTTCTGAGCACTTAGTATGTCCTAAGTATACACTTCACGTAATCCTCACAATAACCCTATAGATAGAAATGATCATCCTCATTTTCTGTACGACGGAAACTGAGAATCAGTGAGTTAAGGGACTTTTCCAAAAGACAGACATTTAGTAAGCAGCAGAGTCAGAATTTGAATCCAGACCTGTGCAACTTTATAGATTTCTTGATTCTAAACTCTGCTCCTCTCTCAACAAGCAGTGGTTCCGTGCTTGGAAATGGAATTCAAACAGATAAAAGAATGAGCATGATAGGAACAAGGAGGTCTAGATTTCTTCCATGTTGATAACTTATGTTTTGGACTGTGGGAACTTGAGTGTATTTTCCTCTGTACATTTGTAATGTAAGACTTGACAACCTTACCCAAAGAGATAAACCATGGCCTGACTTCGGATCTTCTGTGGGACTGGGTAAGGGGGAGGGAGTGATCACAGTCACAATTGGAAACAAATGTAAAAGAAGCAAGCAGGCATGTAGGAAAGAGGGCATGATGGGGTGGAGCAGATTTCCCGTTACTGATGAGATTTGCTTTTGATATTTTTATCAGTTTTCTGTTGCCCTCAGAGTGTTATATAACAAATTATCCCAATAGTCAGTGGCTTTGAACCACAACTAGTTATAATTTCTCGTGTCTTTATGGCTGGCTGAGCAAGACAATGAGCTGGGATGGGTTCAGATGATTTTGGCTGGGCTCGTGTGTTTGCCTCCAGCAGGATGGATGATCTAGAAGGTTCTCAGCTGTAAGGGCTCAGCTCTGCTCCACAGGGTGTCTTTTCTCCTGCAGGCTGGTTTGGGATTATTCTCACCATGAAGACAGGAACAAGCGAGAGGATAGAATTGTGTAAAACCTGAGGATGGGAATGGATAGTGGTGAAGGACTATCAGAAACTTGGTGGTCGGCACGGTGAAGTGTAAACCTGCACATCTAAAACTCCTATTGTGTTGTGAATCAATGTTATCATAATAAAAATAAATCAATTAGAGAGAAAGGGAGGGAGGGTTAAAGAAAAAAAGAAGGGAAAAAAGGCCTTAGACTTGGAACTGACATGCCCTTCTTCCACATTCTGTGGGCCCGAGTAAGTCACAAGACAGCTCAGAGTCAAGGGTTGGGGAAATAGTCATCATCTTCTGATGGCTGGAAAAGTCACATAGCAAAGTACTTGAAAAACTGCAGGCATTTTCTGCAGTTAGTCAACCACGGGATTCATTCCCAGTCTTAAAAGTAGATGAAACACAGTGGTATTTTCCAACATTCTGGACCATGTCCACTTCCTTTCCAAGAACCCTTTGCCCATTAAATGCCATTCCTTTGCCCAGTATTTCTGCATCTTGTTAGCATTGGACTGGAGAAGAAAAGATACAATGACTCTAGAATTGGGCAGATAAAAGAATGCTTTTTTGCGGGGGTGCTAGAATTCAGACTGCCTGCCCCACTGACTTCATTACTGTTACTTTTATAACTAAGATCGTTGCATTAAAAAGCATATTTAAATATTCTCCATGAGCCATTGCTGCCTAGCCACGCATGTGTGGGATGCCATCAAATTCCAGGAAACAGATGTCCATTTAATGAGATGAATTTATACTAACACTTCCAGCCCACTGCTAATACTGTGTGATCTGAATTTAAGACACCAAATTCCAGCAATGTATTTCTTACAATGGGGCTGAGATCATAGCTCCTCAGAGATCTACCTTTGAAACCCCTTACATGTGAAATTATTGGCATGATACTTGAGACTCTTACGCCAAGAACTGACTGTTAGGACAATGCATTGGAAAGAGCAGTGGGCTCGGAGTCAGGAGACTGGGTTGGCACTGAAGCCAAATGTGCATCATGGTTAGGCAAAGCTAAGATGTCAGATGGCCTGGATTTGAACTTCAGTTCCATCATATATGCTTTGTAACCTTGGGCAGGCTACCTAAGATCTCTGTGTCACAGTTTCCCCATCTATAAAAAGTAAATAATACAAGTGCTAACTTCACAAGGATGATATAATTCAAACAAGATGCTGAGGATGAGGAGACAAAATCAATATATCAAAAAGATATTTGCACCCCCCAAGTTTATTACAGCATTATTGACAATGCCCAGGACATGGAAACACCTTAACTGTTCACTGCTGGATGAGTGGATAAAGAAAACGTGGTATACACAATGAAATGTTAATCAGTCACAAAAAGAAGGAAATCCTATTGTTTGCAATAACATAGATGAAACTTGAGGGCATTATTCTAAGTGGAATAAGTCGGACAGAAAAATAAAGACTAAGATCTCACTTATATGGAAAATCTTCAAAAACAAACAAACAAAACACCCAACACCCCCCAAATGAACTCACAGATACAGAAAATAGGTGGTATGAGAGGGGGAGGAGAAACAGGGGACATGTCAACAGGTGCAAACTTCCAATTTTAAGATAGGTTAAGTTTCAGGAAGGTAAAGAAGGTCATGATGGCTATAATTAATAATACTACATGATGTATCTGAAAGTTGCTAAGAGAGTAAATTTTAAAAGTTTTAATCATAAGAAAAAATTGTAATTGTGGTGATGTATTTTAACTAAATGCGTGGTGGTGATATTTCACAATATATACATGTATCAAATCATTATGATGTAGACCTGAAACTAATATAATGTTATAGGCCAAAGATAGCTCAATGAAGCTGGAAAGAAATGTTAAAACATGCTAAGAACAATGCCTGCACAGAGTGCTGCCACCAGAGAGCTGCTACCATTACCAGTTCTAACTCTTGCTGCCTGGGAGACTGTGGGCACGTTCTTTAACCTCTCTAGGCTTGAATATCATCCTCTGTAAAACAGGAGCAATAGTAACTGTCAAATCTGCAGCACACACCTTCATGGATCCTGCGGCTTCAGACCTCACATGGGCTTTCTAGTCTGTGAGAAGCCCTTGGAATTGAGCGGTGCCTCTGGCTGACCCATAAAGATAAAGTACTTGTTAGGGGATGGAGGCATTTGGTTATTCTTCTTGAAGTGTCGTCGATTTCCTTTTCTGTCTCACTGATTCAGTGTGAGTGGGACTATTTAGTAAATAAAGAGCTGAAACTACCTGAACTGATCAAGACCAGGCTGGTATTCTCACTCTGCTACCTATTAGCTGAGGACCTTATGCAGTGACTTAACCTCTTAGAATCCGGGTGCCTTCATCCACAAAGGCATCAGGTCTGGAGTGAGGAAAGTAAGATTCTCAGGGCACACACTTTGAGGAGTCTGAGAATAAGTGCCTCCTTGAATTTTGTAGTCCAGGAGACTTACTTTACACATCCTTAATCCTGGCCCAGATCTATAAAATAGGCCCCATAATGGTATCTACTTCATAAGATGATTGCAAGAATAATTTTAAATGAGGCATGCTGTGCTAGCATATTTCTCACTAAGTATTAGTGAGTGTTTTAACTTAATAATGCAGTCCTGTTATTTCAGGTTGTATTATATGAAACTGTTCAGGAGAATCTTTACATTTAAAAGAAGTAATTTAAAAATGTTTAGAGTTGTAATAATTCAGACTTCTAATAATGTTCAACTTGGTAAAAACGTTTTACATACATTTGTTTTCCTAAGAGTTGGGACATATATAAATACATCCTTACGTCTTACCCTGAATCATCATTACATAGAGTTTCCATTCATTATTCTATCACAGAGTGTCTTTCCAGAGTCAGTTTGTGTCACTCCTCATGTTTGAAACCACTGTTGGTTTTATATGTTCTTTCAGCTTAATCCAATGGCCTGTCCTCTAAACTGGCATCGTAGATACCTGTCTTTGTACCTCCGTTTCATTGCTCTGAGGATGAATACCCATTGATTTGGATGTTTCAACATTCCCAGGTTGGACATCTGCCCCCGGTGCCCTTGGAATAGTGTTTCTTTTGGGCCACTGCCATGAGAAGATTCACCACACGTCTCCTCTTTGGATTTCAAACACTTATCCTATTCTTACTAACACATTAGACTCTTTAAAGGCCTCTTTGTAAAACACTATTCCTGACATTGAATGAATGTCTGTAGAGGGCCTATGGGCAACATTTTATTTTCATTTTTGTTTTTTCCCTTCCAAGTCGTGAAACCAGGTCCTTGATCTTGACTTGGTCTGCACCTTAGCTACTTCAGACACCTCAATCACGCCCTAGAATTTCTTCTAGTAGCCATTAGGGAAGATTATTTGGAGAGATATCAAACCCATTCATAAAATTAGAGCAAACTTTAAAAAATATACATGCCTAAACTCAACTCAGAGAAATCTTCAGAATAAAGTGGCCCAGTCTCCCTCTGGATATAAAGAAAAAAAAAACAAACTGAGACTCCTCTCCACCCAGGGCTTCCCATGGTGAGAATGTGACATCATGTAGCTCATTTTGGAAGTCAGACCATCTTTGAACACCCTTTTAACTGAGAGAAACCTCATCCAGCTGTTTTCACACATTGCGATGCCAAAGAAACTGACAAAAACTTAAGCATGTTTATGTAGCTGCCGCTGCTGATGGACATGTGAGAATGTCAGGATGACCTGAAGATGCTGAGTAGGGGCCAGAGTACCTGGCACATAGCAAGGCTTCAATAAAGACTATTATCTGTTATGTGAAAGCTCAGAGTGCAAAAATGCACACACCCCATCATTATCTCTATGAGAAACAAATGAGGAAACATATGTAAAGGATGAATACTGCTAGAAAGTACACAAAAATGTCAATAATCATTCTGTTTGGATGGCCACAAATTCTTTCCTTTTCTTCCTTTCAACATTTTCTCATTTCTCTTTAATGAGCATCTATTATGTCTATCATGGAAACAGCACACGGTGTTATTAAATTTCGAACAATATTTTTGAGAAGCTCTAGTGTGTCTACTTCAGCCTTTAGGAATCAAATGTTTTCCAGACCTCTGAGTGATTCCAAGAGAAAGGACGTGAGGAAGACTTTATGGAAACTGACAGGGAACCATCCCCTGGCAATAAAACTAATAAATTTTTTTCTTCTTTTTTGTTTTCTCTTTTCCTTTTCTCCTTTCTCTCTCTCTTTTTGTAAGTGAAGCGGCACAATGATTTGCAGCTGTGAGAGCTGCCACATTAATTTCTTTAATGATTTTTCTAACAAAACTTTCCATTGCTACAGCTGCCTGTGCAAAATGAAAACATAAACAATTCGATGTTTGTTATTATTTTTAAACAAAATGAGAAATGAATTTATCCTAACAGCAACTACCGTGTGAGTCACCTTTTTTCTTTTTAATTCCCTTTTTCACACCAGCAGATCGAGCAGCAAGAAACTGCTAGCGTCTTTGCAGAACCCGAGCAGCATAAAGTCGTTAACCTCAGTTAAACTCCTGACCAACCCAGCTAGTGAATAAAATAAACAAAAATCCCACAACTAAAGTTTGACTTTATGCCCCAGCTGTGGGACCGGATGTGGATATTTTAAAACAAGCCAACAACAAAAGGCAATCACCACCACCAACTCCCAAGTACCAGGGTGTGGCCCCATCACCTGTCGTCCTTCCAAAAGTGCTCCTGCAATAAATCCTTGATGAAACATGACTCAGAGCTCCTGAACTGTTAGCGCTGAGCTAGACTTCACCTGGCATTAATTAAAAGCTGACTCAGATGGCATAAGCGGAGGGATTTAGCACTGGTTGGTACAACAGATGACAACCTTGAGTGCTAGGCACTATCCTGATTCTTTGTAATGAAAGAAGGAAGAAAAGAAGTTAAAATAAGTGAGTGACAACCTCAAATGAGGTCCTCTCGCCTACCTTCTGTCATTTCATCTGCACCACAACTATGAAGTGACAGCTATTGTCACCGAAACGTGAGGTTCAGAGAAGCGAAGTGACTTGAGAACAGTCACCCAATAAGTTCATTGCAGAACCAGAAATAAAACCCAGATCCCCATGGCAACTGCCCAATCAGAATGGACAGAGGACTCCTTGGGTACGGAGGATGCCTTCCAGGAATCTCTGTATTAGAATTTCTCAAACCTGTTCATCACCCAAAAGTTCAAGGAGCTCAACCTGCCCCTGTGACCAAGAGGACATCCAAGGAGTTTTAGGAAAGGTGGATTTTTTTTCAATGCCACCTTTGCTCCTCGTGTGTCTGTATCCCCAGAACAGCCATACCTCTCTGTGGAGTCTGTTCTTCAGAGATAAAGAGAGTGATCCCGTCCCATCTTGGCACTGAATCTTGTCACCTGATAGCACAGGATCCAGACTCTTCTGACCTAATCCTGAAATGGCCACAACTCCCTTGGCAGACTTTATTTCAGCTAGAGTGTTACAGGGTTAGAAGATAATGGGTAAATATTTCAGGATCAACTCCTCATAAAAGAATAGTGAAGCCTGGGAGAGGATTTCCCCAAATCTAATCTCTCCCTGGTTGGATAGCAGTCAATCTTTAGGACTGTGCCAGTAAATAGTGGGCTGTTTACTGTAAACTTTATCTAGTTCTTAACCCAATATTAAAATCAGAAGAAAATGCCTTTAAAAAAAAAAAACATATACCATGAGGCAATCGTTTTTTAAGAATTCACATTGCCTTTAAAGGCACTCAAATTATTCGTCTATTCTAAAGCTTCCTATTTTAATCAACCACTACAAAATCTTGCCTCTTGGGAATCTTGACAGAATTTTAGATTGCACATGTTGGTTTTGGGGAAGGGAGACTGGCATGTATTCACTTGAAGTAAGAGGAGGCTTCGTTCTTTTCAAAAAGAAAAACCAGCGATGAAATAAATATAAAAATGTATCTGTCCTCCATAGGCCTTGGAGCCCACAGTTGAACTACTGATTTGACAAGTAGCCTTCTGTTTCATATGAAAATGACCCCTTAATTTTGGCTTTAATTTCCTTTGGGTCATAATTACCTGTTATTATAACAATCTTTTTTACCACAATACAAAGCTCTGGAGGATAGAGAAAATATAAAAATAACCACTAATCCTATCACCAACCAAAAACAACACTTCAGAGGTTTTAATTTTTTCTGAGGTTTTTGAGTCTCTTTCCCCTCTCTCTGAGTTTCATTCATCCATTTAGCAAATATTTATTGAGCAACGCCTGTGGGTCAGACACTGTGTTCTTTTCCATTGTTGTAGCCATTGTGATAAGTACAATGCTTTCTCTTATTTTCACTAAATAGCATAAACAAGCTTATATTTCTAGCATTAGAAAAGAAAGGCAACATAACAGCCCTCAGAATTAAACTCCATCCTGGAAGCCTAAAGTGATGTCCTGGGAACATCTAGGGATGGCCTCAGTGTGGGAAGTAACATAGGGTCTGAAGTCTGGTTGTCCCTGAGAGGGTCACTTTAGCTGCTTGGGGAGCACTGCTTGTCACTTATCTCTGGGCAGCTGGTTGCAGGGGCCCTTGACAGAGAAGAAGAAGCTGCCTCCCCAAAAGAAGCAGGACTTTCCATCCACAGCTCCCATACCACCTTACTTCCATTAACCTGAAGCTTGGGCAAACTGGAAACCTTAGGTATTTTGTACCAAGGAGAAAGCACAAAACATCTAGACAGTATGTTCTGCCCCTCAGGCCCTTGGAAGAAACGAACTAGCAGCCCCTAGTAGCTTGCCAGCCTTGCCCGCCATTACAGTCAAAACGGGGCTTCCCTTCCTCTTAATCCCTGACTCCTACCCTGGAATGCAAATGCTGAGGCTATCTATCTTCTAGGATCCAACAAGAAATGTGGGCTGCCTCTAGCTCTGTCCCACCTGGAGGAAAGCCAGCTGTTATCTGCTGCCTCCCTCCTCGTTCTCTCCCCTCCCCACTTCTGGGTCCTAACCTGCATTCCTCATTCCATCTTCAGTTCCTGCTCCCAAGCCACTTGAACACACTTGAGCTGGTAGAAAATAGGGAGAAGGTTAGATCAGTAGACTTATTAGAAGTCTCCTCACAACGCAGATGGGCTTTCTGAAGGTAAGAAGACCCAGGAAACGAGCGTGCTCACCTTCTTCCCTCTTCCCTACTCACCACAAGCCTGGTTCTTAGAGTGAAAGCAGCACATGTGAGGACTGAAAAAGTAATCATGTGAATAATAATGTTAGTGTTTCTTGATGACGACAATGAGTCAGATCCTTAATGCTGGCCTTTATGTGGATCATTTCATTTAATCCATGGAATAAGTTTGTAATCATTCCCATTTTATACCTGAGGACATTTAGACTTAGAGAAGTTCTGTGACTGGCCCAAGTTCACACAGCCACAACATGGAGGAGGTGGGAGTTGGACCCAAGCAGTCTCACTCCAGAGCAAGGTTCCTAATCGCTATCCTGAACCCCCTCACATGCCACTTACCTGTACTACTGTGTGCCAGGCATTATGCTGGGACCTTCATATAGTTTACTCAGATCTCAAAACAATCCTGTGGAGGAGGTTGTAGCTCATGGTAGTAAGTACACTTCTGGGGTCAAATGATCTTTGTCTATAGCCTGTCAAATTCGATGAAGGCAAGTCACCTCTGAATTTTGTGCCCTTTCCCCTCTGCCTTAATGTGCTCTATTACAAAGCACATGGATTTTATGGTGGGCTAGACCAGTGTTCATCCCAGATCCTCCACCTCACAGGTTTGGAATCTTGAGATTCAGTTTCTACATACATAAAATTGAGGCACAGCAGATTTCCTTAATGGGGAGATGGGGAAGCTTAGTTAAGTGAGATAATGTAGGCAAACATCGAGCATCACCATTTAATGAATGGCGATGCTATTGATGAGAGATGAAGGGAGAGAGAGAGAGAGAGAGAGACAGCCATCAGAACCATGACAAGCACTGAGGATGTCTTCGCTCTGAATGCCAGACCCTTTTCCACTGTGCTAGGAACATTATGCTTCTGGGCCATGACAAATGCCCCAGTGATGTGACCAGGGTTCCAGTGGCAGAAAATTGTGTTCTTTTTGAAACACTCGTTAGCTTTTATGGGGTGTGCTTGCAATGCTGAGAAATGTGAGCCTCTGCTAATTTTTCATAACTTCCTTGTAACCTCCCTCATAGTAAGCTGCTGCAGAATTTCAGCAAGTCGAGTACATGGTGTGTTAGAAGAGAATTTAGCAGCATTTCAGCCAACATCCCTCATTTACAAGGGAAACGTAATACGGTGGTTTCGCTTCTTGCCAACTGGCTGCTTTGAGTGCTTGGAATCGTCTTGCCCATTCATAAAATGAAGATAATAATATGCTTATCAACTTACCTGAACAATATGCTTTCCAAACTCCTCCATTCTCTTCTTAATTTCCACAAAACAAAAAAGGCCATTTCCTCTGTGAAGACTGCAGGGTGGTTGGCCCACACACAAATTCCAGAAATATTTGCATTAAAAGGAAAGCGTAATTCTATGACAAAATAATCAATGGGGCTCTGATAGGTCATTTAATCTTCGAGACCCCAAGAACCGGACAAGAACGCATTTCTCCTGACTCTGTTATTTTCCTGTGAATGCAATTGTTACATCTTTTTCAAGACTGAGAGATGACAGTACTTGGTCAGAAGAATGAAGTTGAGTGTCCTTGTCAGAAGCTTAGCTAGATGGAGCGATTGAGCTGAGTTGAGTTGAAGTAGCTAAGAAAACGAGCCAATTTCCCCTAAGCTCAGGCTCTGGTGACCACCCTTCTACTATGCTCCTATAAATGTAATATAGACATTCTGCATAGATTGCTAAAAATAAGTTTGATATCCGCCCCCCCCCCCCGCTTTGTTTTTAGAGATTCCAGGGTGGCAAATTGGGTAAAAAGGGGCCAATTATATGGTAAAGAATGGAATTGGACTGCTGGTGGTGAGATGAATGTATCACATACAGATGCTGATTGGCAGTAATGCACACCTCAAACCTATAATGTAGACCTGCCCTGTCACATAGTAGTTTGACCAGCATAGTCCACATACATCCCTAGGACCTCCATTCACATCTCAAGGCCAGGAGAACAATT
Source organism: Solenodon paradoxus (assembly GCA_004363575.1). Classification (NCBI taxonomy): domain Eukaryota; kingdom Metazoa; phylum Chordata; class Mammalia; order Eulipotyphla; family Solenodontidae; genus Solenodon; species Solenodon paradoxus. The sequence continues at coordinate 1,032,727 of RJWH01000224.1, read as the reverse complement.
AAATAAAATAAATGTGTCTTCCTCCTCTCTTTTCCTGCTTTCCTGCTTCTGCTCACCTTCATTGCTACCTGTACTTTTCCTTAAAATAAAGTCAAACTATATCTAAGAAATGGGGACCCTATACACAGAAAATTATTTTGATGTGCAGAATAATTACTACGCTAAGAAATAAATTTTAAAAATGAAATGTAAAAGAAAAGAAAAGAAAAGTCACGTCTGAGTGGAGGAGCGGTTAGGTCCACTGCCTCCAGCCTAGTGCAGTCTACATACATTCCCAAGGACCTGAGTTTGCATCCTGGGCTGGGGAGACCAAACAAGAAGTACAACTAAAATAAATATAAATGAAATGCTTCTTCCTCCTCTCTCCCTGCTTGCCTGCCTACTCACCTTTATTCTTATCTGCACCTTTCCTTTAAAAAGAGTTACGTGTAGGTTGACACTTCCCAGTGGAAACAAAGTGAGGTACTGACCTTCCCTAGAGCCTCAATGTGTCTCATCACAAAGACCCTGTTCTGGGGCTTTGTTGGTGTTTTATGCCCAGGTTCACCCCTAAGTGTGCCGGCTGGGAAGTTACCATCATCAAACTGGTGACCTTCAGTTTGCTATTTCTTTGCTGATTGCTATTCTGGCCCAACTCAACCCTCTTTTCAGACCACAGAAGAAAACAAAACCATCTGCTATCTCAAGTATCTTTGGCCTTGAGAAAGAAGACCCACCCTCCTTGAGTCACAAAGAGAATTCCTCTAGATGTAAAATCCTCTGAAACTAGACTACCTTCTTTGACTGGCCAATTTTGGCCATCAGCTGCCTTCAACATTCACACCACATTTGAATATCTTACTCTACAATGCAGTATCTTTTTCTTATCATCCTTTTTATACTTTAATGGATTATGTGCCTACTTACCTTAAACTATGCTGACTTCATATAATATGAGATAGAAGGTGCTATTCTGAGAAATACTTTAGTTTCTCCTTGGAACCTATGACTCTGATGATGGCTCCTGCCTCTTCATAACATATGGATCAACAAAGTGTTTAAGAAATTGTAAGATCATCAGACTCCAGCGGGGCAGTCAGGAGGAGAGCATGTTCAGATGGAAGATGTGTCCCAACAGAATTACACCAAAGTGTATTTTCAGAATAAATTTCTTCTTTCTGCCATCTTTTGGAATAAATTTTTCTTCTTTCTATGGAAAAAAAATAAAATAAGAAGTGTATATTTTTGGAATGTTTGGGCATGGTGAGAGTGTTGGATCATGGATGGTAGCAATGGGAAAAGACTTTTTTTTCCATTCCATCCCATCCTACTTACAAATCAGGTTGAACTTGAAAGTAGCCCCGCATTCTAGTGCAAAGGCAAAAATTCTGTGTCTGGTGTGAGCAAAGTGGCCTCTGAGATTTAGCAATGTAACCTGCTAGCTCTTTGACTCAGGGAGAATCAATTGATGTCTCTGGGCTCCAGTTTTCCTATCTGTCAAAAGGGAGGAAGTGATACCCAAATTCAAGCACCATTGAGAGAACTACATAAAGTAACAAAAAAGGCACACCCTGGGGGCCTAGTAGTTTAAACAAGATGCAATCCACTTACATTCCAAGGTCCCCAGTTCAAGTTTGGGACTGGGGAAACAATCAATGATGAACAACTGAATACGATAAATAAAGTGCCTCTCCCTTCTCTTTCTACCTGCCTGCCTACTCACACCTTCATTCCTGCCTGTACCTTCCAAAAAATAGCCAAGAAGTCACTTTGAAAACCCTAAACCACAGAGACTAGAGATGTTATTATGGATTGTAATAATTACAATCTAAGTAGCTATTATTAACCATAATACTAACTGTAATCTCAATTTGCATCTAATTCCTGATAAAAAGCACTTTCCAGAATGAGATCCAGCTTTGGTCTGTGGTTGTGTAGTTTACTGGTAAATACTTATTATGGGTAGCAAGCAATGTCCCCAGATGTGTCTAAGTGAATAGTAACACTAAACAACCATCATTCTAGTGTCTGATTCCTTCTCGCTGAGAGTCTGTCCTATTTTAAGAACTAGAACTATGTTTGTAGAGTATCAAGGAACCCAGTATGGCTAGGCGAACCAGAATAAGTAAGGGAAATGAGGAGTAGGAAATGAGCTCAAGAAGCAGAAAGAGACAAGAACCTGTGAGGTAGGTGAGGGAATCACTGGGGCGGGGGGCGGGGTGGGGTGGGCAGTTGACAGGGAGGGGAGACTGTGAATGAAGACTTATAATCTTTAACTAGAGTTTTAACTGGCTCGTTTTGGAACAAGAGTGGAAGCAGGAGGCTGTTGAGATGCTGTGACTTGGACCAGGGAGTAAGTGACAGAGGTGGTAAGAAGTGACTGGGCTCTGGAGATAAGAAAAGACAGGGAAAAAAGAATGCCAAGGATGAGCCAATATTTTGTTCTGCATAACTGGAAAGAAGGTAGTGTAGCTGGTCTTGGAGAGAACCAGAGTTATGCTTTAACAAATATTTGAAAGAATCACACTTCTGGATTTTATTAAGAAATATTTGCATTTGTGATTTTTTTTAAAAGAAAATGCAGACGTGTATTTATATATAATACACCTTATCCTTTTTAAAGCCATTTCTCATCTAGCATCTCATTTGATCCTCAAAGCAACTATGTGAGGTTGCTGCTGCTAAGCCCACTGTGTCCTTTGGGTTTAAACAGAGAAGTAAATCACAAAAAGCAATATAGAAAAAGGAATTTATTATAGAAATGAGACTTCGTCCAATGGTATGAGCTGTTGGAGAAGTGAGTGATGTGGGCCAGTCAGACTGAAAGTCGGGCAGGAAAGCTACAGGTGGGGTGCCAGTGAGGACAGGTTGGAACCCGCGTGGAGAACATGGACCCCATGGAGGTAAAGTGATTCCTGTGTCTGCCTCTCACCATGTGCAACCCTCACGTCATGGGTGACCTGCAGGAGACACGGTGCCCTTGGCACATAGCTGCACACACTCTGCTCAGGACTTGAAAAACGGAAGGAGGGTCCAGGAGGAGCTGAAGGAACCATGGGCTCAGGAGCAGACCCACCAGTGAGCTGAGCAGGCAGAAGACAGCAGTATGTGTGCTGCCCGGGCTCGTCTACAGCATGAAACTGGTCCTTGCTTCACTTCTCCCTTTCTAGTCAAGCACAAATTAGCCTCACAGCCAACTCTGAAGGGGATCCACGCAGGGATAGAAATTCTGGTAAGTATGATTCCACTTTAGGTAAGTGGACGTGGTATGAAGTCACCACGTCCACTTTACAGACGAAGAAAATTAAGCCCCAAGAAGTGGCTGACTCACCCAATGACTTGCAGAAACCTTTAGCAGATTTTGTTTTGAGGGAATAGGGATCCATTCTGGCTGACTCCTAGCCCACTGGCTTTAGTTCACATATTTTTAGTGCTTACTGTGTGCCACACACTAATGCTTGCATCCAGTTCTCATGACACCTCTATAAAGTAGGTACTACCATCCACAGCGGGGATAATAGATGAAGCTGCTGAGACTCAGATAGGTGAAAGCAATGAAGCAATTAACACAGCTCTGGGAAGGGGAAGCTGAGATCCAAACCCACACAGTCCTGTTTGCTGGGCTGTGATCTTTCCAGGGACTCTGAGTCCCACCCTCATTCCCAAGATGAGTTGTCAAAAGGTGGTTCACAATGAAAGAGGACCCGGAAGCCCAGCCTTCCTCCATCGTCTGCGGTGCTGACCTGGGGTCAGTTTCTTCCCACCCCAGGGACAGGGTAACCACATGTGGGAAAGACTTCTACCAGTGCAATCAGGAGTGTCCTGAAGTGGGTGCAAGGCAAAAGCACCAGAGCAGGGACTGTAACCTAGAAGAAGCCCACCATTTCTTCAGTTCCAGGGATGAGGAGCATGAAAGTAAGTAAGTACTCCCCTCAATGCTGAGAAATTTCATGTTTCCAAAGACAGCATTAAATAGAGCAGGGCAGGAACAGGGGAAGGCTTGTTGCTTTAGTCATGAAACCTAAGATGTGTGACTGTAGAGTTATCAAACAACTCTATATTTATTTTATTCTCTTGATGATGTAACAAAAATAACAGTAATGGTATGACTTTTTATAGTTGTTTGCTTCTTTTGTGCCAGACACTGTTCTAAGAATTTTCTATAAATTAACTCAGTTAATCTTCACAACAAGCATATATGGTAGAAAGTGTTTATATCCCCCACAGAAAGATTAGGTAACTTGCCTAGTTACATAAACCCAGGGAGTTTGATTCCAGAGCTCAACTTCTCCATCTTTATACTAATCTGGCTCTCATCAACCCTATGAGGGAAGGAGACAGGAAAAGAGGGTAGTAGAGTTATGGTTTCCATTTTGCAGATCAGGAAACTGAGGCTGGAGGTGGTGAATAAGGTGAATAAAACCTCCCTGCCACGCTCAGATTTGAAGCCAGATCTGTTGAATTGCAAAGCCCATATTCTTTCCATACTATCACCATTCAGTACTGTCAAGTTAGTGGGCATTGAAAAACAGAAACTAAGTCATCTAATATCTAATTCAAACCTAACCACAGTTTCTTGTGGTTTGCTAGAGACACATTGCTTTGACAATGCAAGTGACAAATATGACTACAGAGGTAAGCCTAGAGGTCAAAGATATCTCCTTGACAAATAGAGTCCTCTCACATTTTCAGACAAAAAAGGACCACCTTGGAAAGATCTCATACCCTGGAACCAGATGAGCAAACAAAATTCCTAGAGGTTATTCAACCTTGGTTCTGGTCTATGGCCCTAAGTAAGTCAGCCTCTTAGAGGTAAGGCAGCAATCACTTGTCTGTAATTCAACAAAATATACTCGCCAATATACATACCCTAGGGGAAGGACACAATAATGAGGTTCACATAGCGTCCCTGCCATCAGTAGCTTATTAGGTCCCTGAGAAAACTCTAGTTGTCCTTCCACCATCTTCCCTAACCATTCATATACATATATAACACCAATAAACATGGCCACAGGCACCAGTGGAAGCTCATAGGGAAATGCTGATTTTAAAAAGTCTTTCATCATTCACTCAATTAACAGTAAGTAAATATACCTTGAGTTTCTCTTCTTTGTCAGACATTCTGGATGCGAATCATGTTTAATTTTTAGAACACCCCTGTAAGGTAGGTAGCACTAACTTTATTTTACAGATAAGGAAACTGAAGCCTGTAGAGGCCTCACTGACTTCCTCAAGATCATCCTATGAAATAGAATTAATCATTTTAAAAGCAAGATGGTCTCACTTCCAGCTCAGAATGCTTTTAATTACATCACACCAAAAAGCAACAAGACGATTCTAAAGTCAAAAGACAGCAGCAAAGCAAACACACTAAAACAAGTGAGACAGGCAAAGCAATGGAAAGGTAGGTAAAGTTTTTTACCTACAAATGCAAGGTAGAAGTGATGACGACAGTTAGTTGTCCAGCAAAGTGTCCTGTTCCCCTTCCACAGTGGAGAGAGGTCCTGGAAGGTGTCACCGCGTCTTTTTCCTTTGCTCCTGAATGTGGCTGTGTGACTTGTGCTCATCGAAGGACTGTAAACAGTAGTAATATGTATTGCTTTGGAGTTGAAGTGTTTAAGAAGTGAGTCTGTCTCCCCTGCACCCACTTTTCTCATCGACTGGCAGAAATCAGAGGGTCCTGCAGGCACTAGGTTCCTGTGTCCCTGCTTGGAGAAGAGCAGCTTGGTAGGAGAAATGTACATCTGGGCTTGATGTGAGCAAGAAACGACGGTGCCATCACACATCTGGGGAGCTCATTGTTACAGCTTCTAGCATTACCTTCACTAAATATAGCAGATGAGGCCAAAGGACCAGCTCTGGATTGCTGTGCACATAACGTAACTCATTCTGTCTCACAGATAATCAATAAAGCACATAAAGATCCATTGACCTTTTGACAAACAAGAAAAAACCCTCATTCACGGAAGCCAGAAAAGGGGAATATTTCTAAAATGTCTAGGAGAAAATCTGAACAGAGCCTGCACCTCTGAGCCAGCCAGACCCCATGAACACACCAACAGATGGCAATGTGGAAATATTTTGGACTTAAATGACAGTATGCTTGTTCTAAAACAAAAGAAGAAATGCCTCAATAAAGTAACCTCCAGGGAAGATTTTCCATATGATTAATTGAACTGTTGCAATTCCTCTAATCCATGACCATCCCATGTATTCCCAGGGTATTCTTCTGGTTAGGAAGTTTTATGGGGAGGACCTTGAAATGCCCTGGGGAAGAGCTTAGGACAAATATTTTAACAGGGCACAGTAGCCAAGATTTGGTACTTGATAGAGAAGAAAACCCAGATGGTGGCTAAGACGGCAGGAAGCATAATTTTCTTTTATCTGGAAAAAAGTGTTTCCCTGAGTTCCAGAACTTCTAGTGATCTGACCTCATAGATAATCAAAGCGAAGACTCAACACAAAAGGCTCTTTCTACTAGCTAGGAAGGATGTTCTGAACTGCTGCATGAGGGACCACTCAGCCAGACTCTCTCTTCCAAGTTACAACAGAATTCAAATTCTTCATTGAAGAAATAATGATTCATTTGAAAGCCTGAGGACTTATCAACACTAATAAAACAAAGAGAGCCCATACTAGATAATAACCACTCTCCTTCCCAAGGGCACTTTTAGGGCATTTATCTTCACAACTCTGAAAAGCAGAAATGGTTATCACCACCTTACAGGCTCATCATCTGAGCCATGTGTCATCTATTGGGGGACATGGCAGGGTCTGGCTACATGTCCAGTTCTAAAAGAGACCAAAACCCACTGGACACTACAGGTAACCCTTAGGCTGAACCTCTGACTCCAGATACATCATGCTCCCCACCACTTCCCTGCTGCCTGGGGAAAGTGAACATATTGCTTACATATATACCATGCAATACTACACAGCCCTGAGAAGGGATGAAACCCTGACATTTGAATCAACATGGATGGAACTAGAGGGGATGATGCTAAGTGAAACAAGCCGAAAGAAGAAAGATAGATACCAGATGACCTCACTCACAGGTGGAAGGTGAATAGACAAAACAAAGGAACAGATGAAACATAACCAACCCTGAAACATTTGCATCAGAACTGAGGTTACCAAGAGGGAATGGGGCGGGTGGGGGCAAATGGTGGTAGATCCCACTGGACAATGGGGAAGAACCCTTGGTAATTTGGTGGAGGGCATGTGTGTTGAAATATATCTAAGAAATGGGGAACCTACACATAGGAAATTATTTTAATGTGTAGAATAATTACTACAATAAAAATAAACTAAAAAATAAACACATGGCCTCCACATCAGGATTTGGTTTTGCTAAACCTATAATTTAAAGGACCAGGAGACAATAAAAATGCACAATCTTTCAGGAAACCCATTTGTCCCTCACTTCAGTGCCTAGTCAATTTTAGTCAAAGGCTATAGCCTAGACCCTCCCCACAACTGTTCCTCCACACTGTAGAGCACAATCTTAAATGCTGTTCTGTTACCTTCTTTTACCAAGAGGTGCCTGAAATATAACACTCTTTAGCAGTTTAGAGAACAAATCGGATTTTAACACATTAATGTCCATTTGGGGATTCAGGTCAAATGCAGGTGTCGAGCTCTGCTGTAGAATTCCGCTCTCAGAGCTGGACACAACCAGCTGCCTTTGCATTCCAACCTACGATGCCTTTAAGCTCACCTCAATGACTGCCCATGCTCCAGTGCTCGGGAGTGCCAAGCTCATTCTGAGTGGAAACCAAGGATAATCTCTTTAGTGTAGACCAAAATTGTTCTCTCCAGAACCTCTTGATGGGGTTCTGTCATCTGTCTCTTTTCCTGAGCCCACCTGAATTTCCCTCCCTGGGCCAGCCATGCTGGCTTTTCACCCAACTCCCCCAGAAGAGTTTCTTTTTGCTCTTTTCTATTTTCGTCCTATAGTGTAATTCTTTTTTACTTCTTACATCCATGGGCATTTAAAACTGTTGATTTACTACAAAAATATAACAAAAATCATCATCCACCATTCTGCCACGTGTCTCCACCCCTAGTTCATTAGCAGTCAAATAGCTCTAGAGTTGATATAATCATATCACAGATAAAATTTTGGCAGATACTATATTCTTTCATGGTTGAAATGGCAAATGGGTCCTATCCCTCGCCCTGACTCAGGTCTGGGGTGCTGACTTGAGAAGATCCTCGGCTCAGCAGGTCAGTGTGTAGAGAGCAATTCTAGCTGGTCCTTGAGAAATATTTCAGTCAATGCAATTTCCATAAAACCTGGAGGCAAAAATATCCCAGCTGAAGTTGAATAAGACGAATTGTTATTGGAAGACCTGTTTTCATGATTGGTTGCTTCACCTCAAGTCACAGTTTTCAAAATCCTATCAATGATGCTAAGTGAAGACTTAGTGCAGTGATTTCTGCCATAAGCTCTCTCTGCTGTGTCTCTCTGTGCTGTGGAGAAATAACATTGCATGAGTACACAGGCATCACGTGCATTACTATATTGCTAACGCTTGTGGTAGATTGTCTGAAGAATTCCTCCCAGCCCTGTACAGGCACGCAGATGAAATCTTTTCTCCTCCCTTTCATTTTGAACTGGCTTTTTGACCAGTTTTGACTAATGGAATACAATGGAAATGACACAGTGACATTTAGTCCTTCAGCTCTCTCTTGAGATTCAGCTATTGTGTCAAGAAGTTCAAGTTAGACTAGATGAAAGATCCTATGGAGAGAAAGTGAAGCCCAGTCTATCCCAGACGTCCCTGTTACCTCCATAGGTAACCAGACATGGGAATGAAATCATCTTGGTTATACAGCCCACGTCAGGCTCCCAACTGAATACATCCACCTGACTGACCTGGTCAGTACTCAGTCGTCAGAATAACTGTTTGATCAGAGCCGAGACAGTTTATAGAATCATGAGAAGTAAAGTAATAAAATGTTAGCTTGTGCCATAATGTGGAGCTATTCTATTAACAGCAGTGCATGGTGTACATAACACTTTTAATAGATGATTTTCCTAATTTCCACTTTAGATCACCATTTCTTATATAACATCTTCCTTGTTCTTTCTCCACTCAAATGGAATCTGTCATTCTCTCTTTGTAACCCTTCTGATTCCTTACTTCTCACTGCACAAATGTGTTTGCTCGTCCATCTTCCCTACTGGACTGTGGTCTGCTGGGGGCCTATGTCTGGGTTTGGGTTTAACTCAGGTTTGCATTACTTATCTCAGAAACTCTATAAGAGAGGACCTGGCATAGTAGTAAAGCTCAATAAAGTTTAAAAAATGAAGTAAATGAGTGAATTGACCATTACGCGGAGTCTTCCCTCTGCCTACAATACCACCTCCCCTCCTCCCATGTATTGGCATATCTCTCTCACTTCACTAAATCTTTCATCAGCAAGAATTTCCTCTACCAACATACCCCAAATAACAACTTCATCTATCCCTCTATACTCTTTTATCCTCTTTTATTTTCTTTCATACACATGTAATCCTCTGAGAATGTATGTACCTACTTATTACATGTCTCAACACTGGACTATAAGCTTATGATGTCAGAGACATTGCTTTATTCACTATTGTGCTAGAACAATGATTAACACTTAGTAGACAGTCAATAAATATTTATTGGATGAATAGAAAAGTGAAAGTCTGTACCATGAAAAGAACAACAAATTTGGCTTTCCCACCTTTTTTTTTAAAGCTAGGTGCAGGCAGGAAGGACGGTAAGAAGGCAGGCAGTCAGGAAGAGAGAGGAGGAAGAATTTTTATTTTATTTTTGTTGAGTTGTTGATCTTGGTTGTTACCCTTGACCCCAGGTCTTGAACAGGGGACCTTGGGATGTGTGTGGACTGCGCTGTGGTGGACTAACCCACTACACCACCAGGGCATGCCTTCTCCTACCTTTCATTTGAGTTGCCCTACATTCCAGCCTGGGCCCTCATGGGGCATGATTAGTATTCACCAGTATTCAGTTCACCTTCCTTTCTGGGTACACAGAAAACTACTCTTCCCAACAATCATGCGGTTAGGTGTGACCAGTAGATCTGAAGGGATGTGATAGCTGTAGTATCTGGGCTGAAGCATAGCAAAGTGGGTGTGTTTTCTCCATGAGCTCTTGCCTTGCATTGTGTTGAGATGATGAAGATACCAAATGAAAGGAGTCTGGGATTGCTGAGCCCCTATATGGGGAGCAGCCGCTCTGGAGAGCTGCCTGTAACCACAGAGGACTTTGCATGAGTCAGAAATAAACAGAGGAAGCCACTGAGATTTTAAAGTAGGTTGTTACTTTAGCACAAACAAGCCTAATCTGATCAAAAAGAACCTGCTTGGTTCATATTCCTTTCCATCTGAGAAGCAGGAAAGGCAAATGTGAGATAAGAATGAGGTGCTTCCATCACCCAAACACTAATCTGCAACTTCAAAGCGCAAATGTCCACTCTGAGCCACGCCTGGTGCTAAGTCCCAGGCTAGAGCATAAGGAAAGAGGGGTGAATTTGACTCAGTCTTTCTTCTCACAGAGTGCACAGACCAGCGAGAGAGGCAGACATGTTCTTAAAATATGATTGAATATATTACACGGTTATAGTTCTGTTGTGTCTGTACAAGGTACTCAGAGCACACAGAGCATGGGACACTTTATTTTGCCTTTTTCCTCCTTAAGGTCTCTTTGGGTTTAGCTGAATAGAAGCTCTTCCTAGAATATTCACAGGAGCCAGACTAGTCAGGCTTTCTGGCAGTAAAGTAGAGGAACGAGGAAAGGAGGCAAAGGTGTCCTTCCTTACATATCACACCTGCTGTTGGCTTCTGCAAGCTGGCTCCTCTTAGTGTGTTAGTCCTTCCTTGGCACTGCAGTTCCTCTGCTAGGCCTGTTCTCTAAAACCAGAACCCTAAGTTGATATACAAATTAGCTAGGAAACAGAATCAATGAGATATTTGCTTGTACGTTTATTATAAGGAATTGATTCATGCAGTTATGAAAACTGAGAATCCCAAGATTGGCAGTCAAGGATTTGGAGACCCACAGCTGCCAATGGTAGAGTTCTTCTCTGAGTCCAGACACCTGAGAATCAGGCTTGCAGGTGGTGTAAGTTCCAGCTGGAAAGTCAGCAGGCTCTGAAACCCAAGAAAGCCAACATTTCGGGCATATTCAGAGGACAGGAAAAGACGCGTGAGGCAAACGGGCAGGAGGAGCTCCTCTTACTCCACCTTCTTTTTCTATTTAGGCCTTTAATTGGTTGGGCAAGGCCCACCCCAGGAGGGAGAGAAATCTGCTTTTCTCAGTCTACAGATTCCAGTGTTCATCTTATTCAGAGACATAGTCAAAGACACTCCCAGAATAATGGTTGGCTGAAAGTCTGGGCAATCCATAGCCTATTCAAGTTGGCACATAAAATTAATCATCACAGTTGGTGACACATGTCCTACCCACTTTCCCATTCATTCATGTCCAGCTCAGCTTTGGAGGTAAAAAGGGGAGAAAGAGGATCTAATAGACCAATAGACAACCTTTACAGAAGTAATTCTTATTCATCAGTGCCTACTAACAACCATCATGTCAGACACATTCTCTCTAATTTTATAACAACCCTATAACATGGGAAGAATTATCCCCATTCTATAGATAAGGAGCCTCAAGATCAGAGAGACTAAGTATCTTGCCCAAAATAAGTGATTGTCTGAACGGGTGGCTCTTAGAAGTATCTTCTACATAGGACCTCTCTTCTAATTTCTGTCCTATGATCAAGTTCCTGACTTTAATAACTGAGTTATGCCTGATCCTGACCCAGATTATATATGTTTGTAAGAGCAAAGTTTAAAAAAACCTCACTTATTTGCCATTCAGTAGAAAGAAAAGCATTACTTTTAACTAAAATGATGTGGTCATAGCAGCAGGTAGCAAGCAATACAGGTATATCAGGTGATGACAAAGTTCTCACAAATTTATATCCCTCATCCATCTTCTCCCACCAACCATGTCCTGCTACTTCTGCAAAGTCCTTTAGGAAACAGCCTCTGGCTCCAGAGCACACTCAAGAAGGACAGTTGGTTCTCTGATGGCCAAGTGTCTTGTAGGTATATTGTCCTTAAGTCTGCTGCTACTCTTTCTCTGCCTGGGTTGGTTTTATAGTTTCTTTAGGATCAGATGTTTGCTACTTCAAAATAGCCCCTTGCTCTTCATTCACTGGTCAGTTCAAGCATGTGATCCAATCTTTTCTCCAGTAGGAGCTACTAAGAAGATGCTGAAATCAGTCAGCTAGACTGTTCCTTAAGTTAGTAACAGGCAGAAGGACTCCTGCTGTTGCAACTTTGGTTGGAGTGTACTACACTAGCTGAGGACAAGGAGTGAAAACACAACCATCAGCCAATGTCTTCGTCCACCGGGGCTACTTGAATAGAGTCACATCGACTATGTGGTTTATAACAACATTAAGAGCAGTAGCTGAGTATGGCATAAACATTGAGTTTCAATATAGGGCAGGAGCAAAAGGAAGAAGGTTGTGTGGATTGAACACATGGGTGATTTGGATACATAATGGAGAGACAGTCTGAATGGGCTTCTGCACTGCAGATCTTAGGGAGAATTGCCTAGTCAAGCTACAGTCAGGTCTGGTCTTCATGGGACAATCTCATGTTATTCCTCTCTTGTTTATTTCTAACTTAAATTTAAATAGTTTTTCATCATTCAGATATTAAAAATAAACTCTCATCACCTTGGTTCACTCTATGTTCCTTTTATATCTTTGCTGGAAAATTAGACACAGCTGAATGTATCTTCATTCACAGGAGGCTATAGACTTTGGAATCAGAGTTCCAGGCTGGAATTACAGTTCTTCTCATGGCAGGGCTTTAAATCCCTTAAGCCTCTGTTTCCTCATCCTTAAAACAAGATGATCTTATCACCTTTCAGGATTTGGAATGTCTTCCATGTAATAGAAACCCAACAAATGTTTTTCTGGTCTGCTGCCTCTCTCACTGAATGTTCCTTTCTTCACAAGTACAGTTCCAAGAATTGACCTAATGTGTTTGTCATTTGTAATAGCTATAGAGTATTCCATTGCCGTAAAATCATAATTTCTCAGCCCTTTCTCCAATGATGAGAAGCTGGATTGTCTCCAGTTTTCCTTTCATATGAATTGGACAACTATGAACATCTTTAGACATATGAGTTTTTTCACCGTAAGCTATTTCCTTAGAGTAAATTCTCAGAAATAGAATTATTGGTTCGAAGAGGAGGAACAGTTTTGTAGCTCTTGTTATTTATTGCCAGGTGAAATCTCATTTTCTAAGAAGGCTCTCAGCTGGGAGAACCCCGCATATGTGGTAGATATTATGGGCGGTTTCTATCTGTCACTGCTGTTCCTGTCACAAATCTTACTGGAGAAATCATTCCCAGTCTCTTGTCCCAAGACTGGCACTATGTGGTAGGAATTATAGACTCAACAGAGAAGAAAAACACCTGGAATAAGCAGGGATACCAGGCCGGACTAGTGCAGGCTGATAAAGCTCTCTCCATTTAGGATCAGAATCTGATTTGAAGAAGCATTTTAGACCTGAGGTAAAGGATGCTGGGAGGAAACTCTTCAAATAAGTTAAGATTTATTATTTTTTTCTATATACATTCATAAACACTTACCTAACATGTGTCCCACACTAGCATGTATGTGGCATCTGAACCTGTCCCCCTACCCACTCTGTAATGTAAAGAAGGTGAGAAGGGTCGAGTCCGGCCTCCCTACCAGGGGCTTCTCATCAGCGAACACACTGGAAGAGGGAAATATCAGCTAAGAAGCTGGGAAAGTCAAACTGAGGGTCCGAGCAGAACCTCAAACCAGAGGCAAATACTAAAACTGAGGCACAAAACATGAATCAAGAGATGAGCAAAAGAAAAAGTCAGGAACAGGAGCAGTGAGTCTCTGTGGAATGAAGGAGAGACATGGAGGGAGGGGAGGTGATGATAACCAAGGCACTTTCCTACAAGCTTTTAAACTGTGCCATTCAAATTTCAAATTTCCTTGCCAATATTATTTTTGCTTTATCTATCAATAATCAAGAAAGAGATATGAAAATAATGAAGGATATGTTAATAACTGTTGTAAATCTAAAAATTTTTATATTTCTAGCAAGATGCAGCTAAAAGTTTAGAGGAATTCTTTCCGTATGCGCTGGTGGAAGTATTCCCCTTCTGTAAGCTAAGGCCTCTAAGCCTGTAGAGCCAAGAGTTACGGGGATAAATCACAACTCCTGCAAGTGAGTAACAGAATGATAATAGGGAGCTGCTGCTACATAAGCCCCTTGGCTTCCAAATCCTTCTATTGAACCTTCTGGGGGTATCACACCATCTCCACAGCTTTTTGCAGATCCGGCTCTGCTGACTGACCACTTGAGTTCATCCCAACTATATTGATTCTGACAGATAAAGACTATGGACCATTCAGGAAGATAATTCTGTGTATGAGGGCAGATGTGTACAAGTTACTCATCGATACCACCTGGTAGAGTAGCAGTGTGATCAGCTGCCTTTGGAGAGGGCACAGACCACATATCGCAAGGACCTGGGTTCAAGACCCAGGACTGGGATGCAAACCAAGATGAACACATAAATAAAAGAAGAAAATAAAAGTTACTCACTAAACAATTGTGCAAATGGAGAGATATGCCTGAAACACACAGATGGGAAGAGCCTAAAGGGAAGCAGACCTGGAAGAAAACCTATGCTCTGAGAAAATGTGCAATTAAAAAAAATCTGTTGCACTTATTGAATCAATATTTCCCAAACTTATATGACCATGAAATGTTTCTTCCAGTTTTTTGAGAAAGAATTGAAATATATCACTGTATATGTTTAAAGTATACAGCATGCTGGTTTAATTTATATACATTGTGAAATGGCTACTACAATATATACTCAACTACATCCACCGTCTCACAGAGATACAGTAAAAAGATAAGAAAGAAGAAAGGAGAAATAAAATATATGGAAAAAACTCCTAGTTCTCGTAAGAACTTTCTTATATATAGCAACATTAGCTATACACATCCCACATTACACTCCTAGTTCTCAGTCATCTTTTAACTGGAAGTTTGTACCTTTTGACTCCCTTCCTGTAATGCTTCCCCCACCCTCCACAGCCTGATGTCTTTTTCTATGAGTTTGGTTTACTATTAGTTTTATAGATTCCACATACAAATAAGATTATATAGTGTTTGTCTTTCTCAGTCTGAGTTATTTGCATAATGTCTTCAAGTTCCATCATGGTGTTGCAAATGGTAGGAGAGTCTAATTTTGTATGGTGGAATGTTATATACATATACATATATATGTGGTATATATGTATTTATATATATACCACAACTTCTTTATCCACCCTTCCTTAGATTGTTTGCCTATCTTGACTATTATAAATAATGCAACCATGGAACTTTTGCTATTTCTGGGAAATCTATCAACCTGTCTCAGAAGATTCCCCAAGATAAAGTTTGGGAAGTGATAAGTCAACTAATAAGCCTCAAGATTTTAGTCAATCTTCCAATGGTTAATTCATAACCAGAAGAGAAACTGAATAAAATAGAAGGATGATAAAAACTTTTGTGTTCAATGATATTTCACTTTGGAAAACATTCACAGCGCATCAGTTATATACCACACCCTCTTCTGGGCCTTAAGGACAGAGAGATGACGAAGGCAAAAGCCCTGCCCTTCAGGACACGGGCGCCTCTGAGGGGACTTTGAGGGGTCTATAAGGAAATATTAGACTAAATAGTAGGTCCTTGATAGGAACTGAGACCCTGGGTGGCCAGCTAGGAGCCTTTGCTTATCCAGACATAGCCCAGACCCCTTCCCTTTGTGAGACTGTTCCTGACGAAGGAGGAAGGCAGGCCTGTGCCTGTGCAAGGAGACTCGAGGAGAGACCAAAGGTGCAGGGGAAGGCCGGGATTTGAGGGAAGCATCTCCCAGATTGACTGCTGTTACCTGGTCGTGTAATCTTGGTCCTGGCCAGTCTACCAGAGCTTCTGTCTCATTTGCAAAATAAGGACAGTAAAAACCTACACCTCACAGGGTCTCTGTGAGCTGCACACAGGAGAAAAGGGATGTGAAAAAATTACGTAACCTGCAAAGCACTCCACAAAGCAGGATCTTGTGACTTACTTATTCCTTCACAAAGAACATTTCAAAGAAAGCTAAACAAACTCCCCCAAACTTTCCACTCTCAGGGCTATTTTTATTTTGTGATTTTCCAAGCCTCAAAATGAAATTGGGGGAAAAAAAAAAACCCTTCAGCGGCTGCTTTTTATATGGCAGTTTATAAGAGTCAGGATGAAATAGAAATCATGATAGCACAAGGCCCCAAGTTTACATTCTCAGAGGGAGGCCGAGAGCTGGGAGCGCTGATGACTTTAGGGAGGGCAGCTGAAATCACTAACGCCAGCCTGGCTCTAACTAGCCTGTGTAGTTTTAAGTGGTCTAATCAGCCCTGCTTTTCACAAACACAAATAAATAAAAATTGACATTGCATCGGGCAACAATATGGCATGCCCTGTGCGATTAGAACCAGCTGAGTTTATGCGCCCCATGGTTTACGGAGAAGGCAGCCATGCACTGCGCTCTGGGGACAGATGTCACTGTGGCTTCTCAATGCACATGTTCCAGGGCAGCAGTTTCCAACCCCTTGGTTGGGGCAGGGGGATACAGACTCCTTTCAGATGACTTGGGGGATCCATGTGTTACAACAGCCATGTCAATAGACTGGCTAAAACCTGGCTCCCGCATAGACGTAGCATGATTTTCAATGCGCATGCATCTACTGGAGGCTTTGTTCTTTAGGTATTTTCTCAATTAACAGACATTAAAATCACCACTATGACATGGGGGTGAAGTCATTTTATATTAACCAAGGATCTACATGCTCAAAGAGGTTGGAGCCCATTGTTCCTAGGTGACAAAGCCCCCAGAATTGAATGAAATCAAATTTGAGACTGCTGTGGCACTTGGAAAAAAGGAACAGGAGTCTATGACAGGACAGGCGCCTACATGTGTTCTAGAAGTAGCAAGGCCTGGACCTGCTTGCTCGTGGAGTAAAAGGATTCTTCTACACGATTAGTCCTCTTACTCATCACCTACTCTCTAATCCTTCCAGCCCCATCTCCCTCCAGAGGCAGCTTCACACTGCAGGGGAGATGTGATCTTTCTCAAATACAAATCCGAACAAGACACTCTCAGCTCCAGAAACTCCCCATTGCCCTGGGCACTAAACCCAAACTCTTTTAAGTGGTTGTAGGCACCAGGCTCTAGACAAGACCCAGCCCATTTCCCTTCCTTTCAGACCTCATCTCCTGACCCTCCTCACATTCTATACCCATCACTCAGCTTTCAGGCTTATTTTAATACAACTTCCCACCCCAACACACACACACACACACACACACACACACACTCTCTCTCTCTCTCTCTCTCTCTCTTCTCTCTACCTCTACAAATTCATACATTTGCACACTCAGCCTTGAACACTTTCTCCCTCCTCACCTCTCCTGGAATAACTTCTGCTCTCCCAATTTCACATTTTGGTTTAGTTGTCTTTTACTTTATCAAGGTTTGCCAGAATCTTCACTCTCAGGTCTGCAGACCCAAGGTTGTTAGTTAGCCCTCTGAAGGAGCAGCTTCTGGGGGTTGTGTCATGGAAGCCTGAAATGTTCCTGACTCCTTAACCACCTCCTGTCACCAGACTTTCAACTTCCTGAGGAGGGGGACTGAGTTTTGTTCCCTAAGGTGTCCCTGTGGCAGAAACTCAATAAATAATCCTTGAATTACATCTTTCCAATTGTGGAATTCTCACTGTTCTTAGACAGAGTCACTCAGTCCCTATCACCTCACCTCACCCGACAGAGTCAACTGCTTATTCCACAAGCCCAGAGGGCTCTGGACACAAGTGTTAGGCAAAAGCCCTCAAAATGTTTTGGTATTGGTTATGCTCTTGGAAACAGAGATGCTTGACTTGGGGGAAAAATGAAGAAAAGAGTTGACTCGATGAAAAACAAAAAAACAGAAGCGCTAAAATCTCTCTCTCTTGCGCTCTCTCTCTCTCTCTCTCTCTCTCTCTCTCTCTCTCTCTCTCTCTCTCTCTCTCTCTCTCTCTTTCTGCCTGCCACTCCCCTCTGAGTCATGTGCTGATCAGAAAACTATTGATATTGCCTTTTGATGCCATAGGATACTATTAAGGGCAAAAGACTCCAGACAGGACAATAATTTGCCCAGCAAGAGAGGGGCAGAATTCAAACAAGAGCCTTGATCTCCCAATGCCAAGTTACCGCCTCTTTTCAGAATGCCATGGTGCTTAGGCCTATATGCACACTTCCCTGGAGAAATTGTGCCAAATCCCAGAAGTAGCATATGTGCCCTTCAGCCATAGGCTGCCTTGATAAATACATATTGCTTCTTGGCTTGCAAAGCAAATATTTATTCAAAACCCACATAGCGTAGCACATAAGTTCCTGACAGCCCAGGGCAGTTTCTAACTCACTTATCGTTTATTTTTAATTTGTTTTTTAGTGCGTATATTTTCTGCATTAGACTTGGAATAAACAGAGTTCAGAGTAGAGTCTGGGTGAACTGAAAAGTGCTTTTTTTTTTTTTTTTTTAACCTAAATACCCTAGTCTCTGCTTATTACCTCTGGATTCTAATTTCTGAGCAAAATCAATCAAGCTTGAATAGAGAGAATGCTCCAATTAAGGGTAGTCTTTAAGGCAAAGAAACATGCTCTACTTTTAGAAATGATCTGCAGAATTAAGGAATGAGAGCAGCTCTTGGTACATGAAGCAGATTGAGACCTGGGCTGTGCAGGTGCTGGTCTCACCTTGTCTCTAACAGCTGGTGGCCCTGAACAATTCACGTAACACATATCATTCTATCTAATTCACAATACTGACAACAGACAAAAATGAAGGCCAAGTTACTAAAGGCCTACTGGGGACTTACCTGCTCCAGCAACTACACAGGCAGTAGTGCATGAGAAATGAAATCCTGTCTTCGTGGAACTTGCACTCCAGTGAGGGGGAAGAGCCAGACCAGCCAGGGTGGGCACTTCGGAATAATGTGAGAGGCTGGTCTAGGGCTCCTCTGTGTTGTAGGAAGTCTTAAGCTTGGCTGGGCGAGCACTGAGTCAGACTTGGAAGGAAGGGAAGAAAAAACTTAATATGCAGGTAATAGGTCTGATGCCAACTCTAAGAAGAAAAACCACCACAATGAAGAAACAGAGGATGAAAGAATGTGTTGCCGTTTTATACAGGATGACCAGCAAGAGGCTCTCTGATGAGTCCTGAGGGAAGTGAGGAAAGAGGCGACCAGGTGGGAGGAAGAATAGGAACAAAGTTTGGTGGTAATGCTTGAAGGGTTCAAAAAGGAAGACCAGAGTAGCTACAGCAGAGAGAGTGGAGAGGGTAGGAAACTGGGTCAAGGAGGAAGGATTTTAGCATAAGCATGTCTGGTGCCAGGGAAAGTGATCCAGAAATTCCCCACCCTTGTAATAAGCACTAACCTGGAATCTTGCACATCCAAAAGGCTCCCTAGGCCGGAATCAATACCATCCCAACCTGACTCAAGAACATCCCCTAGTTGTTCATGGCCAGATTCCCACCCACACCAGCTCAGCTCAAGTTAATCACGCGCCTCACTCTTAGCCCTTCTTTAAGTCTAGCCATTGTGTTTTAGAATATTTCATCTGCAGAACTGAACATCAATTTGAAGATTGTTGGATACAGATATGAAAGACTGGTCAGCCCAGCCACTGCTGCCTTTATCCATGAGGTAGTCTTTGCTTCTTTACGTGAAGTCTGGCAGGAGTTCCAGCCTGGATGCTTGCCTGCCAATATCTAAGTACCTGTTGTTCCTAGGAATCAGACCAAGTATGTTGGAACTGAGCCTTGATCATAGCCTGGGTACAATTGGAATCCCTGGCAAATAGGCTGGAGCCTCCAGAAGGCCATGTGGTTTAGGGCAGATTGGTCAGGGGGGACACTCTTGGAATGATGTGAGAGGCTGGTCCAGGACTCTGCTGTGATGTGGGAAGGTTTGTTCTTGGCTGGGAGAACGCTGAATCAGGCTTGGAGGGAAGGGAAGAGAACACTTCTATTAAGCACCTACTGTTCTCTAGGCATAGGGTTTGGCTTTTTCAAAAAACAATCTCATGAAATCCTCACTAACTTTCAAAAAAGAATTGCTATTTCATAGAAAAGGAAACTGAGGCCCAGAGAATCTGGATGAATTGCTCAAAGCCAGGCAGCTATTAAGAGGTAATCGGAGGAACTGAAACCCCCTGATTCCAAAGCCTGGTCCCTTTCCATGACACCATGACTATTGCTTTGAAATTATTTACCTTAGCATGAGCAGCTACACACAATCCTTTCTGGAAGACAGGTCACCATCAGCCCTCTCATTTCAGGAGACTGGAGACATGGCCAGATTATCCAGGGAGAACTGGGGTCAAGTGGGGGGAGAGGGGACTGTGTTCCCTGAGGGGTCCTCCAATCTGGTCCTTAGAAGGGAGTGCCCATTTCCCTGCTCACAGGTCCTCATCACACTGTGTCTTCCTGGCCCTGGGCATCCTATCTGCCCCACTTTGCATTGACTCAGCTACCCAGGTTGACCGCTGTAGTCCCTTGCCAAGCAGGCTGAGTCGGAGATGTGGGCCCAAACTTCTGTCACCCCAAGTCTGAAACTGACCTGTTTTATAATCCACTGCCCCTGCTTCGTCCTTCCTTCCTGGGTTCCTTGGCTCTCACTCGTGTTCACAGGCACTCTTGCTCATAAAATATTATCTGCAAATATGGGAATCTCTGCACCAGTCCCACATTGTTGATACCTCTGGAATTGTTTTATAAAAATATCCCTGGCATTCCCTGCCCAACTGGCTCTGCGTCATGCCCCGCTTGCAAGCGACCTTTGCCAGCCTGATAAGGGGCCCTTTATTTGCTCTTTAGGGAAGTTATGACTCATATCACCAGCTTTCCTTCCTTTCTAGAGTGCATGTTAGCCATAAAAAGAGTCATGATAAAGGTCAAGGGGAAGATTAATCCCAGTCCTGGGTTTTAAACTTTCTCTCTAAGACACACCTGCATCAGAAGTAACTCGTAGCCAATTAGTTTGATTAGGAACTAGTTAGCTTTATCTGGAGGATGAACATCTCAGTCAGTGACCTGGACTGACTCATGTAGCGAGGAACTGGATAGCACTGGTGGGATCTGGTTAGCAAAACCACAGACTGGTTAGTTCATAGTTGGATTGGAAATTGTCGCCTGAGGGTTGGTTAATGTATTTTTCTGGCTGATTAGCTCAACTTGTTATAGCACTGGGCTTTGGAAGAAAGATCCTGATCTTTATCTCCATGAGAGCAAGTCAGCTTTATTTCACCAGGTTCACTAACCACAGACTTCAGGCCGAACTTCAGGCCAGGTTGCAGACACACAGGTGCAGAGACTATGAATGGATCGCTGAAACACATAGTGTCAAGGAAGGACAGGTCTAAGGACAAGCCCAACTTTAGCTCACATGGAGGACACTGTTTTCTGTTATCTTTGAACCTTAAGCAGGGTACAGGAGAGAAAAGTGGTGAGAAGCAAACGAGAGCATGTTCATCTATGTATTTATTCAGCAATGTTTACTGAGCGTAGACTCTGTTCCAGACACTGTGCCAGGTACCAAGATAAGACAGTAACGTGCAGACCATTTGATGATATTTTCCAGCTTCCCTGGCAGCTAACAGCGGCCATGTGAGGCCTGGGCAAAAGTGATGTGTAGCGTTTCCTGGAGTGGTCTATAAAGTCTCCCGCACAATCCTCCAAGGTCTCTCTTTACCTGTGTCTGGGAGAGAGCAATACAAAGTATGCAGCGTGGGTGCCTGATCACTGCCAAACCTCATACAGACTGAACTTGATGGGAGGAGAAATAAAGTTTCATTTTAGTCAAGGCACTAAAACTCAGGGATAGTTTGTTGTAACATCAAATGATCCTGACATGCACTTCCTTCACCTTTTACTCATGGCACTCAAATGACCTTGTCTCTTTCAGCTCCAAGAAGGACAGGCCATCCAGAGGGTCCTTGAACTGCCTTCAGCTACATTCTAGACTTGTCTATGTGTCTTCACCTTTGTTTCGCCATCCCCAGCACCTCCAGGACAAATCCATTCACCTGGATACTTGATCTCATTCCCCTACTTTACAACTGCATTCTCTTGATTGACCTATCCTGAAAATAAAAAATAACAAACACAGGTTACTCTCCTCTCTCCTTAAAAGAGTCCCATCTAGAAGTCGAGTAGTTGAGGCAATTCATCCTCTTTATCATTCCAGGTGCCTGGGGAGATTTTCAGATTCTCCAAAAAGTTGTAGACTTCACGTAGGGTGGAGTGTCGGTGTAACTCCAAGGGCTCTTTATCCAGCCCTTTAAAGACCATGTCTATCTCCTTAAATAAAGCAGTAGAAGGGAATTGTGAATCCATCCGATGTCCCACTAAAGCACCCCACCCTTTTGCCTCTGACCCTTCTCTACCACTTTCTGATGAACATGCTAGAGTTATCATTTCATTCTTATCACTTGTTGATTCATTAACCCATAGCAACTCATTTTCTCTCCGGCCGCTATCCTCATACTTTGCACTCAAGGGTCACTCATGACTTCTGACTGTCAAACCCAGGGGATGTTTCCAAGTGTCTCCCAGTTTAATCTTTCAAAAGCACTTGACCCCTAACCAGCCTTCACTCTAACTCACTTTTGTTCAAGTTTCAGCCCTTTCCTCTCCTGCTTCCTTCTGATGTCCCTCAATGGAGGAAGGCCCCCCTGTTTTGCTCTTGCCAATCTTTATTCTAAATTCTCATTTGGCAAAGAAAACTAATACTAGTACTGCTGCTGCCGCCGCTGCTGCTACTACCAAAAGCTAACATTTACTGAATACTGCTGTTAGAAAGGAGCCAAGCATATCACATGTGTTAGCCCACCTTCTCCTAACGAGAACTCTCTGGGGTTGCTGGTGCTCTGACCCCATTCTACAGATAAGAAAGTCAAAGCAAAAAGCAGAGGTAAGGTGTGCCTTTGTAGTTCAGGCACTAATTCAGCAGCTGAGGCATAAACCACATAAAGCCTGGGGGCCCAGGTTCACGACCCAGGGTCAAAGGGAACAAATCAATAAAGAAATGAAATGAACAAATAAATAAAGTGAAAATTCCTCCTTTTGCTTCCTTCCTGCCAGCTTTCAATTCCTCTCAAAAAAACAAAAAGCAGAGTTAAGGAACTCGTGCAAGGTTACAGCTAGGAGCAAATGGATATAGACGAGGCCCATGCTTGCCCATAGCTTGTCTTTTTTTCACATTTGGAGAGGGCCCCCCCATTCCTCTAAGCAGCTACAGCCCCACTCACAGCACTTGGCTTGGCCAGCAGAGGCCACACTTAGCCCCACCTGCCCTTTAGTCAACCCCCGCATTGGGGGCCATGAAGTGCAGGAGCGCAGAAGGTACTTGTGGGCAGACTTCCCAGACCTTACCTCCCGACTCGAGCGAGGCTGTGCCTCTCCCCAGTCCTACTTCACTGGGTGAAGTTCAGGGATTCAAACTAAACAGATCACAGATGAAAATCTCTTGACTCTGTTCAGCATGTAAAAAAAATGCCAGATCATTGCTATGATTGTCATTTTTTAAATCACCATTCTCATCCACTTCCAAAGTTACAATAAGCAAATCCCTCAAATATTTAATGATCTCTCATGTGCCAGGATGAACGCTAGGTGCTGAAGTTACAAAGACGAATAAAACACTATTCTTGGGCATCATAACCAAGATGGCAACCTGGTAGGATGTGCCAGATCCCCTTTCCACAGAACACCTAGAAATCACGTATTTTTCAGACACACACGATGTGGAATGGCTGACATGGGGGCTGCAGACACAGTGGCAGCAATCACCACCACAAGGGTAGGCAAAGATGTTGGGGTCAGATTTGTATTATGGATTCAGGACTCCCAGCCTTGTGGGGGGAAAGTGGCAGAGGGGGTGGAACCCCTGGAAGAACCAAGGATCCCAGGAGTCACTCTGAGGTCAGTAAGGAGCCTGCCCAGGAGGACCAGGACATGGAACGGGGCGGGGGGGTGGGGGAGAGTGTCCTGGTGCAAGGAGGAAGGAATACCACTGCCCTGATGGTCTGAGCAGGAGCACTCCCTGAAGGAAAATTACACAGGGAGCTTCCATAACCAGAAGGCAGTTAGGAGAATCTCCCAACCTCTTCCACCACATTGCTCCGGAGCCACAGGACCCATGCACCAGAAATCCCACTTCCAGGTTTAAAGGATGAAGAGTCCCAGAAGGAAGTTATCTTCAAGGTTATCCACAGCACCATCCTGTGGATGGAGGCAGAACTGTGTCCTATTACTAACTGGACCAGCGAAAAGGTGGTTGTAATCATTCAGAACTGGAACATTGGGGAAAAGCTCTGCATCCCACACAGACTCCAAGCTCGTAGGCTGAACTCTTGGGCCCCAAGGTAGAAGTCACATAAGAACGTCAACAAATTCAACAAGTGGTCACACCACACAACTCAAGAACTTCCAGTATTCAAACCAAGATCCACGATTTTCTGGTGCAAGTCAATATCCTACACAACGCCAATGCTGCAGGGAAATCTAACCCACAGAAACACAAACAGGATGCCAAATAGAACAAAGACACAGAGAAATATACACAAAATGATAGATCCAGTTAAAACCCTAGGGGAAAATCTTGAATATGAAAGACGTGCAAACTACCTGAGATGGAATTTAGGGCAACAGTGATAAACCTACCCATGGAAATCAAATTTTTTTTTAAAATAGAGGAAGAGCAAGAGAAGAAAAAGAGAGAAGACATGAAGCAATACATCAAAGAAATGAAGAACATGATAACTGAATTAAAGATCTCAACAGAGGGACTCAAAAGTAGGATGGATGAAGCCTCCACGGAATCAGTGAGCTAGAGGATAGGGCAGGGAAATGCCTGCAGCAGTCCAGCAAAGAAAGAAAAGAATGAATAGAAATGAAGAAAGCATTTGCAATATATGGGATAACACCAAAAGGAACAATATTCATTGAAGGAGAAGGGAGAGAAAAGGGGACAGAAACTGTATCTGGAGAAATAATAGCTGAGAACTTCCCTAACCTGAGCAATGAAGCAAGTCTCCTGATTCAGGAAGCTCAAACAGTTTTCCTAACAAAAGAAACTCAGACAGACTCACACCTAGACACATTGTCACCAAAATGGCAAAAATACAAGATAAAGAATCTTAAAAGCAGCTAGAGAAAAACAAGTCACATACAAACCATTGTCAGTGGATTTCTTAACTGAAACTCTAGAGGGATGATATATTCAAAATGCTAAAAGAAAAGGACTTTCAACCTAGGATACTATACCCTGCAAGATGATCATTCAGAACTGAAAGAGATCTAAGTTTTTCAGACAAGCAGAAGTTAAAGAAATTCATCACCACAAAACCAGCTCTACAAAATATACTAAAGGATACTCTATAAAGTGTAAAGAAATTCCACTTAAAAACAGTAAGAAAGCAAATATAAAAAGTGAGGAGGGAGAGAAGAAAATAAAAATGTGAATGGTTAGAATGAGTGGAAATCTGCTTTCAAATAAAAATAGGAAATAATTCTAGAATTCCTAATGTTAACCTCAGGGTGACCTCATAATACATGACCAGAGAAAAATAAAGAAGGAAACAAAAAGGGAAGTCAATCAAAGCATAACTACACCCAACACACCTAAGAAGAGACTGAGAATAATAACATATTAGAACTCTTGAGTGGTGTGAAATATTCATAGACTGAGATGCAATTTCAATATCCTAAAATAAATATAGCATTGTAAAAAAAAGAAATTATAAACTATTATTTTAAAGAAAACACTATTCCTGCCTTATGGATTTAACAATACAGTAGGAGAGAAACCACATCATGAACAAAAATAAAAAGTGACATGAGCAGTCCCAGAGGTGACAGAAAGTGCTGTGTGGGACAGTGTCAGGGGCAGGCAGATGCCCAGGCAGGTATGGTAGCAGCATTGAGAGGAAGGAACATTTTAAAAGTTTCTGAATGAGTAAATGGGCCAATCCAGAGAGGGAAACTATAAACAGAAGCAAGCAGTGGGCAAGTGCATGGTGCTAGGGCCTGGAGTTTGTACTTGGCAATGGGAAGTCATTGAGGGTATCTAAGCAAGGTTATGACATGGTCAGGTCTTGGCTTTAGAAAGAAAACCACATCTAGACATCTAGATGGCATCTAGAGCAGTGTTTTGCTCATAGTAGGTGCTCAGTAAACACTTTATTGATGAATAGAAGAATGAAAGAAAGAATGAACAACTTGAAGGAAATTGCCTCCTGTTGTAAGCCCTGAGACAGTCAAATATGAATTTCAAAGTCCTCTGGGGTTGTATAAACACGTATGCTCACTTATTTACTTTAATCCACTATGGGACAAACTTGAATTTAGAGAATGTTAGCAATGGAAAAGTCTCTGATGACTCACTGTTCTTGTCGAACCCTACCAGCCCTGAAGCTGAGACACAGAGAGGGAAGTGGTGCTGGGAAGTGGCTTTTCTCATGACCCAGCCACAATTTTGGCTGCCTAAGTGTGGTTGTCCTTGCATCTAATAGCCCTTCTAGGTTTCTGATTTGATCAGTTGTGATTCAGACAGCCTCCCCTCAATGGAGCAGACTTTGCATAGTTCCCTGTTCATGTCTTTTTCATATTCTGCACCTCTGCCAGAGTCTGCCAGAGTCTCCTGCGTCCTTTCCAAAGACTATTCATCCTTCAACGCTCTTTCCTCCAGAAGCCTCCCCTCTACTACCCTGGCATGGAATTGTCTTCTCTTCCGCCAGCAATAGTTATTTGAGATTTGTCATGTGCCAACAACTGTGCTTGTCAATTTATATTCCTTGTTCTAGTTAATCCTCACAGCAGCTATGAAAGACAGGCCACTGTTACCCCTAGTTTACCAAAAAAGAAAACAGAGTCACCATCAACAGAAGAAAAGCAAATGGTGTGCCAGGCAGTGGACAAAATACTTTTCATGTATTACCTACATTAGTGGCACATCCCATTAAGCTGGCACTACTACTATAATGTCCACTAACTGAAAAGAAAACTGAGGCTGAGAAAGTGAATGTGTGCAAATTTCCACAGGGATATTCTTCTGGTTCCAGGAGCAAACCCAACATTCTGTGTCTAGAGCCCCATCGGATTCCTGGGAGGTGAGGACTTACCCAGGGGCATGCCCAGCACAGGCGGTCAGCGTGCCTGCTGACCTGGAAGCCCACTTCATCCCCTGTGCAGGCAGCCTTCCATCCCCTGACTGTCCTTCCAGACCACCCATTTGACTCTTTCCGTTGTCATTAAATAGCATATCTGTTCCCAGTTTTCACTTCTCCAGCTGGACAGCAAGTACCTTCTAAACAGTGAATATGCCTTTGAAATCGTAGTATTCCTTAGGACCCCAACAACGTGCCACCAAACACACAGTGCTTATACTATGGATTGACTGATCGATAGATTGATGAGATAACTCAGTGGAAACAATCTTACATTGTCTTCATACAGAAAAGTTGATGGAAGTTAGCAACCTAAAGTTTCACTGCAGAAGCAGTGACCGCAGATTCCATTTACTTTCCATTTATCTCGCCTGCTTTGAATGCCATCTCAATCCCTAGAACACAATCAGGTAGTTTTTCCATAAATACTGCTGATATACTCATCCACAAAGACACATTTTACCTTAACACTGAGAAATATTTTTGTTAGGTGTTTGTTCCGCTTGACTCATTATTATAGCATAAATCTCACTGATCGTATACAGAAAGTAATTTTACATGCATTTCCTCCCTCACGTACATGAGGACCTACTCCCTAAGAACAGACTGTAAAGTTTTCAGATTTCTACAAAAATACATACGGCATACGTACATATTTTTGTTGGTTTGTTTTTGTTTACTGCCAGACTGTTTTTCAAGCTCCAACCCGAGGTTAGAGAGTTCCTGTAAATCTCCAAGGACCCGCGCAAGCCACAGTGCTGTTGCCCCCTACTGGTGACAATGAGAGGGTGACTTGCTCTGTAAGAAAAGGGCTACAAGTTTCCTACGTTGAAAAACATCAGGATACATTTCCAACTAAAGAGCATTTGGTTTTTAACAGGTAGACATGTTTTACTCACCTAAATAGAAAGCCTTCCCCAATTCTCAGAGCCTCCCAAGATTAAATGTATAATAACTCCCTTTCATTTTTATCACAGTCATAGGCAATCTCTATCAACGCTCTCCCTGAGGAATCCTATTTGGTTCATTTTTGTTTCTCCACACCCAACAGTGAGGGAATACATTTTCTAAAAGCCCTTCAGTTCATGGTAAATTACAGAGAGTCATTTAGTCATCAATAAATACTTCAAAACTTTCTTTAACAGATTCTAAAATTGGGGTCAATTTTTTTTTTTTTCCTTTCTCCTGTAGCCAAGCAGATGAAAGTCTGGTGTTGTTTAAATTGTGATCATTAGATGCTCAGACTCACAGACTATATATATTTTTTGCTATTTTCTTGGAGTTTCTCAGCAATTCCAGGGCAGCTAAGGTCTTTTCTCTTTTCTAAAAGGCAGAGTAAAAGAGACCAGCCCTGCATCCTGCGGTGGGCTTTTGAAAGTGTGACTGCCCAGTATCAATCCTCCTTTCTATTGAGGGAGTGTCCACTGTGGGTAACCTGGGAATGGCAGTGCCCTGTCTCTTCCTGGTCCCCTGATATAGCCATGTCCCAGCATGCAAGCCAGGATAAGCCAATTGAACACTATCACCCTGACCTTGAACTCTTGAAGGGATGATGGAAAAGTGAAATGTCTTTAAAAGTCTCTATTAGGGTGCACCCTGGTGGTCTAGCAGTCTATTACACCCTGGGAGCAGTACCACATACATCCCAAGGTCCCAGGTTCAAGACCCAAGGAACTAACATTGTAAACAACTAAATAGAAATAAATAAAGCACTTCTTCCTCAACTTTCTTCCTGCCTGCCTGCCTACTCGCCTTCATTCCATACCTTTCCTTAAAAAAAACAAGGCTATTCTAGTAGCAGCTAGTGCAGGGCACACGTTTGCCTCAGGAAGCAGTACCTCAGTCACAGCTCCCTCTGGACACGGGGATTTGGATGTTGGACCTGTGGCGCTCTTATTCCTATACTCTGTTCTCTCTCTCTCTCTCTCTCTCTCTCTCTCTCTCTCTCTCTCTCTCTCTCTCTCTCTCTCATCTCTGTTCTTGCATCTGAAGAAAAATGTTAACAAATACAGCAGAATCAAAGGAGACATCAACACAGATAGAAAGGAAGAAAGAAAAGGATTGGCAAATGGGTTCCTAGCACATATTCAATGCATAATCGGCATTCAATAAAGTTAAATGCAAGGAAAGTCCTGTTATAAAAATCTAATATAGTACAAGATGCTTGTTTGGTATTCCCCTTACCTAACTATTCCTTGCTACTCAAAGTGTGTGGTCCACAGACCAGCAGGAAACACCTGGAAATTTGTAGAAATGAAGAATCTCAGCTCCTCCACAGACCTACTGAATCAGAATCTGCACTTTAACAAGGTCCCCAGTGATCCATATGCACAATATAGTTTGAGAATCATAGTTGTGAGACCACAGTTTAGTTATTGACCTTCTCAAGTCTTATATTTCTCATCTGTACAATAAGAATAGCAATAAGACCTAATCCACATTCAGGGTAGACGAATAAATGGTCCATTTTTAACCATCTCTATAATAGCCTCTACTGTAGGGTCATATGGAAATGACATATAGGTCACATAGAAATGATAATTCCATATGATTCAACCCAATACTGGTTCTTAGGGTTAAATAAATTCATAGGAAGTGCTTACCACAATACCTGGTACAAAAAATAGATCTGCAAATCTATCCCTAGACTTCATTCTAAAAATTGTTTTCAATTCATTGAAAAGTCACATGTTCAGGATATCAGAAGTGAATTCCAACAATTCTTAGAAGAGGATAAGATGACGAGTTAATTAACATAAGGAGAATGCTAGTGATTATTTCAATTTAGCATCATTTCTCATGCACCTGCCTGTGACAGTCACTCCCCTAGACACTAGGGATAGTAAGGACAGCCCAACAGACAGGGTCCCTGGAGGAGCAGAACCTCCGTCACATATACAGTGCCGCTACTGGCAGACACCAGGGAAAGTCATTGACCTGCATCCTTTCATTTCATTGTTGCCAAACTACAAGGTGGGAATGAACTCCATGAGTAAACAAGAAATACGACTGAGTTTAGCAGATGTCCAAGGCCAACAGCTAATAGATGATAAAACTAGATTTAGAAACCAAACATTACCACTGGGTACAACTCTTACAATATGTCAGCATGGCGAACTGGAAGATTTCCTTAGGCCCACAAGAGCTTTGAGATCTTTTCTCCCTCACCTTCCTTGCTTCCTTGCCCACCTCCACCTCGCCTCTTCTGATGAGCCTGCTGGAAGTGCCTCAGCTGTGGGTATTTGTGTCCCTGACATTTCCTTAGGGCACGGATGATATGTTTTAGTCTCACTAGGACACAAGCGAAGTAAGTAACAAAGTTTGTTGGCAAAGTGAAAGTTAAGGGTGAAAAGGTGGGCAAAGTTAGAAAATTCTCCCAAAGAGCAGGGACGAGGCAGTTCCCAGATACAGTGACAAAGGCAGTTATTGGAACCGAGTTTGAAAGAGTTTGCAGCCTGTTTTCCACCTTTATCACCCCCCCCACCCCCCGCCCAGGTGTGTCCTTGAGTGGGATCAGGGTTTTGATTTGTCTGTTAGCAGTTTCTTTTAAACTGATTGGATGACTTCAGATTGATACCACTGTCTTTGTTCCCTTGACCCTGCCACCTTGCTCAAGTATAATTCCTACCTAACACTGACATCCAATTCTAATTTGATAAAACATTGCCTTCCACACTAATAATTTGGTTCCTAAGGGATTCCGGGTCTAGGATACAAACATGGCATTGTGGGGAGGAAAAAAATGTAACACCCCTACATATATCTTTTTTGGCAAAGGTATTATTTCACAGGAGGGACTCTGAAGTTTGGGTGAAGTTTGCCATTTTGCAAGCGACATTTACCTGTAAAGGAAAATCTCTTTTCCTAAGATTCTGTCTCATCAAATCCCTAAAAGATTCCGGAAGGATCTAATCTCTTTATCAGGGGAGAAGGCAGAACCTCAGTCTTTATAACTCTGCTTGCCCTAGTTTACTGTGCCTTCCTGCATCATGTAGCCGGATTTACTCCCACTCAACATCCTCTGTCTCTAGCTAAAAGTATTTAAGGTGATAAATTAAGCCACATGGTGAGACACTGAGTCTTATGCGTTTCTCCCAGAGACAGGAAGTGTACATGGTATTACCAGGTTTCTTTTTGTTTTTTTCTCGTATCAGTCTGGCTAATGTTTATTTGATTTTTTTAACAGCCTAAAAGAACCCAGAGTGATATGGAAGACTCCCCCTGCCCCTTAGCACCATTCTAGCAGCATTTCCAGGAGATTTATGGAAAGTGCTGTGTACTTTGGGAATATATATATATATTTTTTGCCCCTTCAGCTTCAATTGGTTTTTAGGATTTTCAAGTGCTTTCTTCACTTTCATCACAGTGGAACCCCAGATGCCCAAAGTTGTCTTATGCTTGTAGCCGGCTGTCCGAGGCCTAGAGAAGTTACTGTACTTGGCGCCTGCCACACATGCTGCATCCATACCTCTTCAGCCTCTGTGCATCCTTTCTAGAGTAAATGCTGCCAAGAATTCATCCATGTAGTGGACCTCACTGAGTGGCAGCTGCAGCGGGCATGGTGCTGGAGGCTGCTAATCGCTCAAGGTAGCAGAGGCTTCCCGTGCCCTTAGATTGCTTTGGGCCTTCTCATTTCAGGATGAGCTGGTCTAATAGACACTTATTATCTGTACCTCTTAGCCTTAAGGATTTGGGGGGTGGGGTAGAGTTGAATGGAGGTTCCCTGCTCTGCCTGTATACAAGGCAGGACAGAGAAGTCCTAAAATCTGCACCCCTGGGGCAGCCCTCTAACTGTGAATTGGAGAGTTTGTATATAAACACTCCAGTCCCCACCTCCCCTCCCCTCCCCTGACTCTTCGGGCAGGCTAACTACAAGGCAGGTGCTCTACATTGACTCTCAGAATTCCCCCTTGGGGTCAGGTTCTGGTTTTCCACAATGGTAAAATTTTCTCTTTGCTGTCTTCTCTCCCCAGTCTCATCTCTCCAGTTCTGGGGGAACTCTTGGCCTCTGGGGAAAAACCAATCAAGGCAACTGTGTACAAAGCCCACATCCCAGCCTTGGGGGGCTTATCCAGACAGCAATCATTGGCTGTGTCTTCAATCACTATGTTCTGATGGCTTATTCAACAGTTATTAAGTAGGGTTGTGATCTCTGGTGGATAAATGAAATGAATAAATACAATTTATTCTGAGTAAGTACTGTTGACAACACTTAATGACTAAGTCTTGTCTACTGGCTGCAGCAGAATCAATGCTGAGGAAAATTTGACAAAATTTCCCTTTTAGAATTTCTGGCTATCCAGTTTTCTTTGTTGACATCCTAAAGTGGACTTCCTAAGGAGGCACCTTAAGAGACTTTTTAATTTAGCTGATTTAAAAAAAGTCCTAGGTCTGATAAAGAGCAGTAACCATGCATTGATTTTATAATTTTCAGAACTGATTCAGTGTGTGATTAGCTAGAGTTTCACAAAAACTCAACAGAGACTGGTCAGGACTTAGCAGGGGGCATTTCCATTCCCAATGATGGATGCCATCTTCCACTGGGGGGCAAACTTATATTTCACTCCTTCAATCCAGGGTGTCTTAGTCCCCTGTACAGATCAGCATCCTGGTGGCTGTTAGCAGGTCTGCCTCTTAATTCACCCCCATCTGCTTCCACTGATGCAGGGACAGCATACAGCATAGCTTAAAATCTTTAGGGCAGTATGCGGATATATGAGAAGAAAACTAACTGGAGAAACATGAGACTTCTTTGTGTAAAGACCCCAGAGCAAGGACCCTAGGTATAGGCTATGATTTTACTCCAGATAACCTGGACACACCCACAAAGGAAGAAACCCCTCCCCCTCAAGAATCCACCTTGCCTGAGAGAGAGGCAGGCAGCACAGGTCCTACAAGTGCATGCGTTTCCTTGATGAAACTTTCCCTGCCCTCAGAGCACTTCAACTCTCTTTCTGCTTTTAATAAACTACTGTGTTCCTGACCAAACGGCTCTCTCCACAAATTCTTTCTGGACGGACGAATATCTCATCAGTGTGTGTCGCTCACCTTCCCTGAATCACCATGATGATCAGACTGCACTGCTTTTCCTTTGGCACCCTCACTTCTGCCTTTAGGAGAACCTGATAGGTAAGAGATGTGCAGGGCCAAATGCTAAGGAGAGCCCTGCAAATCACTCAGTCTTGGAACATGGCTTCTGTGATTGCCATCCCCTCCGCTCCATCCTTACCCTTCCCCAGATTCTGAGTGGGAATAACTTTTTCCAAAACAATCCAGCGGTCACAGTGATGGAGAGAATCCCAGGGTAGGAGCTATCTTGCTGGGGCTTCAGAGCGGCAGGTACATGGTAGCCAGTCTCTCCAACCTCCTGGGCAGCTCCTGACTTCTTTCTTTCTCTCTCTCTCTTTTCTTTTCTTTTCTTTTTTTTTTTTTGACAACCAAGAGAAATGGGTAAAAACACTGGACCAAACCTGACCTCATAACTATTTATAGAGCAACCATTCTGCCCCCATACTGTACAAAAATCTCAGCCAGCAGGAGGATGCTAAAGGTCCGTAAGATGTGCTCTATGCATTTTAGAATTTCATAGACATCTTACCAGGGAAATGAAATGTATAGATTGCACAGTTAATTAACAATCTGAATCTGAGTCAGTTGTAATACAACGTGGTCCAACTTTTGGAGAAGGAAGGGTAATTGGGAGAGGTTAAGAAATAGCTAATATTATGCATCTTCTATCTGCTATGCACTTTATCCTCAACTTCTAACTTGTTATGAGGTAGATATTATCATTTTTTTCATTATTATTATTTCCACTTTCCAAATAAGAAAACCACAGGTTCAAAAGGAGCAATTTGGTTACTGAATGACAAAGCAGAACTGGGATTTGAACACCTATGTGTCAAATTCTGAGTCTTGTCCTCTTTAATGTTAGCATCCAATCCAGAGCAAGACTGAGCTCATCTGGAATAATGTAGTAAGAGAAGACTTCAAGGAAGACAAGGGCTGTAAATTAGATTCAAGAACTAGATAGAATATGATGCTCAGCAAAGAAGAGGCAAGTCATTCTGCGTGTGGAAAACTATATGAAAGGTGACGTGTCTCAGGAATGGATATGGATGGAGCGATGGATGGATGAACGTGTGGATGGATGAATGGGCAGGTGATGGAAGGTAGGTAGGTGAATGAGTAGATGAACAGATAGGTGGGTAGGTGGATGGATGAAGAAATGAATGAATGAAAGAGTAGGTAGATGGGTGGGTGAGCAAACGGATAGATGAATTTCACTGTATAAATGGCATGATAGCCACTTCTAAATCATAAAAAACAAATATGGGAATGGTTTTTAATGAGTAGATTAAGAACTCAAATGGAAAACCGTGTTTGTTCTTCAGTGTGTCAGCTCAGAAAACCTGTGAACATAATCCCAGGAGTTTCACAGGCCTTTGAGAGTTAAGATGGTGCAGCAATTGAGATTAAAGAATTTGATTTGAATTTGTATTTCACCATTTCTTAGTTGTATGACTTTGGGCAAGTTTCTTAAACTCTCTGAGCCTTAATTCCTTTAACTGTATGAGGATATATAGCGTTCTTCAGAGATAAATGAACCAATGCATGTAAAGCTCTTAACATCATGCTTGGCATTCAATAAATGATAAGTAAGGTTTAAAAATAAATACCGTACCTTGTGGCTCAGGCAGCTGAATTGGCTAAGGTGCAGATCATTTAAAGTTCAGCGACGTCAGTTTGTGACTTGGGGCCGGGGGTAGGGGACTAAACAAATAAATATCATGGGGTTTATTAATCTGAGGATTTTTTGTGACAGGAGTCTACCAATCAAGAACTATCACTTGTTAAAATCATTTTCAGGGAGACAGACGTAATCTAGATTAAAATGTGCTAATTAAGGCTTCTAATGGAATCTGGAGTCACTCAGCTTCCAGAATCCAAAAAGTAGTTTAGCAGCACAGGGACTTCCAACTCAGAGACCTCACAGGTAGAATCGCTTTGAATCTAAATGCCCCCATTGCTTACTCAGGGGAAATCAATGAAGGAGGAGCGAGAAAGAATCCCAGCAGTTCACGAAGACCCCCAGGGGCTGTGGTCACAGGATTTACCCAAGACGCTGGGTGAGGCCAGGCTTGTGTAACCTGGAAAAGAAACTGGGAAGTGGTGCACACTCTTGTGACTCAGGCAGGTGAGGCAGCTAAGGCAGTTTTTCATGGTGCAGACCAGGGAAAGCCTAAAGGACCCGGGTTTGTGACCTGGGGCCCAGAGAAAAAACAAAAAAGAAATGATAGAGTGAAAAGTGGGAGACTTTCTTAAAGGAAAATGATTAGAAATTATATTACTATTGCACATATTACAAAAACGTATGACCACTTGAGTATTGCAAGGGTCCTTCCCAGGGCCTTGGGAGGAGGCAGTGCAAGTGAGACCTGAATTCAGCTTTATGAGCTTCCTTGTGTATCTGCTTCTGGCCGTAGGAAGTGTGGCCCTGCCTCTAAATAGGACAATGTTTGCCCTCAGCAAATACCATCCAGTCTAGCATACAGACCTACAGTAGCTCAGTGCTGAATTACACATCAGAGAATATCCACCTAGTCATTCATTTTACATAAGGGAAGACAAAACTTTTTGGTCAAGGGCACATACACTGGCATAATAAGAGTCGAACAGTCAAATGAGTTCCATGAGAAAGAAAGCTTCTTGGGAACTCAGCTATGCAAATCTAAGATACCTTTTTTTAAGTGGCTATTTTCTATGCAAATGAGAACGTGTTTTTCAAAAGGGGAGAAAACATAACAACAACCTATGTAAATGTATAGGTTATGCGGGCAGAGATGAATAGCTGTAGTGCTATTTCTCAAGAATCCGATAGGGAAGACTTGGAAGCTATCTACCACAATTGAATCATTCATGCATGCAACGACTAGGAAGCACTGCTGCAGTGTGGGCATCCCTGAAAACAGAACCCAGGACAAGACTGACATGCAGGTAGCTTATTTGGGGGGTGAACCAGAAAGCAGGAGTTGGGGAAAAGGAAGTGAGAAACAGGAGAAAAAAACCAATAGAGAGGGTGTGATGGGCAGCCGTGGTTTACCTCTGCTGAGAACTCGCTGAGGAAGTGCAGAATTCACTTCAGAATTGTCCCACAGGACAGGAAGACAGGAAACACTTTTTTTTTTTTTTAAGGAAAGGTGAAAAAAGGAATTAAGGCAAATAGGAAAGCAGGTAGGAAGAGAGAGGAGGAAAAAGCACTTTATCTATTCTATTTAGCTGTTCCTCTTGATTGCTCTGGTCAGTCGCAGGATGTGAACCCGTGACCTAGGGATGCATGTAAACTGTGCCCAAGCCCTACTCCACCAGGGGGCGCCAAGACAGGCGATCTTTTAACCACCAACTCTCCTGTGGGGACGGGCACTTCCCAGATCCTCTAAACACAGTTTGTGCCTTGTTTTTACCTCCCTCTTCTCTTTCTTTCCTTTTCTTCCCTTCCCTTTCCCTTTCCTTTGTCCTCTTTGCAAAAGGCCTAAGGAAAGTTTAATGCTGAGCACGACAGAACTGCCCCACGCAGAGCTACAGCTGAAATCAGAAGTGGGCTAAGAGGATATGACAACGCACTGAAATTGTTTCCTACACACAGCAGCTATGTACCAGGAGTCAGTGTCTGTCTAACTATATATTTTAAACCAGGTTGATCTATCCACATGGTCCAAAGAGGCATGAACATAAAAATAGAAAACAAGAAAACTTTTAAATTAAAGGGGGGGAAAAAGAAGCAGAGGCATGAACAATCATCTCAAAGCCACGTTATCTGTCAACTTGTTGCATCCCACGACCTATGGTCTCCACACTATTTAGGGACTAGAGATAGAGAGGTGATCAAAACAGACCTGTCTCTCTCCCATGAAGTGCATATTCAGGTGAGAGAGAGGTAAAAAGTACATGCACAAACAAAAACCCAATAAAATTCTTTGCTAGCAATAAATGACATTCACACTGATCATTGCAATGCGGTCATGTGACGGTGATGAAGAATCTGCTTCAGAGTGGTTGGTCAAGGAAAGCATCTCTGAGGAGGTGGCATTAGCCTCAAGAGAATATTGGCAAAGGTGGAGGATGGAATGACTCTGGAAGGAGGCAACAGCTTGAACAGGGTCCGTCAGAAAGCAGGTTGGAGTGAGTGAAGAACTGAAAGGCCAGCGTGGACGGCTGGAGAGGCAGTCAGGGGAGAGATCATGTGGGCTTTATGAGCTGGGGCTCGCTGTTTGGATTTTATTCTAAGTGTGCTGTGAAGCCATTTGAGGGCCTTAAATAGGGAAGTGATGTGTTGTGATCGTGTTTTAGGAGTTCACTTTGGCGGCTACATAGAGAATTGACGTGAGGCAGGAATAGAAGCAGCAACTTCACTGAATGGAAGATGGCGCTGACATCTGGTTGGGAGATGATGGCACTTGGAATTGTGGTGCCTGTGACAAAAGTGGAGTGTTTAGGATGTCCCTGAGGCTAAAGTGCTAGCGCTTGGGTGCACTGGGGACTAAAGATACTAAAGAATAACTTCTAGACTTATGGTTTAAGCAGCTGGATGCTTGGGGATTTTATAGCGAGATGGGGAAAACCAAGTGTCTGTTAAGAAATAGCAGGGAGACAGAGAGAGGGGAGTGAGGGGGGTGGTGGTGGAGAGATCAATTTACTATAAGGAATTGGCTCCTGTGAGCTCTGAAGACTGAGGAGCCCGAGATCTGCAGGGTGAGCTGGCAAAATGAAGACCCAGGAGGGCTGGTGGTTCCAGTCCAAGTCCAAAAGCAGAGAAACCGATGTCCCAGATGAAAGACCGCAGGACAAAAAGAACATTTGTCTTTTTTTTCATCATGAAACTTTATGTAACTTAGGGAAAAGGAGTCACATATTTGGAAGAGGAATCCAGCAAGAAGATAACGGTAAATTTTACAAGGAGATTTCTATAGTAATTAACTAGTAACATTACATCATCCATCATTGAACTTCTGAGTTTTATGATTTTGTTTTCATTTTCATGCTCAAAGAGCTCGCAGTGTTTCTTTCATCTGGTGGAGATCTTGGCTGATCCACTCAGGGAAGATCACGTAGTCCATTTGATGAAGAAGGCATCCTTCTCTGACAGAAACAGCGATAGCACATAAAGAGGCCATCGTTTCCCATTTGACCGTGCTCATCTGAGCAGACACAGCCAGAGAGAGCTCTAGCTGAGTTTTTACAACTGACACCCATATGTTGCTGGTGACCCATTTGCTTTCAGGGGTCCATTCAGGCTTTCAACAAATGAGGTCCACCCTGGAGAGGGCGATCTGCTTTGTGCAGTCTACAGATTCAAGTGTTAGTCTCATTCAAAACACCTTTTCAGACATACCCAGAAAGAATGTTTGACCACATATCTGATTTGTGTAATACAACACAACAACTAACTAGCTTGGGGCAACAGAAATGTGTTATCTCCCGGCTCTGGAGGTTAGAAATCTTGAGGTAAATGTGTTGGAATTGCTGGTTCCCTCGGAGGGCTATTCCAGGCCTCTCTTCTAGTTTCTGGGGGATTGCTGGCAATCTTTGGTGTTTCGGACTTACATGCAATATGCCACAGTCACTGCCCTCATATCTGCATGGTGTTCTCCCTGAGAGTGTGTCTACTTGCGTTCAAATCGCCCATTTTATAGGGACACGTCCTATTAGATTAGGTCCCACCCTAACGATCTCATTTTACTTGATTGCTTCTGTCACGATCTTATTTCCAAATAAGGCCACGTTCTGAGATGTGGGGTAAGGGGATAAGGGCTTCCACATGTGTTGGGGAATGGACACAATTCAACCCATAACACCATGCTTTTATCATTTCCTCTTCTCTTTGCTTTGAACTTGTCTATTTCTGCCCCAATCCTGACCCACCTTTTCTGTTCAGGCGACCACTGAAGTGATTTTTGCAGTTAGATTTTTTTTTTTTATAACTCCAATAACCCTGGCTCAGCCCTTCTGTTAGCGATTTGTATTCCTAGTTATTGAAGTGAAGAACTTGTGCCTAACTCTGAACTTGAGGACCCAAAATTTGACATCAGCTCACCTGGGCTTCCCAAATTCCCAAGAGAGGGTAGACAGCCAAGCACCAAAACACAAAATTTGTTCTCAAAGAGTTAGCAACCTACTCAGGGTGAGAAAGCATTCATCAGTGGCTAGCAGAAATGTGTACAGTGAAATAGTATCTAGCAATAAAATAAACAAACTACCGATTATACAGCATAGATGAATTTTATGGGCACTATGGAAAGCCCGGCTGTGGGCTCCTACCTGATGACCCAGACTGTGTGGTCCTCAGACTGCCCCTCCCCTAAGATGCCAACTCCCAACAGGCAGCTCTAGTAAGATCATCTCCCCCTTTTTTCCTCCAAGGAAAGTTACAGACAGGAATGAAGGCGAGCTCAGGCAGGCAGGCAGGCAGGCAGGAAGAGAAAGGAGGAAAAAGCACTTTATTTTTATTTAGTTGTTCATCTTGGTTGTTCCCCCTGGTCCTGGAATGCGAACCTGGGACCTTGGGATGTATGTGGACTGAGCCCAAGCCCTATTCCACCAGGGCATACCAGCCCATGTCCTTTTAAATACATTAATCTCTGGACACCTCACCTTCCTCTGCTTGCACATGTAGCTGCTCAGACTCCTCTGTAACAAATTCCTTGCATAAATCCCTTCTGCTTCCTGCTTCCTACTTGGACTTTGGCTAATACTTCATCTGTCAGTTTTCCCAGGGGAGATGCTCCTTAAATATAATAAGAATGACTGAGGGCAATATATAAAATAGAAAAATAAAATACTAGAATTTTACTTTAGAAGAAGAGGGAGAGTTAGGACTGCTGGCCTTTAATAACACCTCATATAAATAGATGTGTGAGTCTTTGGGATGAGCTGGAATGTTGGGAGGGCAAAGGACAGAGACATGCTCCACATGAGCCCCATATGGGGACATAAGAAGAAATCAGAAGAGCTGACTCCAGGTCCCAGCACAAACAGACACTGTAAAGCCATTGTAGACCCAAAGTGAGGACCCTGGACTTGAGCTATGCAGCAGGCTGGTTAATGACCCCTATAGATACCAGGTCCCTGCGGAGCCTGTAAGTGTTACTCTGTCAACTCAGGTTGCAACAAAATGCCTTTTAATAATAGAAGTGTATTTCTCACAATTCTGGAGGTGGGGATGTTCCACATCAAGGTGCTGGTCAGTTTGGTTGCTGGTGAGAACTCTCTTCCTGGCTTGCAAATGGACACCTCTGTGTCCTCTCATGGACCAGTCTCAGTGCACTACAGGGAGCAAAGAACTCCGAACTTCTCATAAGGCTGCTGATCCTATTGTATTAGGATTGCACCCTTATGACCTCATAATTAAATATCTTTAATTACCTCTGAAAAACCTGATCACCAAACACAATCACATTGAATATGAAGACGCTAGCATAAGAACTGGGGTGGCGGGAGTGGGCAGAACAGTTCATAGCGGTTAACCTATTGGACGAAGGGGTTTTGCAGATATGTCTAAATTAGGATCTTGAGATGGGAAGATTATTCTGGACTAGTTGCAGTTACATATGTTCTTATAAGATGAAAGACAGAAGTATAGTGACACAGAGGATAATGCAATGTGACTGTAGAGGCAGAGATTAGAGTGATGTGGCCACAAGCCAAGGAATACCATCAGCCACTAGAATACAGGAGAGGCAAGGAAGGATTCTACCCTGGAACAGCCCTGCAGACAAAGTGACTTCAGAATTCTCCTTCCAGAACTGTGAGAGAATAAGTTTCTACTGTTTGTGGTTTGCATGACAGTAGTCACAGGAAACAGATGTAAGGTGTGACTCTGGCCACTGCTCCGCCAGGAACACACTGCAGGTCAGCACACACTGACTCTGTGCTGATCCTCTGCTCTATCTTTTCTCAAGTTCATAGCCTCTGCTTGCTCACAGTTTCTATTTCATCCTCACATTGACTTACAAGTAGCCTGTCCATGTGCTCTTCAGCTCCTGTCTGGATTAGGCCCTTTTAGCATAGGTAGCCTTTGCTTTTTTTCACCACTTTCTATAGTTCCCATTTTGCTCCGGGCACAGCAGCTTACTTGACAGCCCATGGGTTGGCTCCCCTTATGTTCAAGTGCCCACTGCGGTCCCACTGGCCCCACACAGATATAGGAGGAAGCCTCAGCAGGTCGCTGGAACACATAGGACTGACTGTCCCAGTGGCCTAAGGGCGGAACATTTCACTTGGGCAGTGCTGTGAGTGTGGCAGATGGTCGGCTGATCAGGCTCAGTTCAAACAACAGGGAATTTTTAACCAAAATAATAGCAATTCAGGTCTGGGGCAACATGTATGAAATGGAGAAAACATTGTTAGCAGAACTCACTCTTTTTGCTGAGGAAGTGACAAATACATATTGATAGACCAGTGAAATGGTTAAATCTGGCATTCTTTTCCCATGTCACTTTTAGGTTTAGCTGTGGGACTGTTTGGACAAGGGGAAAACTGACCCTTCTTTATAATGTAGTTTTCCAAACATACAATACTCTTTTCTGACGTCATTCAAGAATTGTGGGGAGAAAAGGGCTGAATGAGGCCTGTCTGCTTACACTACTACCTGAGGTGCTCGCTTTAAGTTAGCTGTACTCTAATTCAGAGCGGGACTTTCCAGAGGTTAATGTCTTCAAATCACTGAGGATTTTAGTCGATCTGGGTCAAGGCAGTAGATTCTGTATTTCCAGCTGATGCCGTGCTGATCTGAACACAGGGCTCTGTGACAGATTGATTTCTGAGGACTCAGTTCCATGGATGTAGGGGTGCCATGACATACATAACTAAGTCAAAAAAGTTAGGGAAAGTGTGAGTAAAAGCAAGTTCATTGAGTTTCCTTACTTTCGGGATGTCTCGCTTGCTTACATTCCCTGTGACTCTGGATAGATTATTTGCAGTACTTCCCACCTTACTCAACCACAGGATCTTTGTTCCCATATATTTCAAAGACTAGGGTTTTATGCAATATGCCCTGGGAAATAAGTCCTTCTCCCTAGCTTTCAGCCCAAAACTCCTGGGGGAATTTTTAACAATGGGAAGGAGCAGGAAAGTGTGTTCTTGGCTTCAGAGCCAAAATCTCCCTTCAGGCCAAGATTTAAATCAGAGAGATTAATAGCTCTGAAGACTAAAGAGTGTGTAAGGTGAGGTAGTTGCAGTAACACAAACCTACATTGGAATCCTTGCTCCATGATTTACTTTTGACCATGAGTCCGTCATCATCTTTGAACCTCAGTTTCCTAACCTAGAAAATGGGGTTACTAGGCTATCCTTATCTTGTAGGATTATGTGGTGAGAAATAAATTAGTTGAACACTGGCAGAGGACTCCGTATGTTGCCTAGTACATAGCAAATGCCCTATGGAAGCTTTAATTATTATAATGAGGCAACAATGTCAGGACAATTCATTTGTACCCCATTATTTACTTCCTTTTTGGTTTTTTTTTTTTTTTTTTAAGGAGAAGGGTAGAAGACAGAGAGAAAGAGAAAGTACAAACAATCATGCCACGATGGGAAATTATGCTTCGCAACTGACAAGTATAATTTGTCTTGAGACTGCCAAGCTCTTGGGTTGAGCCTTCACATTGGAAAAAAGAGACAAGCGAGATTAATCTGGGGCCTTCATTACTTACTCCATCTGGCCTGGCTTGGCACGGCCCCTTCCCTCTACAAACTGATTACTCCTTCAAAAGCCTCAGCAGAGTGGCCTCTAATGGGTTCTGACATGGCAGGAATGGGGCTCACACAGCACAGAGATAAGGGCCCAGCACCAGGGCCAAAACACTTCTAGCACTCTGGCCCAGATGCTCCACCACAAAAGAAAGAAAGAAACTGAAAAGGAGCCAAGGCCTCTGGGCCAGGGTAGATCTCAGGGTTCCCAGGATCTCCTGGCTCCCCACAATGGGAGCTGTGGGGGCTGGGCTCACCTGGATAGGACTGGTGGCATCTGACTGGGGTGTCTTCCAATGACCACGGGCACTTTTTAATCTGGCTCTCCAGTCACACTGGGGATAGGAAGGTGCTTGGGGGAGTGAAGAAGATTGTTGTTTTAAGACATTTGCCAGTAGAAACCTGCTGAGACAGCTTTCCCACATTCCCCTGTGCTTGCAGCCCCTCTGTGATGGGCATGGGAGTGGGAGAGGAAGGGAACTGATGCTTACTTAGCACCTACTAGGCTCCAGACAGGTACTAGCTGGTCTCCATGCTGTTGACTCTGTCACTCAGCACAAGTCTGAATGATTACTGCTATACCTTGACGGAGAAAAGGTAAAGTGTTTATTCTGAGTCAGCCAGCAAGGGCTGGAGTCAGGATTTGAACAGAGGCCTGTCTGATGTGGATCCATCTCATAACTGCACTGTTTTGTACCAACTGCAAACTGCCTCTGTATTTGAGAGAGAAATTATGAGTAGAGAGACTCTTCCACAGCTCCACGAGGTACCAGCTCTGTGCCTGAGTCTTCTCTCTTGGGAGACAGTAGAGCAGGAAGCCTGAGAAGAAGGCATTGAGTCAACCTGAGAAAAATGGGGTTCTTGAAGAGAGCACTGAACCAGATCAGTCAATCAATCAATGGGGGTTTGTTTATCTTGGATTAGGGAACTGCCAGTCTTTGAAACAGATGCTCTGCTTCTGAGCTGCTTTGAACACACAACTCTTTCCAAAGGTCATGGACTTTGACTTCTGGGGGATGAGGGGT
This sequence comes from Solenodon paradoxus, assembly GCA_004363575.1. NCBI lineage: Eukaryota > Metazoa > Chordata > Mammalia > Eulipotyphla > Solenodontidae > Solenodon > Solenodon paradoxus. Next base: position 988,624 of record RJWH01000224.1, on the reverse strand, counting down.
CAAGGTCCAACTGGGTGGCTCTGGAGGTCTCTGAGAAATGGGTTTGGAAACCTCTGTAGTCAGAGACTGTGCAACACTGCCATCTCCTGGGAGCAAGGTCCAGTCTGGCCTGGCCAGGCAGAAATCCAGCTCAGGATCCCTGATAAAATTAAGTTAGGCTTTCTATTTTCCCCAGGGAGCCACCTGTGATCACATTATGAATGGGGAACTCCAGTGTTTGTTTACTACAAAGTGCATGGAGATGGAAAGTATGGGTTTCTAAATCAAATATTGAATAGTTCTTTTTTCTTCATTTGCCAAATATTTATTAAGACCTATTTTGTGCCAAGACCTATTTTGCTAGGCACAGCGCTGACTATACCATGATCATTTTGACAAATGGTTCCTAACTTCATGAAGCTTATAGTCCAGTAGAGAAAATGAACTGTAAGCAAGGAAGTGTCTCATAGTGAACTAGGAATTTGTTCATTATTACTGTGATGTGTGTTTAGAAGGAAAAGTGCAGGAGCTGTACAAAATAAGTGGGGAGATGGAGGCGACCCTGGTCCAGTACTGCAGTCAAGAGTCTTCCCTGAGGACAAGGATTTGCGGGAATTAGTCAAAGAAAGTGATTTAGGGAAACAACATGGGGGAAGTCCTTGAAACAAGAAGGAACCTGGAACACTTGAAAAACAGAAAGAAATTCCATATTGAAAAGCCATCAGAGGGAGAAAAAGAATTGTGTGAAGTCAGGGTGGGTAAATCATGCAGAACCTCAGAATGCCATGTTAAAAGGTCTGGCTCAATATTGAGCTAGTCTCTCTGTTACAAATGACAAAGACCTAATGCAAATTAGTTTAAGTGAAAAAACTATTTATTAGTCCATATAATTGGGAAGTCGGGAACTGAAGTTTCTGGTATGGCTGGACCCAGGAGTTCCAACAGTATCATCATGACTTTCTTTTAAAATTAATTTTCTCCACTTGTCTCTACATTTTTTATAAATTATTCTATTTTCTCCTGCTTGGAGGGACTCTGTCAATATACTAGGAAAATAATAACTGATATTCACAAGGTCAGTATCTTTCTAGTCTATATTTCACAAGGAAGAGAAACTTATCTATCTTCATTTAGAAGAAAAAATCTAATATATATTTACCAGGTTTATATCTTTACAATCTATATTCCAAAAGGAAGAGCAACCTATCCCCCTTCTCCATTTAGGAAAACTAATCAGGAAAAGACTGATAAGCCCAACTGTGTCACACGTCTACTCTGGACCAATCACAATGTCCAGAGGGATGTAATACAATGACTAACCTAACCTGGCCCATGTTCCTACCACTGTAGCTAGACTAGAGATGCAGGGTGAAGAGAGAAAGGGAGGAATTATGACTGACAATCTCAGGGCCATTTGAATGTGGAAGGAATTCCTCCCAAGGAAAAGTGTTACTTAGTATAGAAGAAAAATTGGAATATTGTGAGATACAAAAACAATTGACCAAATGACATTATAATTACTAGAAAGCTGTAAGAAATCACTGAAGGGTTACATGGAAGTGAAAAACAAATTTTACTCTTTTAAAAGATCACAATGGCCATTGTAAGATTGTAATGGAAGGGGAAAGAGTGAAAGAAAAAACGGAATTCAGATTCTAGCCAAACTGAAACATCTATCATCTATCTAGAAATTATCTAGAAATGCTTAATAAACCATAGTAAAAATCCTTTTAACTGTACAGTGAAATGTGTAAGAAAGCATGAGACATTCCCATGGAGCAAAGAGAAGAAGGAAACTGAAAATCAGAGATAAACGAGTCTCTGGAGATGTAACTCCCTTGGAAATTTCTCTCAAACTTAGGTAGCCAAGAGATTAGATTTTAACAGTCACTTAAGGAGAGAAGATCTTAGGCCTAAATGAGATCTAGATCTGAGATCCTTCTTCCCACCTACCCCCACCCCACAAAAAGTTGAGAACTTCAGGGAATGGTGAAACAATGAACTAGGAGAAAAACACACCCATTTCCATGGAGAGACAATGAGAACACATTTGTGTTTTGGCCTGGGTTCTGGGTGGAAAAGAGCCCTCCCTTCTGACATTGAATAAACATGAGTCATCTCAGGGGGTTGGGGGTGAAAATCATTCTACTTGCAAGTTTCTGAAAGTTTCAAGCTGATAAATTAATTTTAAAAATGGCTCCAGACCTTGGGTATGTTGGATCATCTGGGAAACACAAACACAAAACACCTCTGGAACCCCTCAAACCAGGATGCACAGAAAGAAAAATCCCACTGAGCATATGCTCACAGCTCCGTGCTGGGGGTGTGAGCAGGTTCCTCCTGACACGAGGACTCCTGGTGTCAGGGGCTGACCAGGCTCCAGTCTGACATGGCTTAGACAATGGATGTGAGAAGCCTCTCCTGACTCCACCCACCTGAACGGAGGAGCGTAGGCTCTGACTGAGCTCCAGAAACCCGAATTTTTCTCACACCATGGCCTGTGGTGGTGAGGCTGACAACATTGAACGCTGGCACTGAGTTCTAAGGTGAAAATCAAATGACTATCTGACTTAGAAAAACAGAGCCAACACAGCCGTCTTTGTAAGAAAAGCCATGAACCAGCCAGAAACTCTAAGGGAGTCAGCAGGCAGCTCCACCCTGCCCCGCAGAAGGGAGGGGACGCCAGCCTCTGTTTCCTGGGAGACAAAGGCCAGGCCTTGACAGCTTGGCCAGGGCAGGCTTCACTACCTGCACCCTGACAAGCCAGGAAAATACCAAGCCAAGGCACCCACCCAGCAGTCCCTCAGGATGCTGAGTTGACAATGAGCTGCAGGGGCTCACACGTGGAGAGGTGCTTTGTGAAGAGCAGAGGATAGAATGGTGGGTCCAGGCTGGGCTATGTGCTCTGCGCAGGTGCCTCCCCTCTCTGTTCCCACAGTCCTCAGCGCACACAAACCTCCACCCCAGTGCCTGTCACAGGGAAGTGCCCCTGTTGGTTTGATTACCTTTGTTCTTGACCAGTGCACTAACAGTGCAGAGGCTGCCACATAGTCTGGCTACAAATGCCCTGGAGACCTCCATTTCTCACAAAGAGGAGGTTGGATCCTGTCCCTAAAGGACTTTCGCCTGCATGTGAAGTCTCAGAGCCCATGGACAGGAGTTCAAAGTCTGGGTCAACACCCACCATCTAGGACTCACAGCCAGTTATTTAACCTCCCTGTGTTGCCCATCTGTGAAATGGGTGTATTCCAGCACTCATCCCATGAGGGGGTTTTGAAGGTGCCGTCAACTTCCCTTTGCAAAGCACTTCGGGTCATGCCAGGCCCATAGAGGGCACTCAGCAAACATTAGGCTCTGAGTTTATTTAGTGTCCACATACATGTGTTTTGTAATTCATTTGCACATCCGTCATTCACTTAATCAGCACAGTGGATCAGAGCACCATGAAGACAAAGATGAATGGCCTTCACAGCAAAAGAGCTCAATGTTCAGGAGCATTTTTTTGTGTTGAAATAAGAGCTCTATGGACATAGAAAGCCCCATATCAGTAATTCCACTTATATGAAATGTCCAGATGAGGCAAATCTGTAGAGAGAGAAAGTAGATTTGTGCAGCCAGGGCTGGAGGGAGGGAGGAATGGTGAGTGACTGTTAAAGTTTGTTTTTTTTTGTTTGTTTTTTAAGGGGAAAGCTGTTTTAGGATCAGATATTGGTGATGATTGTACAACCCACACAATCCTGTGAATCTACTAGAAACTGAGGACCTATACACTTTAGAAGCATGACTTTTATATGTGAGTTATATCAATATTTTAAAAAGGATCCTAGAATCTTCAGACAGAAACACTCTGCCTGCTACTTAACAGCTACCAGTCCTTGGACAAATTATACAACCTCTCTGGGCCTCAGATTCCTCATTAGCAAAATGAAGAGAGTAAGACTTACCTCACAGAGTGCTGAAGTCAAGTGCTCACTCCCTGTGCTGACTTTACCAAGGTGATTTTAATTTGCAGTACCACAGAATAATTCCAAATTACCCAACAATCTGAAAAAAGAGTAACACCCATTTTTCAAAAAGTTTATAAACATTCTGGTTAGGTTTTGTCACATCAGATTTCCATGATGTTAAAAAGAAAATTCAGATTGTTTGGAACTTATACTTCTCCAAAACTTAAACTTAAACTTCCAAAGGAAAGAAGCAAGGGTTTGATTTGATGGTCTAGAAGAAGTCACTCCAAAGTAAGTGAATGTTCCCAGAGAAAAGCATCAGGGCTTTTAAAAAAAAGTTCCCTCTTAAGCTCACAGCAACTTGAATGACTATTTAAAAATATATAATTTTCAACTATACTTGATGGATTTTCTCTGTGTTTCCTAGAACAGGACTTGACATAAAGGCAAACACTCAGCTCTAATTATTACACTGCAGGGCGCTGTCTGTCAAATGCATGGGTACATTAGCTGTGAATGAAAGATCTGAAGAAACATGAGCAAGAGAGACTAACTGATGGTGGCAAGGAGTGTAGCTCCAAAAAGCATCTTATTCATTCATTGATGCATCACAATAAGTGAGATGAAATCTGAGAGGTAATGGGAAAACAGCCAGGACTTGATTTCTTGCGTGTTTTTTCTATTTGTTTTTTTTTTCTGAACCCTGTTACTTATTATCACTGTGACCTTGAACAAGTTACCTACTCTCCAGGCCTCTTCTTTTTTATCTAGAACATTTTTTTGCCTTTTTCTTTTTCTTTCCTTTCCCCAGCCCTGGGTCTCAAACCTTGGTCCTTGGATTTCGCATGGCCTGTACCTTAACTGCTGAGCCACAGGGAAGCACCAATCATAGTGCCTCTACTGTTGTGAGCTCCAATGAATAATGTGAAGCGTACAGTTTTTAAAAACTGGACATCCTAGTGGAATGAGAGAGCCAGATTTAAATTTCATGGAGATAATAAAGAAATGTGTATTTTTCCTGTCTGAGTTTATCGACATTCTGTGCATCTACTGAGCTTCCCTTGTGGGCCAAGCATTAGTTTGATCCTGGGAATGCAATTCTCTCCTCCAAGAACTACAGTAAGAAGGTAGGAACTGTTTCAGCTAATCAAAGAGCCCCAGGTCATGGCTAAGAAATTCAAGCAAATGTATCCTATCTTACTTCAAATCCCCAAGAGAGAGCTGGATTATTCTAGCTCATATTTTTGAACCAAGATAAAGGTTCTAGGTGACACTGAAGGGCTTGGTTGAATCAGGTGCTCAACCCTGGTGCAATCAGCTGTGGCCAGGAAATGTGACTAGCTCATGGTACAAAGCATGGCCATACCCTCCCTCTCCCCAGCAGAAGTTAGTTGCCCTTAGAATTGGAATTGGGTGGAGCAGACACCACATTTGTACAGCAGGGAAAGATTTTCCAGCAGATGTAACAGCATGTGCAAAGTTAGGCCAATGTGGAAAAGTATGAGGTATTTGGGGAGTTCTAGGGGGAGAAGGGGGAGAAATTGGATTGTGACTGAAGAGAAAATTGAATAGGGAAAACAGGGAGAGCCAACTGGAGTGACCGTGGTACCCCCGCTCGGGAATTCAGGACAGGCTTTCATTGCAGGCCAGCTGTGACGGTGACAGCAGTCTATTTCACAAATGCTTATGGTGGGTTCATACTGGGTCAGGGACCATACTGGCACCACCATGGGAGTCCCTGGTTACGATCGTCAGAAGTTCCCTTTCCAACCACACTGCTAACTGCCCCAAAAGACATTTTGAAGATAATCCTTAATTCTCTTGAAATTGCTATATGACAGAAAAGAAAATCTGCCTCAAGCGTGGAAATGGGAACACAAGCATGAAATAAGGGGCCCTGAGATGAACTGCTGCTATGATGGCAGGCACTTACTTTCCCAGTGAAATACCAAAACCAGACTGGCTGGGAACTGTGTGGCTGGTTGGGGCAGAACCCCAGGTCTTTCTCCCTTCTATAAACCAATCACATTGCAAGGGACTAGCCCCCTGGGATTCCTGAACTTGGTCTTCTGTTCTTAACTAGTCCGGACCTCTTCACAGGTAACAGTTGTTTAATTGTATCTCCCTACCACCACTTTCCATCAGTCAAAAACATACTAACAAATTACATACAAAATTATTTTATTAGTTCAGCTTGTTAAAATCATCATTTAAAAGAACTGGACCTGAATGAAATTTTATTTTTCAAAGGAAGTAATTAAGGCTTTGGTTCTAATTCTAGATTTTACTTGGATATTATCACCTTCCTTTCAAATCCCAGTTCCAGTACTTGCTAATTTCAACTTCAGGGAAATTACTTAAATTGTTGCAACCTCCATTTTTTCTTCCTTAAGATGGAATTTTAGACTTTTGAGTTAAATGGATAAGGATTAAATGACATAGTGTATATAATAAGTAATTAAATGGTATCTGGTACCTAAGTGGTGATCAACATATATTATTACTAGTGACATAAGGTTTTGGGCAAATAGTCTGATTGCTAAGTACACTTACTACAAATCTATCAATCTCACAGCATAGCTGTGAGGGTTAAATGAAAGAATGCAAGTGGAAGTACTTTGAAAAGTGTTATACATGTTTTTGTAATCGTGAAGTCACATAGGAAGGACTATTAAAGTCTCCAAAAGCGCAGGTGGGAAGCGCTGAAGTCTAGAAAAAGGCTGGGACTGTGACCTTAAAATAGTGAGATCAACCTTGAATTCACTTCTGAGTTTAAAAAAAATAGTTAAATTAGTTTATTAATCTTTTTGTACTATTTCTGAAATCAATTACAATTCATTTCCTTTAACAGTAACCACTAATTTTTTCCATATTGAACACATATTTTTCATCAATTTACAGATTTTCTGATCCAGTTTCAAATAGGCTTTCATAACTCACAAATGTTAACTAAACATTTGTAAAAATAAGAAAGGAGGGACATTTCTCAGAAGTAGCGAATGTTTTCATTCACATCTCCACTATAATTGACTAATATTTCTTGTCTGGTGCATTGGATTGAGGTTTCTGGAGTCCTATCTGGGTGTGGTAGAAATAGTGCTGCAATTGATTAGTTATGTCTGCCCTAAGCATGGACATGTAAATGACAACACATGTCTGTAATTAGGTAATTAACAAATGGATGCTTTTGGTGAAAATCATTTCTAAAGTACGTATATGCCCACATGACTCAGAATGGTACACATACTGGAGGAAAGTAACAATTTGAAATGTGATAGGTTGTGTTTTCTGAAGATGGACACAAGAGCCTCCAGCCCCTCTCACATTCGTTTGCAATGTGACTTTGTCTCGCCCAAGAAGTAGAGTTATCCCTCTGCCTTTGAACCTGAGCTAGCTTGAGTGAGTTGGATGTAGCAGATGTGATGCTGTATGACTTCTGAACTAGGTAGGAAAAGAAAACACAGCTTCTTCCAGGCTCTCTTTGCACGCTTGTTCTTAGAAGCCAGCATCATGTTGTGAGAAACTCAAGTTTTCATGGAGAGCCAGATGCAGACACAGCAGGCAAAGTCTAGTCGAAGCAGAGCCTTTGAGTCTGATCTATCCCCTAGGCATTTGAGTCATTTCCAGCTGTTCTAGTCTCCCCAGGTGAGGGCCCAGACATTATGGAATAAAATATGTCCACTGCACCATGTCTGATACCCTGGCCCAAAGAATCTGGAAGCAGAATAAGATCACACAAAAGTTCAGCATCACTAGACGTGGGGGTGCTTTGTTGTTAGAAAAAAAACAAAACCCAAACCCCCAAGGGTAGGTAGAAGAGGCGTGTTGCCATTTGTTTATCTGGAATAATAGTAGCCTTTCTATCACAGCACAAAAATGAAGTCAGAAAACAATGGAGCCAGCTTTTATGAAGCACCACTGTCATGGAAAGCAAATAGATCACTACCCTTATCTGGCCTTTTTGTCAACTGAAGAGCAGCACTCTGAATCACAGAAGACATGCTTCTTGGAAAACAGTTATTAACCAACACCCATAAATCCAACTTAATGGATCTAGGCAGAGCTTTCACATTTGGTACAAACCAAACCAAAGCCCTCCAAAGTTCCCACAAATGAAGCAGACAGACATGAGACATGCTCTTGCTGGTAGTGACCCCACTTCTTTTCCATAATGACACACCAACTTGTGGGAACGCTTATTGCTGGATAATAGTAACTTGGAAAAGTCTCTCAGTCTTCCAGCAGTACAGTGCGTGACCTGTCAGTATGACGTGCACAACCATCATACCTGCCTTGCTCCAATATGGCTTTCCTTCTGTTCAGAAGGGAGCTTCCGGGTGTTGGGCCAGGATTTGTGGATTCTATTCCTTGAAGAAAAAGAACTATTTTCTGTATTTATGCCAATTAATTAGAAACCTTCACTAACTACAGCCCCAGTTAACTTTTGTAACAATGAGAGATAAAATACATTTTAACAAATTATTCCACTCAAAGTTACCATGATTCCACCCTGACCCATTCTACTGGGGTTTTCTCACCTTCCACTTCTAAAGTTTTATGAAAGAGTCCTTGGTTAGGCATTAGTGGCTGTGAAAGTTGGTCCACTCACTTGTCACCGGTGAAATAAAGATACTCAGACCTCATGGGTTGGGGAGGTCACAGTGTAAGGAAATACTCTGCTGTCTAGATTTCATTTACTCTTTTCCGAAAAATTATTTATTGAACTTTCCCTCTATGTCAGAAATGGGGCTAGATCCTGGGTAAATATTGATGAAATCCTTGCCTTCTCGGAGTTCCAAGGGCAATAGGAGAAATGGGAAATAAAAGTCTGTTAACATAGAGTGACAGGTGACATGAAGAGGGTGGTATAGGAACTCCAGAGAAAGCTCCCAAACCACACATGGGGGACTCAGGCTGAGAATGGTGTTGAGGGGAAAGGGATACAGGAAGAGAGAGGAGCAGGTACAAAGGCACGTCTTCTCAGGGATCTGCAGGTGGCTCCATTTAGTTGAAGCATCAAAGGTAAAGCATAAAGCAGAGGGAAGAGAGCTAGTAGGGTAGTGAGTAGGCAGCTTGCATGGGCTTGGACATTTGGCCAACGCCATTTGAAAGAGCACTTAGCTGGATCAGAGGGGGCACAAATGAGGACCAGAGGTCAGGAGGCCTCTGCTGCAATTCAGATGAGATGCGGTGATCCCAGGCATGATGGCTGCTATTGTGTGTAACCCAACCCTTCTACTCAGAGTATAAAAACATGAGGGGTGTGTCTCTTACACGTTTTCTGGAAGATTCTTACACAATAAGGATAATTTGTGTCTAATAAGTCAATAAAAAGTGCAACAGAAATCAGAGTGGATGACCCAGGACAGAAGAGGAAGAGGCCTCAGGACCCAAATCTTGGTTTCCAGCACAACAATGAGTTTGGCCTCTGCTTTCCTTCCTATGGGGCAGGACCCACACCCCTGGAAGCCTGGCCATTTTCTGGGTCTGGGGAACATGCCTGAACAAGAATCTGCTTCTCAAAAATAAAAGCAGAATGTCAAGAGAGAAGGAAAAGTGAAATTTCAGAGCTAGGCCCCAGACAGTTCCAGCCCGATTTTCTCACTATAATCCTTACCACACCCCAAAGAAAACAGGCCTGACTCACAGACCACATCAATCCTGGGAAGCAGAGAAGCTTGGCTGTGTGTTGCTGGCCAGCCTCTCAGGATTTCATTCCTGTACTCCCCCGGGCACATGTGCTAGGGTTAGGGTGTCTCTCTGGAAGCCACAAGGGAGAAAGGTTGTCCCTTATCCATGTCTACTCCCATTGCTCCATGGCTCCAGCTACCTCCTTCTTCCTCCCTGAGCTTTTAGCTCCCAAACCTCTAACCAAGTTGGGTCTGGGAAAGCAGCTGAATTAGGATCAGGAAAGAAGAGGACATTTTTGAAGCCATTCCAGGGGCCACAGACATGGGAGTGTCTGCAGCTGATTCAACAGATGGAGAGGCAGAAGAGATGTGGAGAATAAGATTCAGGGGTAAAACTCCGCCTCACCATATGCAGCGGGGACATGGGAGAAATTACTTAAGCTTCCAGTGGGCTTCCACTCTCTCAGCTCTAAAATGGGAATTATAATGCCTCACTTGGAGGGTTAAGGGAATGCACATATCTCAACACCCCAAACAGAACAGGTGCTTGGAAAACTTGGATTCTGATAGCAGGTATTCCCTACATAATTCACAAGCACATTTCCTATGCAGTCTTTTTTGTGTGCTGATTTCATTCCCCATTAGCTGTATTGGCAGCCGAAGAGCGTGCTCTGTGTTACACATCCTTTCCCTCTTATGGTATTTCATACTCTGCGGGGGTCAATACTTGCTTCCTGGCTGACTGATAAACCCAGCAGAGCAAGATTCCTGGGGCAGACATGGGGGAACAGTGCCAAAACTCACAGAATCTCTGGCACCCAAGGCACACAGTATCAGTATCATCTTTTAATAAATAAAATATGGGGAATGTGCACACCTTTATTCTCCCCTCGGAAGTAACTTAAAAGCCAGGAGAAGAGCAGCAGGAAGGGGAGGGAAGCCATGCAGGGCTGCAGTGCACCGCCTGGGTCATGTCACAATTCTCCAGTGGTGTGACCTTGGGTGAGAAAATAGACCTCGTTTTAAAATGGGAATAATCAGATGAGCCCTGGTGGTTCAGGTGTTAAGCCCACAGCTGGGGCACTGTCTACATACAGCCCAAGGAAGCGGGATTGTGGCCTGAGACAGGTGGGGTTGAGAACAATTAAATAAATCAAATACTTCTTCCTCCTCTTGCTTCCTTCCTGCCTGCTTCCTTTCTCTTAAAACATAAAAAGGGAATATTCAGAATTCCTACCTCACAGAGTCAACGTGAACATTTACAGAGTGTATGGGAAGCATCCCAAACAGTGAGCCGGGGTGCTGTTCACTGAGTACTAATTCCTTATCTCATGATCGCTAAAGCTCAGATCCGTTTGCTGGGCTGAACTCCATTGTTACACGGAAATATTGCAAATCTCACCCTAGATGAAGGTCCTGCCCCAGAATGAGGACTGTACTCTGGGTAAAGGAGAGGTACAGAGTTGGATGGCCTCGCTGCAACAGTTCAAATGGCAAGTGGCTGTGGGGAGTGCTTTGTACGCCAGGAAATGCATTCCAGATGTTAGTGTTATCGTTTTTGTTTTCACCCTGCCTTAACATCTAGAATTATTTTTGTGACCATGATCCTAGCTCCTAGTGTTTGAGAACTCACTTTGAACTAGATCTGATGCCCATTGCTTTACACAAGTCCACACACTGAGGGCTCTCAGCGGCTCTTACAGTTAAAACTATTTTCACCCCCGTTTTAAAGCTTAGAATAATGATGCTCAAAGGTCACTCCATTTCTCAAGTGAGATTTAAACCCAGTTCTGCTGACTCCCAAGCTTATTTTTTTTTATATCATGTTTTTTATTGTAGTAATTCTTCTACACATTAAGCTAACTTCCTGTGCATAGGGTGCCCATTCCTCAGATGTACGTCAACACGCCCGCTCACCACCAAATCTCAAGTGTTCTCCCCATTGTCAGGTGGGCTCCACCAGCATTTCCAAACCTATATTTTAACAAATGTTACCCTAGTGGGTTGAACAGAAATGTTCTACGATAAAATAAGATGACAGAGGGCTCAAGATGTTCAGCCAAATGCCATTAATCTGTCCCCTCAACAGGTATCATGACATCTGAGCACCACAGGCACATGGCACTACTTTGGCCCTTTAAGATCTCCTGAAAATCATCTTCCCTTCCTCCGATCCAAGTTAACCATGAAAGTTAACGTATCCACCGTGGAAGGACCCAGGCTCAGCTGACCCCACTAAGATGTGAAATTACAGTTCTCACATGGAAGGATTTTAAACCTAGCATAATACCCTCCTCACCCTCAAAAACATCTGTTTTCTTTTTTTTTGAAAAATAGCATTTTATAGTTAAGAAAAAAAGACATCAAGTAATAGTAGCTTATTTTGCTTTAATTTGCAAATATGTGTGTCAATGGGACTATGTCACAAAACAATGCAGAAGTCTGTAGACTAGTACGTCTCACTCTGAGAAAAGGACTGATTGGAGAGAAGGCACCAGAAATTTCACTTCACCGGACTACATGTAAACAGTAAACGGGGGCTGGTGGCAAGATGGGAAGGTGGAGAGGGAGGGATTCACAGGAGAGAAAAGAAGTTGTACTGTCATTTTATTGGCACATCCTAAGGATGAAAAAATTGCCTCACTAGCTGATGTTCATCCTCCATCTTACATGGTGGTATAAAAGGAAACTGGTGCTAAGGAGATGTCCACACAGCAGCGGGCAGAAGGCATGGTAAGGGACTGACGCTGGCATAAGCCCCTGGGTCCTCTTTCCCTCTTTCCCACATGGCTCCCAAGGATGTCTCAACTGGCCATGCCATGGAAATGTGTCATCCATCAACACCTGGTTCATAGGAAAACCAAATCGTAAAAAGGCTGGGCGAAGACGCTTCGTTTCAGTCTATGCTCTTCAATCAGATGATCTGGAGGGCCAGGGTGGAGGGACGTACCGCATCTGACTTGTCTTAGGTGATAACAGTAGGTGCAGTGCGTCCTGTCCTTTCCTGAAGTTGGGACACCTTCAGAGCAATGGAAATGAGAGGGGCCAACATGACCTGAGGGAGACACAACAAAAACAACTTTTCTGTCACTTTATCTAGACAGAGCTATAGCCCCAGCCCTAACTTTGCCTCTGAGCTCCAGGCCCCTGAGAGTTCCCACCCCTGCCTACTCCAGTGTCCCAAAGCCTCCTCAACCTCTAAGAGTCTACAAGCAAGGACAAGTTTGTTCCTGTAAAACCTAGTCCCAGAATTCCTGTTTCAGTTACTCAACACCAGTCTATCATGTAAAGCTAACGAACAATTAAGACTCATTCAGAACAACTTCTCCCATGTTTTCTTCGTCCAAAGTCTCAATGACTTTTCCTGTCTAAGTACCTCTCAACAGCACACATTTCTCTCCATTTCAGTGCAACTCTTGCTAAGTCTAGGTTCTCTCTCTTTCCTATAACAAGGCTGCTTCCACATCCATTTATGCATCTCCAATTTATTTCCCAGTGTGCCAGTGGGGATCTTTTCAAAATGTAACACTGCCCTCCCATCTATCTCACATTTCAGAGGAAAAAACGATTCTGCTGTTGCTTAAATTAACTATTGTTGATTTTTATTTGTTTAAATGTACAAAGAAATAACTTATCTGGGTGAATTGCCCATTTAACTGATACCCAAAGAAGTACAGTGATTTGACCAAGCGAGTCAAGGTCAGAGCCAAGAGTTCACTGTTTGCACTGTTCACTGTGGCTTCCCTCATCTAAGTCTCCACCAATTCATTCCACCTGGATGACAGTGGAGAACCAAGTCTACATGCAGCCGCAGAGTAAGGGACAGTACCTCCCCAGCCAGAATGGTGGCATACCTGGGCACTGTGGGCCCTGCCCAGCACCCCAAGCCTTCGGCACCTTCCACTCCTTCTCTACCGCACCCCCGCCTCCCAAGGACTGTGGTCCAGAAGAAACTTATTTTTCATTCATTCTTTTTATGTACCATGTGCCAGAGATTGCAATCAAGACATTGTTCTTGCTCTATTATTCTGTGGGTCTACAGTACAGACCCAATGCCTTTGGTTTAAGTTTTAGAGAGACCCACAACGCAACAAGGAGCTGGTGGTGACTAAAGCTGTCCCCTGGAAAAATGTAAAGGGGAGCGTTCTCTCATGCTCCTCTTTTTTTGTTTTTTGTAAATGAAACAACTCTAAGAGTGATTCTTCTTCAAAGCCATGCAGCAGGCGTAGTTTTAGAATAGCATCTGCAGTCTCCTTCAATGGCTGTGATCACTTCGGTATGCGGCAGCACCCGAGACTCAGATGCTGAGATTACTTACTCAGGGGCAGACACCTATTAAGTGGCAGGAACCATATTTACAACAAGAGCTCTCTCACTCCAAAACTGATTCTCGAAACATTGTGCTGGAGGCTTCCAACTGAGCTTCGCAGGACTTTAATTAAGTGGTAGAAGAAAAAGGGCTTTCTGGGAAAATAAGCATGGTGAATGCTAACAGAAACAGGTATCCTTACTGCAGGTCTTCTCAGAGCCCAGAAAGTGCAGGTGAGCTGTGAATCACCGAGAAGCAGCTACTATACCACGACCCCTCCGGAGCGATTTCGTCTGTGGACCACTGGCTGGGGAGTGTCCACCCAGAGGAGTGTAAAGAGGAACACACGTGGGGGAAGCCTCCCGGTGTGTCAGGCCTTCCCTTGGTTCCTCCATTTGGTGTCTGTCCTCTGAGTTCTCTCCCATCCCAGGCCTCCAGCCTCCCTCCTCACTCTGATACACTTCTGGAGAATTCTTCGGGTGGGGCTGCGAACCCAAACCACATTGCTGTAGGTCCATAGACTTTTCCACGTAGACATTTCTTGCTAGGCCATGGAACTCTCCCCCCCACCCCACCCCCACCAACTCTAGAACCTAAGTACTGTTCGGCCACAGCAGGCCATCCCACCAAGCAAAGCAGCAAATGATCAGTGACAGACCAGAACATCAGATGAGGGGGCTGATTAAAAGATTAGCTATCCTGAATCTGCCACTTACCAGGCGTGTGAACCTATTAACTGTTGCTTAACCCTTCAGTTTCCTTATCTGTAGCTAGGATAATAATAGAGTCTACCTCATTGGAGAATGGTATGAATTCACCCAGGTAATGTGTTTAGAATAGAGCTTGGCAAATAAGAAACATTCAGATAATTGTCAGCTATTATGGTTGTTATGACGTACGGAAAGAGGTGGAGGGGAATGAGCATGCCTGCCTGACCATCTGAGAAATGGGCAGTGATAATACAGCCTCCAGAGAGCCAACATCAATCCCTCCGACAGTAAGAACTAGTCAGGGCAGAGGGATCCGGCACTACCTGGGGATCCTGGCAGATCTTGGTGATATCCTTCTCATAACTGTCAATGTACAGTCGAACGGTGGCCCCCGCACTCCCAGTGCCGCTCAGTCGAAAGATGATACGAGAACCATCTGCAAAAATGAGTCGCAAACCCTGCAAAAGATAGGTAGAGATTTTTTTTTTTCCTTTCACGTTCTGGGAAAAAGGTTGAAAGCTGGCAAATTATGAGAGGTCCACTTGGAGACCTAATTTATTCATACTTTATCAATCTGAGGATTAGAGCCTTGATAAATAGCAGCAGTTGAACCTCAAGAGCCTGCCCTCAGTCAGCCTACTACTGCACCAACAATTGGGGCTGAGCCCTTGGGGGAGAAGCATGCCCAGGGTCAGGTGAGAGACGGTCCTGGGGAGACTAGGTGACATGAGGCTCCCTCCACTCCCTGCTTCTAACTGTGATGTATGAACTCAGCAGTTTCCAGCTTAATAAATAAATTAAAATTAAATAAATCACTACTTGCAGAAATTCGATTTCAGGATCAGGAGGGAAATATGGACAGAATGAATTGAAAGCAAAGCAGAAGAGGTTTCAGGAGGATGAGAGGAAAAATTGGTAAAACACCAATAGAGAGCCTCGAACATAGAACAGGAGGCCATATTCCCCAAATGGCAGAGACCAGCTACTCCGGACCTATCAGGGACCAGTGGTCAGCCTCCCCACCATGCCAGAGGACTCGGTCAGTCCACGGGGGTGCAATGCCAAGCCTCTCTCTGCTGCTCTCTCATCCTCAAAATTTTTCTTGCTTCAGGTGAAAAGGTTGGGGATTCTATTCCAAGGTCCTGGGTAAGAAGGCTGGACCAGACAGTAATCTGAAAACCCTCCAGTCTTCAGGAGCCTGTCAATTTGCCAGAAAAAATGAATTTTGCATCAAGTCAAGGACTGATCAGAAGGAACAGCATGACTCCTCATTTGCTATTTGTCACCAAATCCCACCCAATGTTTCATGGTGCCCATTAGCCATGAAGACAGTAGATGAAATAAGAGTATATTCCCAAGTTAGTCCTCAAGGGGAGGACATAGTCAGTTCCCATTTGCCATGTCTTGTTTTCTAAAAACATGCCAAGGTTGGTTTCCTTCTCCCACAGTTTCTACTTGAAACGTCTAAATTCTTTTCACTTGATTGCAAATGCTATGTCTGTCTCAGAAGATTTTCTCTCCTACCTGGTCTTCCATATAAAGGCTCAGATTTTTTGACTATGAAAGTGGAGCTGCTGACTTCTTCCTCACAGCAGCAATATGCTCATGCCGACACCTCCTGCCCTCCACGTCAACTCCCCTCCTCCCTCCTCAGGTGCAGATGCGGTACAGGCTTGGAGTTGACTTCTTCTAAACCTCCCATCACTCTCTGAAGCTTTACTGTGAACATGTTGCTCTGCCATCTCCTGGGTCCCAGCCTCCCCGTCTCAACACACACCCCGGGCCTCTCCTTTTCTAGTTATCTCAGATTAATTTACAGTCGTCCATCCTGGAACCAAAGTCCACACAGAGGGTGAAAAGGGATAAGGGGAAAAAGCCACTGAGTGTGCACCCTAGTGAGTAGCAGTTTGGTCACCTGCCTCTAAAGGAGCATAGTCCACATACATCCCAAGGACCTGGGTTTGCATCCATGGGCCAGAGGGAACCACCAAAGTGAACAACTAAATAAAAGTAAAATATAATGCTTCTTCCTTTTCTCTTTTCCTGTCTGCCTGACTATTTACTTTCATTCCTGCTTGCATCGTTCCTTTAAAACACGGCAGAACGAAAAACACCAAGCTGGAATTCTTGGGAAGGGAACTCTGGACATGGGTGCCATGCTCTGTGCATCCAACCATGACCTGCTCTTCAGGAAGACTTTACATGTCTTTAAATAAGCCCTGCATCTCATCTCCTCCAAAGCCTATCTGATGCCTTGAAAAGAAGCAAGTCAAAAATTTGGATCTATCAAGGAAAAACAAACTGAGAATAAGAGAAGTTTCATCTCCTTCTTTAGCATCTCTTCTGTTAAATAATTAGAGATGATTCCATTCTGTGACAACAGAGACAGAGGGGGCAGGACCCTGGGTTCTGAGGGCTGGTGAGAAGGCCTGAGAAGGGCTGACCCAGCCTGCAGCCTTGGGCCCCTGGCACCCAACGAGGGACAACCTCACAGCTCTGCCTCCATCCAGATGGGGTGGAGGTTCTGCTCTGCTGTGTTTGGGTCGGCTGCCCATCAGTTGCAGATAATAACAGTTCACATTCCTAAGCCTGTTTTTTTCTTCTGTTTTAGAAATTAAAACATAGCCAAGAAACATTGATGATAATACTGCACTCATGCTGGCATTTCACTATAATTTCTTAACAGAAAAGTGGGGTTGAATGACAAGGCAGAATCTCTCCACCTTTTTTAGATTCCGGGACTCCTTTTGGCATATACACTCAAAACAGCATCTCACATAGAATTCTGGAGAGTGTACAAACCCCGCTGGAGTTTCGGCTAAGAACCCCAGAATGAAGGCATAGGGAGTTGCAAAGATGTGGGCCACAGGTTCCTGGAAACCGTGACTTGAAGCAAAACGTTGTATAAGAAAACCAATTCTATCATAGGCTAATTGATAACAAACAGGAGTTAAGTTTTGATAGCGCATTTCTGGCCACAGAAACATCACAAAACTTCTAGAGACCCAAACTACTTCTATTATGCAATAATCATTTGTATTCATTTATTCACTCATTTTCCAACCTACTTATTCTAGCTCAGCGTGAGAGGTCAGAGCTGCTCAAGGGCACAGGGAGGAAGCCAGCCCTGGTCGTGAAGTCTTTCCATCAGAGGGCTATGTGCACACACACTCATTCACACTGGGCCAGTGGAGACATTCTGGTGAGCCTAACATGCACGCCTTTGGGATGTGGGCGGAAGGGGGAACACCTGGAAAAAACCCACACAGACACAGGCAGAACAAGCAAACTCCACAGACAGTGACCCCACTGGGAATTCATTTTGGTTTTTTGTGTATCATCCACCTTACCATGAAACTACAGTGAATGAAACGACATTATTCCAGGACCTGCTATGCATGTGCCAGACATGTGTGACTCAGCAGAAAGCCACCATAGAAAACAGGGCAGAGAAATGACCATGGAAACTTTTTCTTTATCCCCCTCAACATTTTGAGATGAAGAAGCTCTGTGGCCTCTCTCCCACGTCCACATAAATCTGTTCCTACCTGATTTTTTGAAACGCTTCCATCCACTGGATCACTGTATTCAAAGTTATCAATTTTATCCACCGTGTAAACTTTGTCACCCACTGAGAACTGTTTCCCCAGGAAGGAACGATCAGATATCAGGGCCTCCAAGTCTTTCATCATCTTGTTTGCACCCTCAGCTTCCACCTCCTCATAATCATACCTGGAAGAAGTCAGGAAGTTGAGGCCCACGGGCTGACTTCAGACCACACTATCAGCACTTTCTTCATCATTTTGTTTGGCCTCCCCCATAAACCACCTCACTTCAGAAGCAGAGTTTGCCAGTCAGTCCCTGGGGATGCAGCAGGCCAGGGATGAAAGGAAGTGTTTGCAGGAAGGGCTAGGAGCTTCTGAATAAGCAGAAAATACCCATCTTGGCTTTTCTACAGAATAAAATTCTGTAAAGCTTCAAAGGCTTTTGAGAGATACTGTCTAACACTGAGTCATACATCCTGAGGAGGTAGAATTAATGCACTGTTATCTCTAGAGAAGGCCAACAAGGCAGCACATGACTCAAGCACTTCTCGTCCAAACTCCTCGAGCTTGTTTGGGATACACTGGGGCCAGTCCCAGTCTGCTGAGGTTGTGGCAGAGGAGAGCTGCCCATCTCTACGGGAGCTTCCGGAAGCAAGGCCAAGTTTTCACTCATCAGATGAAGGAGCCAAATATTAACTCTCCATCTCTGAATTGTCTCCATTTTTTCAGTGAGAGTGGATTCTGGTCCAAATCCACCCGTCACCCTAACAGATGCCAATAGGCCAAGGGAGAAAAAGTGCATCACAAATGAAATTCTGTGACTGTTATTTTCCTCCAAGAATTATTCTTGACTTCTTCCTTATGAGGTTGAAGTCTCTTATAGGTGGCTTTTCTTGACCTAGTGGCACACACCCTCTGGAGAGTTATTTTTTAGAGGCTCAAGAGAGCAGTCTATATTTATTTGCGATAGTGAAACAAATATGATCTGTGCAAGATGACACTTCTGAGACATGAGAAATACCAGGGAATTAAGGCCAACCTATTCTGGCTCCAGGATTCTATGAATCAAGGACAACAGTCCCCTTAATCTTGAAGTCAGCTCTTTCCCTGGTTAAAATGATAAACAGCGAGAAATTACAACCAGGTGTTTGTGCTTTCCATTGGTGACCTTTGGGTGTTCAAGGGAAATGTTCTATAAATTCTAAGGCACAAAGGCGTATAATGGAAAGAATCTGGACTTTGGAATCAGACAGAGGAGCTATGAACTCAGTCTCTACTGTTTATTAACTGTGCAAATATCAGTAAGAAATGTTTGATCTCTCAAAATCTCAGTCACCTTATCAATAACTGTTTTGAGACTGTCATGAAACAATGCAAGCATAAGAGCCTAACACTTCTTTTAAATAAATGGATGGTATAATGGAGTCTTAATTAACCATAAGTACAGGTTCTAAGGACTTTCTTTGTAATACTTAGCACTTAGCTTAACAAAAATATGTTAAAATAATTTTTAGATGGAGTTCTTTAAGAGTGACTCTGAATAACTCCTAATTTTATTCTATGTTAGCATCTGTTCACTTGTTAACTTATTAATTTATATATTTGAAGAATAATTCTGCAGTGTCAACTGTAAGTTATATGCTTGGTGATAGTGTAAGCAGAACAACAGACATGACCCTGCTTCTGGGATGCTCAAGGCTTTTGAGCATTCATAGCTGTTGCTCTGAATTACCAGGTTCTTTTGGTTCTTAGACAGAGATGCTTGTCCAGAGCTGCTGTGTAGTACAGGGCAGTTATTATTTATACCTTCCACCGAAGAATAGTTAAAGGAGGAAGACAGCAGAGAACTTGTTTTAAAGTTGATAAAAGGATTAAGGAAGCCAACTTGCTTAAGGCTGAATTCTTCTTGACTGTCTAGAGATCTTGCAGTATTAAATCTGCAATGTATACATTCTCATTCTCTATTCACCGGTTTTATAGAAAAGGCAACTGAGGTTCAGAGGCATTAGACCTATACATTAACTACAGATCAACTATCTACCTAATCTCTTTTTCTCATCTTTCCTTTCTATAATTAGATTAATGAGATTAGGGAAAACATTTGTTAGATTTTTATACCTGTAGGAGGAAAGGCAAACTGGAATTAGTGAAAAGCATGACTAGAAAAAATAGTCATGATTTTAAAAAAGAGAAGTATACATAGTTAAGAGGAATTATAAAGTACTCTATTTTGTCATTGATGAATCCCTAAGTCACTGGCAGAAAGTAGGTACACAATATTTGTTGGACAAATGAATGAAGTATTGAAAAGCATACACCATGTGGGGACCTATTTCACTGAGTCAGAAAAGTCGATGGCTTCCACAATTGCGTAAAAAAAAGTTTCCATACTTTGAATGCCTTAGAGTTTAAAAACACTTTTAGACTCACATTTCATTTAATCCACTCAATAGTTGGACTGCTATTCCCATTTCTACAAATGAGAAAACTAGGTACGGAGAGGTAAAATGACTTCTTAATATACTAAGGGTCAGAAATAAACCTGAATGTGCCCAGGTAGAGCAGTGGTTGGGTCAGTCACCTCCAAACAGCCTCAGGTCACATCCCTCTGGGTTTGAATCCTGGGTCTTGGGGGGTTTGGGGGCCAGAACAGCCAGTGTCAACAACTAAATATAAATAAAATAAATGCTTCTTCCTCCTCTCTCTTCCTGCCTGCCTGCCTACTTGCCTCCATTCCTGCCTGCATCTTTCCTTAAAAAAAAACCAAAACCTAAAAAACAAAGAAATAAAATCTGAATCCAAATCCAGTGCCATTATCATGTCCTCCTGATAGTTATATTTACATTTAAAAGGCTTACAAAACATTTGAACATGGTAATTACATTTTTTAAGCTTCATTCTTTGTGGCTAATATAAAAGTTGACTTCATCTTGACCTTGAGACTTATTTTCTAAATCTTTACTTGGTGATGACTGGCTGAATTAGGGTTTTACCATCACTTAAGACAGGGAGGAATGTATGTGCATGAGATTTTTCTCTGCCTAGTCTCCTGCCCTACCTTGTCCATCCATCCCCACCCTCAAGTCCTCCCACCCAACTGTGTCTTACCTGGTAAAGAAATTCCGGCCATGCTTTTGCCAGTGATCTTTGAGGATATCCTCCACACTCTGTTTTCGTGTGGCTAGAATGGAGAGCCAAGCAAGGACAGCCCAGAGTCCATCTTTCTCACGGATGTGGTCGGAACCTAGTTGGGTAAGAGCAAAGCAGCAATGGGAAAAGGGATCATTCCAAAATGCTTGGGAATAAACTCAGTAGTAAAGACGTAGACTCAAGCAAAAGGGTTATAAGACACTACTGAGGAATCTGAGTACATGGAAGGAATCACATATTGAATAAAGCAATATGATATTGGAAAGAGACTGCTACTCCTCAAAATAATTTAGAAAATTTAAGACAAATGTCAATAACATATCAGTGGATTAATTTGGTGGAACTTAATATAGCAATTATAAAGTATTAATGTTTGTGGGAAAAAAACAAAATAAATCTTAGATAAATAGCAGAACAAGATCATTATAAAATTTCAATTATTATAATAATCTGATAGCTTAATTTAACGGAACAGCATTTCTAGATGTTAGAAAGATACCCAAATACATATGAGACTTGAATATATGATAAATATGTCATTTCAATGCTGTTGGTAATGAATACATCACCTTTTTAATTGATAATGACCATAGGTTAAAAACAAACACACACGAACATCTAGGACTGGGAAGCTTAAGGGAAATAGTATTCTAACCAGCTGTTGCTGGAAGGGATACAGTCCATCTGGAAACAACCTACAAAATGTCTTAAATGCTTCAGAGCCTTAAAAATGAACCTATTGTCAATCCAGAAACTCTTATTCTAGATATGTTTCTTCAACCAATAGCAGCTTGGTTAAACAAACTGTAACATATCTATCACCTGCAAAATCCCTTGTTAATAATTTTCTTTTTTTTTTTTTTTGCCAGAAGAACATATTGACTCCTTCGTATGTGGTTACATGCAGGAAGACCCTTTTCCAAGAGACCGAGATAACACAAAACTCTCATTTGCTGCCGTTAAAATCCTGATTCTAAAAACAAAACAAAAGAGCAAAAAGAGACTATAGGAAGCTCTATTTTCTGATTTCAAAATAGGACTCAATCCCTTTCTAACAGTGCTTTGCATATTGTTGTGTCTTCAATGCTCTATGTACCTGTCTGCTCTTGTTGATTTCCCACTGGTCTTAACTCTTCTCACAACTGCCAACATACTGGTGCTAGCTCCGCAGCAGGCATGAGATAAGTTTGTTTTGTTCCCCTCTTCATTCTTTTAGACCGAGATCAAATGTCCTCTCCTCTCTGCAGTTTTGAGCTACTTTCTCTTTTACAGTGACCCGCTCAAAACATCTGTGTGGTGCCATTCTCCTTAAGCCTTGATCATCTATTTGTGAGACTCTGCATTTCTTGTAGGCATTCTCTTATTTATCCTCGATACTATATCTGGTGACAAAGAGCACATGAAATATGCTGATAAATAACTAATTGTAAAGAAGTGCATGAATAAATTAATTTATTCCCGCATTGTCTCATGCACACATACAACTTTTCCTTTCAAAAGATTTTCTCCCAGTAAGACCCCACTTCTAGAAATAATAGTTCTCAAAACTTGGATGCTGGCAAAAGCAGAAGTGTTAAGCAATGCTTTTAGTACTTTATATAACAAATTTTGGAAATGTTTACCTAATTTTTTTATCTACAGACTTTTATTTGTATTTACAACTATTTCAAGAAGCAGAAAGTTAGCTCTCTGATTCTTATAGCTTTTGTAAATGATATGTTTTGGCAATAGTTCATCCTAAGAAGCTAGTTTCTGGCAACTTCCCCAATATATTGAGAATTCATGACAGCAGTATACAGTTTGGAATTATTTGTCTGTGTTCCCCTGGGTTGCTTTTTTCCTTTTTCTTCCTTTCTCTTTCTTTTTTCTTTTTTTTTTAAGCTTAGACTGAAAGTGTTCCTTTGTGCTTTCCTTGCTTTAAATAATTTGACTTTCTTTTATGTGGAAATGAAAATAAAATCTAAGAATCTTTCCTAACTTTGAACAAGTTACCACCTATCTGCTTTAGATACAATAAAGACCTACTCTATTTCATCTGCACAATTATCAGATCTCTTTGGACATTCTGATTAATCACTGTGACTGTATCAATACTCTAGGCAGCTCTAATAGAAAGTAAATTTCATTTTCTTTAGGGTTCTGATGAATGATGACAAGTTACCAGAAAAAAAAGCAATGGTGTTTATATATATTTATAAAGCTTTTGTTTTTTATAGTTGTGCTGTTGTGGTTCAAAGGAAAATGCTTTATTGATACTTGATCACTGGTAAATCTGAATCTGAGACTCAGTTACTTAAAAGCTGTTTTAATTTGGACTAGTCACTTAACTTTTCTGAGCCTCAGCTTCTTCAGTTGTAAAATAGGATAATGTCCCCTTTCTAATACAATAATACAATTTAATGGTGGTGTGTCTTGGCAGTGTAGCAATTTGATCTGCTGCTTCCAGCCAAGCACAGTCGGTGTTCATCCTAGGAACCCAGGTTTGCATCCCAGGGACCCAGGTTTGCGTCCCAGGGCCGAAGGGAGCAACCAAGATGAACAAGTAAATAAAATAAACAAACTGCTTTCTTCTCCTCGCTCTTCCTGCCTGCTGCTGCTTGGCTTCCATTCCTGCCCACACCTTTCCTTTCAAAATATATATTTTTTAACTTTAATGGGATAAAGTGAGTAGAACTATTTTATCAACAGCTAAGTACTACATAAATGCAAAATACCATTATGAATAATAAAAAATTTAAAGAAAACTTTTAGGGAAAATGAATGCTTTCCACCACCTTGTTAAGTTTTCAAAAACAATGTTCCTTAACTAGACATATTGGGGAAAAACATGGAAACTAACCTAATGGGTTCTTTTCTCTGGGCAACAGAATTACATGTTTTCCCCTTCTTTAACTAATTTTTGCAGAATGAATGTGAATTTCTGGTATCATTTCTTTAAGAAAGGTAAAATAAGCGAAGTCCACTTAATCATGAGGAAAGAGAGAAGCATGGGCCAACACCACCAGTCCTAGGGGGCACAGAGGAAGCAGTGGGTCTGCATTAGGCCTTTCATACTTCATCCAGCTCAGAGACCAAGTGAGCACATGAGAATTCTGCCCTTTCAGCATCTTCAAACACCTGTCACTTTACTTCAGCCTAATCAGCACCTTGTGATAAGTATAAACTCAGCTCAGTCAGGGCACACTCTGGGTCTCAGCCAAGAAAAATGTCAACCATTGCTGAGGAAGCCAAGAGCAAACGGTTTAGGGATTAGTTTCCATTTACCATCAGGGGCATCGTTGGAGTGCCTGGCTCCTGCCCCTGCCAGGCAACAGGCCTGTGGGTGGGGATGTGGCAGCTAAAAAAGAAAGACATGGATTTCTCTGAAAGCATCAGTATCTATCTGTCTCAGTCTCTGCTTTTTCTTCCTATCTCTACCTATGTCAATCTCTCCATCTGTCCTCTGAAAAAGCTGTTCTCTCTGCCTGGACATTTCTTTTCCTCATATGCCTATTGGCCTGGCTAACATCACCAACTATTACTTTCGGTTTCACCCTAAACCAGGATGTCACCCACTTGCTTACCCATCCCACCCCCAGAATGAGGACTATGTATCTAGTTGGAGCCTGACAGTCAGCTTTCACTAAGGTGAGACTCCAGCTGACAGGCTGGGAGGTTCAGCAGATGTGCTGTGTCCACAACCCTATCCTCTTTGTTTCCACTGTACAAATGCTTGGCCTTGAAAGGACAGTGAGCTTCTTGGGAAGCTTTTTCCAGATAACTCCAGCCTCAGGGGCTCTCCCCAAAGACTCCTGGGCTCTCCCCAAATACTCCCAGACTCTCCACTTAGCAATGAATCCCGCACTGTGTCATGTCTGTCCCTGGGATTTTATTTCCTTGGGAGGAAGGTAGTAAGTGCCTGATGGGCCCGTACTTGGTCTCAGCCCAAACTGCATTATACTCAGCAAATACAAATCAATGTCTACAATGTTCTAAGTACATGAGAAAAATACCAAGATGAGTAAGATAAGTCCTCATAGATGAGTCCCGACAAAACAGGTGAGGGAGACAGATATGTAAGTAACAGTAAAACTGAATTTCTTATAATTAGGGCATTAGCTCAGTTCTATTAGGGCATTCTGACTGGGAAATCTCCAGAGATGGAATGCTCCAACTTTCCCACGGGGAATTACCTACAGAAAAATGCACTCAAGAGTTATGAAAGTTACTCTAAATTCGAATGGGCATAGAATTACCCAGAGAATCTGATCTACACCACAGACCAGGTTGTAAGCTCTGAGTATAAAGCTCCCCAGAAACCTGTGCTTCACCTTCTATTGCTGGGCACACTTGTACTTACCCGGTCCGGGTCTGACTTCCTTCCCCAGCTGTAGCTGTCACAGACCCTCCACAAGGAAGTTGACCTACCATGTAGGCCCAGAGCTTAACCCAGTATTTAGGATACTGTTGAAATTCGATGAGCATTTGAGGAATGAACTGACGAAAACAAGTACAAACATGAAGGAGTTTTCATAAGAAATTAAAATGAAGGAAATGTGCAAAGCATTAATGCTGTACTTTTTCAAGTTATCACTGTGATATGATGCCATGATGAGGACATGGTAGCTATAAAATAACTACAAGGAGTTCTCTGAAAGTATAAGTGTCTGCTGTCTGAGTCTCTGGAACTTAGAAAGGTGAGACCCCAGGAACTTATTGGAACTCACAAAGTCACTGGAGCTTATAAAGCTGGAACAGGGGAAAACATGCCAACCTCTAGACCTGACAAGCTCATAATTTACTAGAAGTTCTATACAATATCAAATTTATCTTAAATGTGGTTTCATATCTCTCCTTCCCAATTCCCCCATTTTCCTAAAGAAGAGCTTTAAAGCTATATAACATTCTATTCTCTTCAGCGACACCACTTCCAATATCCTTCCCACTTTCCCAACAAGTTCAAGATGAGACAAAACTGACACTTTGTCCTCCTTCATTGTATATAAACATGTACATAATCACCCACAGTTAAGGGGAAAAGCACTATGAAATCAACCAAAAATAACAGGTTCATTCTGTCGAGTTCTGATGCCAAATTCTGAGTCCCTAACAAAAACACCTTTTATCCCTGGCATTTGCCATGCTGATGTCTGCGGAAGTGTCCCAGTCTTTGTGGCTATGATAATCATGTGAGACAGTTGTTATTTCTCTACACCATGAACAGACTAATGTCTGCTTGGTAACATTAGTAATACATGGCTTGTACTTTTAAATGCTAGTGGTGTGCTTTATTTGGTGAGCCCTTTCTTCTGAAGTCAGATACCTTCATACCTCTCCGCAAGTAAATTTCTTTTATTTTATACAGGTTCATCTCTTCTCCCAAAGACATGGAGTCCCAAAGTCCAGACTATGGGGTGGGAGTGACGTAGAGTCCCCACAAGAGTGGCTGCTGCAAGAGGTGAGGTGAGAATTTTCCAAGGAGAGGTGAGTGCTTCAACAGAAAAGCAATGACTAGTCACTGAGGACTCCAGTAGCACAGAGGAAATGACGCCAGGTGACTTCTAAAGTCTTTCTTTTCCAATACTAAGATTCTGTTTGTCTAAATGGAAGGAGTTATGTGAATGCTGTATTTGCTCATTCATTCAGCAAGACACCTATTCTACCCTGGGCTTTATAGGAGGCTCTGGCAATATGATGGAGACAAAGACAAATGTCTTCATGGAACTTGGAGTAGAGTGGATCCAGCAGACATTAATCAAATAATCATAAATAATTGTAAAATTCTAGCTACAACACATGTAACAAAAGAGAAGTGTGTGGTGCTATGAGAGCCAAAAATAAGGGTATTGGACCCACTGTGGGAAGTTAGGGAGTCTTTCCTAAGAAAATGTTCCTGTCCTCATCCGGAAAAATACAGAAATAAATTATCTAGTCCTCAGTTAAGTTACAGAATTCAAATATTTCAAACCTCATAGAATCACTAATGTTCACCCTGAGGAACTCTGTAAAGGCACCACTGGATGCATTCCAAGCGACAGTGATATGGTAGGTGGAAACTGACTCCTCTATAAATAAGGAGTTCAGTTGAATAATTCAGATGTAGTCATTCACAGCAGTGGAGACCCATGGCTTTGCAGGCTGGTTTTTTTAAATGTTTTTCTCAAAAAAATGATAAAATTACACAACTGAATGGATGTTTTTTTCAGAGAGAACCTGTGGAATATTTTCCTGATGTATTCTCCATTTGTATATAAAAGATATCAAAGATAAAACTAAGCCGTGGTTGGTACTTCGTATTTGTTTGATGGGATAGTAATAAAACAAACAAACAAACTTGAACAAGGAGTAGTTTAAAGTCTAATACTTGGGTTCAAAGAAATGACGTGACATGGGGGACTTTTCTTGGCAAATGCTCCAGAGTAAAAACTTGAAGGGGTTCTAGCATCTACAAACTTACATGGGCCCAACACTATTATCAAATGTCCTAAAAGCTAATATAAATAAAGGTTATATCAAGAACAGTACAGTGTCCAATTCTCTAGAAATTATCCTCCCCATCGACTCTTTACTTGTTGGGTCAACCCTGCGGATATGGGACTCAATTCTGGACATAATCTTCCAAGAGACTGGTGATCTTGGAGCATCTAGCAGCTGATGATGGGTATACAAACAATGTGAAGTGAGGAACTACTGAAGGAACTCAGGAGGAAGGGCATGGAGAAGAAAAGACCAGGGAGCTGCTTTCCAATGTTTTAAGGCCTATCATTTAAGAAGGGACTTATGAGGTCCTGTCTTCAGGCTTCTTCTCAGCCAATTAGCACCAGGGACTCCTACTCCAGGACTCTGATCCACCTTCTCTAATGCTTCCCACATGGGTCTATGTTATAAGGTGTTACTAAATGTAACACAAAATAGAAAGATACTGCAGTTAACTATGTGAGTAAAACTATGCAACAAGATTCCTTCCAGTAGAATGTTCTGGAATCGTCAAATACGGCTAACATTATGAGTACCCAAGACAAAGAAGTGTGTCCCCCAGTTTCCCACAGGTGGTTGAATTCAGAACTCTTGCATGGAATTCGTAGCCTTACACACACACCCAAACACCCAGGCTTCTTTTTTCAGTAGACTTAACACTGTTATAGGTACATGGGGCCAGGAAACTAACATGATGCCTGCTGGCAAAGACATCTTAATTAATTTATTTGATGACTAATACCAACTCTACACTGGATAACGCTAGGCAGAACTTCATAGGAAAGATCACCTCACGGGTTCACTGGCCATTCATCTAGTATCCTGCAGAGTAATATGGCATCCATGAAATGTATTCATGTGGTATGAGGTCGGAAAGGACTAAATAGTGGCCTTGTATTTGCTCACCAAAAACTTAGAACCTTGGGAAAACATCTAACCTTTTTTGTGGATGTTGTTCAAACTTAAAACTCATTCATCTTTCTTAACATCCTCCAATTTTATCAAGCAATTCATTACCAAGGAATATTGGCACTCCTCCAAAGATATCGAACAGCTTAGAACTTGTAAATAGATAGTTATCTCAAATCTGACAGCTTATTCTACCCACACTACTCCCGGACTTGCAGTAAAACAAATAAAATTAAAATTCTATCCTGTTAAATCTAGAATGAACTAAAAGCTCAACAGGATGCTAAGTTTTTTTTTTCTTCTTTGTTAAAGCAGAATACTGAAGGACTAAATAGCAACAACAAAACAGTCCTTTTACTGCAAAATAGAAAGAATAGGAAAAGAAGAAATGGAACTAATGACTCAAGTAGCTTGTAACCTGCCTGGAGGTCAGCACATGGGAAAGTCCACACACCTGAATGGATGTTTAGAAAAGTTAAGAGATCAGAATAGGAAGGAGGGGGTCGTTGGGAAGACCATGGAGGAGGTGGAACTTCAGGTTACTATTTGGACAGGCAGAGAGGAGACAGAAAATAAAGTGTAAGGGTCTTAGGACATCCCCAAAGATTACCATGTTCCACTCTTTGATAATCCTACAATTTACAAGGATGTATTCTTAATTTCTTGATCACCTAGTTAGCACTTAGTTCTACCCAAATGGTCTCCTTTAATTCAACCTTAATAAATCATAATTTGTTGCTATACAACACTTAGGCCTATTAGAGAGAAAAGACAATGCTATGCTGAAACCTCCTCTTAAATAAAAATGAAAAACTGACTCACACCACCATATTTCTTCCCAGAAGTGAAAACACTTATAAAGGTTTCTTTGACCACTGAAGGAAGAAAATATGTTTATCACTCTGTTTAATTCCTACAGACTCCATGACCTCGCTGCCAAGGAAGCCCCCCAACTTCCTGTCTCCATAGATGAACTCCTCTGAAAGTAAAATTAGCCCTCCTTGGCTGAACATGCTCCCAGCTTCAAATGTGTATACTTCATCAGGGTTGTTATAAATAAATTGTATCTTGATTTAGGACACATCAGCTACTGTTGCTATTTCAGTGCTGCGTTCTTCGCAGTCTAAGCTTTCATAGCAAGTTGTGTTTACAGGAAAGAAAGTGGTACGCAGGACTGCACACTCACCAGTCCCGAAGCTCTCCTCCCCACAAAGGGACAGCTTGCTTGCATCCATCAAATTCCCAAAAAACTTCCAGCCAGTTGGGGTCTCATACAAAGCAATCTTTGTAGCAGTCGCCACCCTTCAAAGGCATGAAATCAAAGTTACATCACAGCAGGACTGTTAGCACAGACATGTGAGGGATAGAAAATGGCAACCGTTATTGTAATCAAGGGTCCTATTTAGCATTGCTTAGAGGTTTACATAATTCTAAAATTGGTGGAAAATCATAAGAGAAAACTTGTGCACAATGAGCTATTATATGTGGAGTCAGAGGAGGCAGGAGAAGTGGATGAAGAAAGAATTAATTTAGATCACTGAATTTAAGATTCTAGAAGAAGCAATAGTAGCAAAATGTACAAAGCTACTTTTTAGGTTACTTAAGCCCATGTGTTTTGGATACAGACTACAACTATAACCAATAAAGGAATGATTTTTGATGCATTTATAATCACAGAATCATAGAATTTGGGTGTAACATTTCACAGACAAAGAGACAGAGTCTAGCACATTTTGTGATTAGCCCAGAGTCACATAGTCAAGATGACCAACCATCTGCAATTCAGCTGCCAGGTCAATGCTCCTTTCATTTTACCAGAAGAACCCACAACGAAAATGCCCATTTGCACTGGCTTCACCCACACTATTCTATGATCCCCTCTCCCCACCACCACATCTTTCATTTCGCCCTATATATCTTTGTAGTCTTTTAAATTTACATTGAGTGACTTTTTTTAAGATCAAGGTCCCTTTGAACAGAAAAAAATTACTTACATTTTATTTACTGTTTCAGTGAGATTTACTTTCCAGAATTCTTGACTTACTGCTAACAAAATAATATTATGTTTAGATTCTAACCCTAGAGGAAAATTAAATCTATGATTCTGAAAACTGGGAGTACAATAAACTTTCAGAAGGATAATAAGGTTTTTCTATTGTGATTCTATATGTGAGTTAGTCATTTTTCAAAAACAAAAAACAAAAACAAAACAGGAATTAAACTGTTCTTAGATGATACAGAACATATTTCAGGGAGTGATAGGTCTAAGGTGCAACAGAAAACCAGCTTATGACCTCAAATGGTGGATGTGGTTCTCAGCTTCTATATCTAGCTCTGACTTAACTGTTGGATCCTGGAAAAGACTGCTAATTTCTCTGATTTCTAGATTCCTCTTCTTTAAAATTAAGGATTACTGCAAAGCACAACAGAGATGGTGAAAGTATAAAAGCACTATATAAACTACAAACTACTATCTGAATATTAGGCATGATTTTCTTTTTTGGCTGAGTGAAATCAACATAGATTCTGTAACACCCCCCCAAACCCTCCCCCACACACACACTCAGCAAGAAACGACTACATGACACAGTGGTTGAGAAACCAAGGTTCTGGGTTCAACTCCTGACTCAGCTATTTATCAGTTGGGGACCTCAAGTAAGTAACCTAACTTCTTGTTCTTTTACTTTCTCACCTATAGAGTGGAGCTGTACATATCACTTACTTTATGGGATTAATCTGAGAATTAAATTACTTAAAATCTAAAAAGTACTTAGTGTCGAACACAGGGTGATAAGCAATTTAAGTATCTGACATTATTCTAAGAGCCTAGATATACATATCAGTTTTCCTCCCTGGCCTTGGTCTTTTATTCATTCACTTGTTTTTTATCCACTCATACAGCAAACATTTACATGGCACCTAATGTCGTCTACTTAATCTTCTCCCTGATTATAAGTTATTTATTACCTATGTTTGTCAGTTGTTCTAGATCTGATCTCATAAGTCACCTTAAAGCCTCTGAAAAATTAGGTGCTGCATAATAAGTAAAACATAAGCAAGCAAACCAGAGATATCAACTGCTGTTTGTTTTTCTTATCACTGGCTCCTCGCTCCTCTCTTCCTCAGAAACACTGAATCCAGTTTTTAACCCTTTGAGCTTTCTGTTTATTTAGATTTGGGAAGTCTAAAGATGTATGTCTTTGTGTGTGAATGGGTCTCCAGTGGGAGTTGGATGAGGAATGTTTCCTTGAAGGTTCTGTTGAAACAATAATGTGACTTCAAACTGCTGCCGTCCAAACTCCATGCACACTCCTGAAGAGAGCGACTCTCTAGGTTGTGTTGGTGACAACAGTGATTCATTTATTAACATCTGATCGCTTTTTAAACGACACGTGTGCATCCTACTCCACACCAGGCACACTACGGTCAGGCAGAGTTTAGGGTGATAAGAAAGATGGTATTTTCTCTGGAGAAATACAGGGTTTAGCAGGCCATTCAAGTAAATGGGCTATCAGAATGCAGTGTGGTAAGAGCCGGGATGGAAGAAGTGTAGGCTTCGAAGGGAGAGAGCAGGGGGTGGGGACACCAAATCCAGTAAAACTTCGTGCATCCTTCCATAAACTAAATCCTTACTTAGCACATACAATGCAAGAGATGCCTATGTTGACAGGAGAGTTTTCTGGCAACATAAAGGGCCTGAGGAGGGCCAAGGAAAGGCAGAGACATACCGGTCAAGAGCCCCGCTGGTGGGCATGCTGCGTGCAAAGCCGCGGACGCCAGTTTGCTGGAAATAAGGAATGCTGAAGATGTTGGCAGCGATGACAGCCACGGAGTCTGAAGGATTCACAAAGAACCCATGCCTGCCCAGAATCATGTTTCGGTCCTTTGGGGGAGAAGAGGGATTCAAAGGAAGACCTTTTAATCAAACGGCTGAAGAAACCAAACTATCTTACCTGGAGGTTTTAGAAAATTTAAACCTAATACTTTTCTCCATAGTGTTCTAAACACTGGATTTCATTTCTCATGAAACTGTACAATACCACTGGGCCAAGGCACCTCCATGCCAGAGCTAAAACTGTTTTCAATTAAAGTAGAAGTGCAAACTCCTTCTGAGTTGAATACTCTGTTCTCTCTCCAGAGGCCAGCTGACTTTAACCTCTCAGGCCTCTTCCAAACTCTGGAACCAATCACCTCTCTCCCAAAGGGGAGGAGAGATCACAGTGAGAGAGGAAATATTGGCTGTTTACACAGTTGGGTAGATCTACTAGGCATCCTTTGAGGAACAAAGCAAATTTTTTCTCAAGAAAATGCCTCCAAATCACAGCCCCTCTATTTGGTGCAGGACCCAATAAAACATGCTTCCACTTTCCCTGCTTCCTGGGTGCCTGGTAAACAGGAAGGAGCCAAGGAACTCACAGTATGGAGGGGAAAACTCCTGGCATGCGCTGCATTAGAAAGATGCATGGCTAAATAATGTCTGCTTTAAATTCTATTTTAATATGAGAAAAAAAAAAATTAGGAAACAGTGGACTCTAACTGATGTTAAAGAACAATAGCGACAACAAAAGTGTTTTCAATGAAGTCAACATGGATGGTGCACATGATTCCTGAAATTCCCAGGATTCAAACCTCATTAAGGTATCTCCTTCTTGTCTGTTTTATATCCACCAAGACAAGTAAAATAGCCTGTTGATGAAAAATATTACTCGTAGAAAAGGAATATAAGGCTCAGTCCCTCATTATGGTCTCATTGTTCAGCTTGTATGAATGGACACATGGGTCTAACCCCAAATCCTTTCCAGAGATTGAATTAGCAGTCACTGCTGGTTGAGAAGAGCAACTGACTTTAGGATGGGTATTTCAAACCCAGCCACCTCTGAAGCAGCAGACTTAGCCTCATAATTGGGCCCAAATTACCCTGCCACTCCTAGCAAACATGAATATTTGAAATTAAACACAAGTATTACATTTCAAGGACTCTTATTTCTGCTCAAGGGAATCTCCATAGCCCTGATGGCAAGTGAGGGACCCTGACTGTCACTCCCGAGGCTCACAGGGCCTGGTAGAAGCAGGCGGCTTTTCCCTCTCTGCAGGATCAGGTCTAACCTGCATCAGAGCTCACTGAGAGGAACCGGTACCCACCCCATCTCCATCAAAGGCAGCCCCAAAGTCGTGCTCTCCTGTCTTCATGGTCTCCACAAGGTCGGCTGCGTAGGTGAGGTTGGGGTCAGGGTGGTGGCCTCCAAAGTCTTCCAGAGGTACGCAGTTAACTGCCGAGTTCGCAGGGGCACCAAGTTCTTCACAGAGTATCTTCTTTACATACGGTCCCACGACTATGCAAAGTGTGAAATGAAGAATCAGAAGGTGAAATACATAAGCACGGGAGAACTGGGGTCATCGTAGAGATGTTCTAGGGAGACCAGCATGCACAATAATAATGTATAAACAATTCAGGGGTCACTGGAGATATGGGTCTGACGGGAATAGAAGGTTCTACTGAGAGGGCTAAAGAGAGATCGGGTTGGAAAAGGTGGGCCTGTTGATGAAGGGCAGAGGGGAGGTGGGAAGAAGGGAGCTAGCCATTTGGAAGGTCCTACTACACACCTGTCCCAGAAGTTTCTCCACTATTTTCTTACTCAGTCCCTTCAAAAATGCCCACAAGATGGTACAGCTTAGTGCTTAAGAGTCTGGACTCTGGAATGAGTGTATCGGGGTTCAAATCTCAACTCTGCCAATACGACTTTGAGGAAGCTATTTAATCTTTCTCTGCTGCTGTCTACCCATCTACAAAATGAGGATAATGACAGTAGCTTCTCTAAGCTGACTGATGTGAGGATTAAATGACTTTAGAGATAGGCAGCACTGCACATATGTTGTAAATGTTTGCATCATGATTATCACCTCCAATTTATAGATAAGAATATCGAGGTTCTAAGATGAAGCTATTTGCCCAAACTTACACAGCTAGTAGGAGTGGGAGCTGGAATTCAAAGTCCTCTATCAAGTTATCTTACAAACTGATTAAAAAGAATACAAACAAACAAGACACAGCAATAGCAATAGTGAACGAAAAGACCAATCACATTCTTTTCAGTAACATTTCAGTTTAACTATCAAGAACATTCATCTCTAAAATGCTAAGAATTCGTCAAGGAAGGTACTGACGCTGATATGTGCCACAGAGGTCACGAAAATACAGAATGTGTCTCCCTTTAGAATCTACATGTTAAGGGGGTTACTGACATACCACAGAATGAAGTCACAGAATGAGGACCCTCATCTCCAATGAGGGCTATAGAAACAGAAGCAGTGAAAGAACAATTGTAAAAGACTGGGAAAAAGAGGCCAGGAAAGGAAGTCTACTTTGTGATCAGTCCTCCTACTGAACACCCTATCATCAGTCCCATTCTCAAATCATTCCAGGCTTATCCTCATTTTCCTAATGTGGCATCTATTTTTAAACTCTCATGCATTTACTAGTCATTGATTCAGCTAGAAATGATCACTTGATTTCCACTACCCTAGATCTTTCTTTCAAAAAGGCTGAGGTGGTCACGAGTTCCAGGAAAACTTTCTTGATACTTCCAGTCAAACTATACCTTCTTCCACACCTCAAAGAGAATACTTGAACTTCTATGTAACCCTCCTTTTGTTGGCTATTGGGGAAGGCAACTGAAGGAATATGACCTCCAAATTGCTCCACAAACTGGACCCAGGCAACTGAAGGTTTCTCATCACCCTCCACTGGAAATGTGTTTTCCCAGCAGTTACTCCAAGGATACAGCCGTGAGAAGGTGCGCTGTGATGTGTGGTGTGTTCTTGAGGACATGTGGGTTGCATACACGACTGAATCCCTATAGTTAAAGTCCCTATAAAACACTGAGATTTTTTGGGGGTGGTATGGAAAAGTACTCAACTTATGGGCACCCCAGACAATGTCTTGTAAGTTAACCAACCTTTGTTGGCCAAAAATGCTGTCTACCTCTCTGCCTTTTTCATCTCGCTCTGTTCTCCGTGTATGGAACCAGTTGTAGATTGCACCTGGGACATGCTGGGGCTGGATGCCAACAGCGTGGCAATGGTTTGTTTTTTATCCATTTCATCTCAAGCTCTTTGAGGGAAGTTATCTGCCTTCTGCTGAGTCCATTCCTGCCCACAAAGTATACAGGCAGCAGCTACTCAATACTTGTCTGGCCAATGGTTTGAAATGACAAAGTTGTTTTTGTCTGAATAAGAAAGCAAACCCACTTGGCAAGACTCCAGAGGGCAAGCACAGACCCCAGGGGAGAAACTCCAGGGATGGAAGGAAGATGTCAGCCCACAAGGAGGTTTCTAACTATGGATTTACAGTGTAACCAGAAGTCCTGAACCCCATCATTAGAAGAATTCAAGCACAGGCAGAATATGTTCCTCAACTAGGCAGGCAAATGAGTTCCCAAACCAAGGAAAATTCTTATCACTGAAAGAGTCAAAAATTCAAAACGATTACAAAACAAATAAACAACCCAAGTTCTCAGGCATTTCCACAATCTTACATGGAAGAAAACCTCATGGCTCTGGTTCACAGCGTGGCTGCCATCTCCACTGACCTGGCCACACACCCACAGGAGAGGAAGAGGAAGAGATACACATCCTGCTATTCCTGAATTCACTCCTCAGCCTGCTCTGTCCTTGTCTAAGAAAAGGTGCCTGTGGGGGCAGGCGAGCATGGGGTGGGGCTTGGGAGCAGGTTGACACAGCTAATAAACGACAGCACCCCTCGGAAGCAGATGGGGGCGATCAGAAAGAATGTAAGGTATCTTCTGAGGGGGAGGAAGCATCTACAAAAACAGTTGCATGTGACTCAAAATCTGATGCTTAATATGGAAACACTGACCTTCACACTACCTTACCATGAGGAATGTCTCTGCTATTTCTGCTGCATACAAATCAGATTTTTATCTGTGCAAATATTGTTCTGGAATGGTTGCAAAATAACTGTTTTAAAACCATCTGAGAAAGTCTGAAGAAAAGATTTGTTAAAGCGTCATGATACCTAGAGTAGCAGGCTGTTTCCTGTCTTTGAGAGAAGGGGATGGAAGAGAAATAGCTCCATACCTCCGTGCATGGCATCTATACGGATCTTTAGGCGATTTGGACCAGAGAGCAATTCTTTCAGTGCATTGAAATCAAAGATGTTTCTCAGCATTGTAGCATAAGCTTCCACCGAATCCACAATTTCCACTGTAAGAAGCAGCACCATTAAAAGCTGGAGGAACTGGCATGCCCTGGTGGAGTAACAGCTGGGTCTGCCACCTCCAGCCAGGCATAGTCCACAAACATCCCAAAGACCCAGGTTTACATTTCAGGGCCGGGGGAACAACCAAGATGAACAAGTAAATATAATTAATTAAAAAATGTTTCTTCCTCCTCTCTCTTTCTGCCTGCCTACCTAAAGCTTTCCTTTAACAACAAAAACTTACTGTGGAATGTTCAGTGGTCTGAACATTTTCCAAACATTAAGAATGTAAGAAACTCTTTACTGAGCTGTGACTCAGAAGCTAAGGTACTGGCCATGTAAATCACAAGGACACATGTCTGACACCATGGGTGGGGTGAATAAAAAAAAAAGAAATTCTCTGCTAGTATTTTCTGAGTCCTAAGAAAGCTCTGAGAGGTCCTAAAACACTCCTTTCTCTTTGTGAGAATGCATTTGTCAGTTCTCCCTGGGTAGGTTCAAAGAATATATTCCATGAAGTTGCAGCCTGGAGAAAATAATACATGTTAGGGCAAAATCAACATGCAAGTCACATTGCCAACCATTTCATCTTCTTTATGTTAATATGAATAATTTTATAAACATTTATTCCACCAATTATTATAATAACTTGGCATTCCATAACAAAATGTTAACCACAGCTGCTTAACAGGGAGCTTCAGCTTAGCCCTAAAAATAGCCTACTTTTATTTTACTGAATATGAAGGCAGGGGAAGGCATCAAAGCCTGGGATTTGGAATCATTCACAGCTGAGTGGGAACCCTGGCCTACCACTCATCGACTGCGTGACCTTGAGCTGGTTTCTTAACCCCTCTTCAGCCTTTGTTTCCTCATCCAGAAAAGTGAATGCCCATAGTGCGACCCTCACAGGGCAACTACAAGAATAAAATAAGATAAAGTATATGAAGGCCATGGTACAGGATTAAATCTCAGTAAAAATTAGCTATGACTGTAATCTGCCAGGACTCCAGTCAAGGCTGTTCATTTGACAGACAGGAAAACGGAGGCCCAGGGATCTGACTTACCCCCCAGGTTCATCACAAGCAGCGCCCAGAGAACCCAGGTGTCTAGATCCCCAGACCCACTTCCAGGCCTGCTAATTAATACTTGAAATGCTTTGTGAACACTGTCTTTCCAAAGCCGACAGCATGGTATTAAAACCTTGAAAGGAAAATCCCAGGTGCACCCTTGGTGGAGGAGCAGTTGGATCGGCTGCCTCTGGCTGAGCACAGTCCACATACATCCCAAGGACCAGGGTTCAGGACCTGGGACTGGGGAGAACAACCAGAACAACCAGATGAACAAAGTGAAAATAAATATATAAAATGCTTCTTCCTCCTTTCTCTTCTTGCCTGTCTGTCTACTAGCCTTCATTCCTGCCTGCACCATTCATTAAAAAAAAAAAAAAAAAAAAAAAAGGCAAATACCCCGGGTTGAAAGGAGGAGTGGTGGGAAGGGGAGGAAAGCAAACGTGCCTGTGAAGGGCTTGAACTTATTTTCCAGGTCAAACTGCTGCTTTCCCAGGGCTCCAAGGTCTACTTTCAGGTCAGGACAAATTGCATATTCTTCAATTGTCTTGCTGATTTGGAAAATTTTATCAGTTATTGCTTCTGGAGCAGGACCTGGACATCAAACAGCAAACAGTGGGTCATTTAGTAGCGCTGGCAAGGAAATACGAAACACAAAGTTCATCAATTCCTCCCTGTTAGCACCC
This sequence comes from Solenodon paradoxus, assembly GCA_004363575.1. NCBI lineage: Eukaryota > Metazoa > Chordata > Mammalia > Eulipotyphla > Solenodontidae > Solenodon > Solenodon paradoxus. Next base: position 950,018 of record RJWH01000224.1, on the reverse strand, counting down.
TGCCATTCCATTATCCAGGCAGCAAAGTATCGGGATTTTCGAAAGGAAAATATGTTAATGATCATTTGTGCACGGCTGCTCATTTTAAAGAACAGCTCTATGAGAAACATTTCTTTTTTACCAAAAAGACCCAAACAACCCCCTTGCTAACGATCTGCATCAGAACCCTGGTGTCCCCAGGTCTCGGTGACCATAAAATGAACTGTCCTCAAGACAACAGCAAACTCACCTCCATTGGAAATGTTGAATTTAATTCCAAAATCTCCATTAGGCCCTCCTGGGTTGTGGCTGGCTGTCAGAATGATCCCACCCAAGGCTTTGATCTTTCTAATGATGCAGGATACAGCAGGGGTGGAGAGTATTCCATTCTGTCCGATAACCAAACGACCAATCTAGGAGAAAAAATCCAGAACACACACATTAAATCTTGATGCATGGAAACACCAGTACAAAACACAGATGGATAAAGAAATATTCTATTGGACCAGGAGAGACGGACATCTCCTTCTTGGGTGGTGGTGGTTGATGATGATGATGATGATGATGGTGATGATGATGAATTGAATATTGTTACTGTTGAATAATATTTTTATTAAGGCAGAATCCACAAAGCCATTTCTTCAGATAGTTCTTTGGGATTCTGTAGCTTTAGAATAATGTATGGTCTGGTGGTGATGTAAGACTCTACCAAGAGAATGTGGAGTCTTCAAAACAGAGCCTTTGCAAAGCAGGTTCAGGATACACTGAAAACTTATGAGAAAATCCACATTTTTATCCAATTCAGTCATATTTTCAATCCACACTGGGTAGATAAAGGTTTAGCTAAAAATTAAAGGAATTCTACCCAAAGAAAAGGCATTTGCAAATTGAAATGTTTGAAAAAAATAGAAAGGGCAAATTTTATATGAAGAATAGTATTAAAGAGATCTCATATGTTTCCAGTCAAGCCTTGATTTTGATATCTTGATTCCTCCAAGCAGGACACACCTGCCCAAGTTAGGATGTACCTGCAGTACCTCCTGGGCCTAAGGCAGGGAATGCTGGGAGTTATGACTGAGTAAACCAGTTAGAACCGCCCACATGAAAGGGCTACAGGTGGTACTTTTGTGGCATTCTTAACTCACCTTCCCGTATCTCTCACAGATGGTATCAGCACAGCTCCTAAATCTTCCTTTGCTAAAATGACAGTAATTTATATCTGTTTCAACATGACCCACGTTGGAAAAGAAGTTCTGTCAGTTCTTCTGACATACTTGGAGACATGATTACTACGTAAAAAGATTTATAAAAGGAGTTTGTGCTCTCTCTCCATTCTCCCTTTTGAGAGAAGGAACAGTAATGTCTTAGCTTTTCCATTTATTATTTCCTTCTGCCCCGCCCAGGATAAATATGGATGAAGAAATGACTTGATGATGGAAGATGTGCTTTTAATATTGAAAATGCCCACGAACCATCTAGACTCCATGGGGAAATTTTTCTGAGACGGTTACCTTTGTCACCCTCCCACAGGTCCCTGGAAACTTGACTGCCTTATAATTCAGTCCTTCCCTTGACCTCCCAGGAAGCAGAGGTTCATTCCCAGCACCTGTTGGCTCTCATATGTCTGTCTCTGAACAATTTTTGTTGTACTAACGTATCTGTTATGTCCCGTCTCTCTGTGCAAGAGGTAATGACTAAAGTAGGTGCCAGGTAAAGTAACCAGGCTCCTTGACAGAGCAGAGGAAGCTGAGACAGTATGAATATTGATGCATTAATGAATATTAATGTTAATGCAATATTAATGCAGGGTACACTCTAGAGCCCACAACATTTTCAATTTGAATTCATTCTCAGATGTGCTCATCCCAAGTACCACTGCACGGATGAAGAAGCTGAGGTCTTGAGCTGTCAAGACCCTAACCGTTTATTCATTCTTGTATCCATCGAACAGCAGGAGTAACAAATATTTATGGGAAGCACTACAGAAAACACTAGGATAGATGGTAAGACAAGGTCACATAGAAAGTCAATGTCCACAGCAGGAAAAAACATTGAAACCTCATAACTAGATACAGCGGGAATGGTATAACATCTTCCTCTTCCAGCAGTTTCTGCGTGAGCTTCTGCTGAGAATAGATTAAACAATTACATAATTTCAACAGGAGGAGCTTCAAGATGGCAATTCAATCAGCCAAATTGGATGGTGGAATTATCTGGAAATTGTCCTTGTTCATCAAGAGCACTAACTTTTACCCAGATCTCATTTGTATTTGGTAGGGAAGGAGAGACTGATGAATGATATTAAACTACACCACTCAAGTCACCCCTTAATCCTACCATCCCTATGTTAAATTCTGCAGTCAGCAATGGTCCAAGACAGAAGACGGGATAAGAGTAAGAAAAAGTGTAGAAATATAAGCTGGGAAGTCCATATAAAGTAGGGAAGTAGCTTCTTTCTCTTGCGTTCAAGGAGAGGTACAGATGGTCAAAATATTCCCTTTCAGAGCAGACTCTCCCCATCAATCACCCTCAGGAATAACAATCCTCACCCTAGGTATCACTCTATTACCTCCTTTCCTTAGAGATACCTGGAGCACTGTAACAGCTGCCGACTCAATCTCGCCTTCCTCTCTCTGATCAGTGCCTCCTTGCTTTGCCCTAGCTGAATCCACCCTATCTACTGAATCCCACCTAGTTGATTTTTCTAAACCGGAGTTTTAATTGTGTCCCTCTTCTCCTCAAAAACCTTCCCTGGGCACACCCTGGTGGAGTGAGGGTTAGGTAGGCTGCTTCTGGCCGAGCACAGTTCACATACCTCCCAAGAACCAGGGTTCGGGTCTGGGTCCACAGAGCGTGGGGGACAACCAGGTTGAATAACTAAATGATAAATAAATACAAATGCTTTCTTTCTCCTCTCTTTTTCTGCCTGTTTGCCTGCTTACCTTCATGCTTGCTTACACCTTTCCATTGTAAATAGAAAAAACAAAAAACCTTCTGTGAACTGTATGATCCAGAAATTCCACTTCTAGGTATAGACACAAAAGAATTGAAAGCAGGAACTCAAACAGATTACAGCCATGGTCATGGCAGCATCATTCACAAGAGCGAACAAGTGGAAACAACCCAATGCCCATGGACAGAAGCATGGATAAACACAGTGTGGTATACACACATGATGGAATATTAGCCTTAAAAAAGAATGACATTTGGATACACACAACAATATGGATGAACCTTGAAAACCATATACTAAGTAAAACAAGCTCATCACAAAAGGACAAGTATTGTATGCTTTCTCTTAAACGAGGTCCATTGGGTCAGCAAGTTCATAAACAGAAAGTAGAACAGATGTTGCCAAGCCTGGGGGAGAGTTAATGCTTAGTGAGCATTGCATTTCAGGTGGGATGATAAACAGTTCTGGAAATGATTGCAGAAGATTGTGAATATGTAATTAATAGCCCTGAGCTGCACACTCAAAAAAAGTTGAAATGGTAAATTTTATGCTATGCCCATTTTATCCCAAAAATAGTTTTTAAAATAAAACCCTTTCATGGCTCCCTGGCATCTATCAACTTAGAGATAAGGCCACGGAAGGTCTTTCATCAAACAGTCTTCCTTGTCCTTCCTCCTGCATCACTCATGCCACACTCCCCAGCTGGTCACCTCACCATTCCTCCAACCTTTAGAGTCAAATATGACAGAGAACAAACTTTAAAATGTCCCCCATTCATTGAAAATAGGGCTTGGTATTTTCTTAGGCTTCACAAAAAAAAGTTTCATTTTCTTTGCCCTGCTCATCACATACATAAATGCTAGTCTCATTTCTAAACTTATCTCTAAGTTTAAAGTTCCAGGGACCAAATGAGATGTCAGTAATATAAATGGAGACCTATCAACATCTTCTTTTTGTGCATTAAATTTTTCTGCAAATGCAGACAGGTCTATGAAACTAAAAACAAAGAGAAACATCTAAGAAAGTCAGATTATGTTCTACACCCATAAATATACTAAAGAAAAGAGTATGGAAGAGGAAAAAAATGAAATGCCGCAGATTGAAAAATCCTCTAAGAATCAGCTCATAAATAGAATAGGTATTGACAAAGGTGAGGAAGGCATATTGACTTCTACCAAGATATGTGACAATAAAGTACCTTTCTTTTAGATTTCCTCCCTAGAGTTCTGCCCATAATCAAAGGGATGTTAAAACAGTCAGAATGTAGGATATATTAGAAAAAGAGGAAACCAACCTATATAGGGATTGATAAGTATTAACAGATTAAAGTGCTTTATTGGTCTACTAAAAGTTTAAATAATTCAGTTGAGTAGCATGACTGCTTTGAATGCAACACTATTTTTAATAAGGAATGTCCTTGAAAATATTGCTTGGGCAGTCATAGCTCTAACAAATTGGCAGTTACCATATTTAGTCAATTATTATCACTTAAATGTATTATTTAGCAAACCTTCTGATCATAAATCTGAGGAAGTCTATAGGGTCTGCCTGAATTACACATTCCTACCACCTCTTGCACATCCTTCAGCTCCACACAAAATGAAATGAAGCCAAATATTTCATAGCAAAGGGGACAGTGTACCAGATTCACTCAACAATCTAGATATATGCGAAGAAATAATGTCCCATTCGTTCTCTCTCCAAAGATTAAAAGCATCTTAATATCATTCCCTTTTCAGCTCTCCTCAAAGGTGAAATTTATAGCATGTCACATTTTATCTTAAAAATGTGTATGCTTCATAATAATTTCACAGTTGAGTGCTCTATCAGCAGTTTTTACATGAGAGGCATTCAGATTCTGGAACAGGGTATAGGCATACCTTGCATTATAAACAATAGGACCTAGAAACACTATTAATTTGATGATGGTAGTGGTATCTGCATGTAATTTGGCTTTTGCAATCATACCTGCTTAGGGTATTATTAAAATAGACCAAAAATGAATGCCTAACATATTTGGTTGCCATGCTAAATGTTATGTTTTCAGAACCAGAATCACATCCAGAAAGAAAAGACAGATATATATATTTTTTAATTTACAAGTACTGAAGGACTGTGTGCTATAGATTATTGCTAAGTACCACATCAAACACTAAACATATATTTTCTGGTCCCACAGAGGAATTGGCAAAGCAAACACAGCAATATGCTAATACCTGCCTTCCGCTGAATCAGTGAGATTGTGCAAATTGTTAGACTATCAAGATCAGTGCTATCTCATGCAAGATTGCTTCTGATCTGGTCAATTCTGCCAACATCACTTTTCACGATGCAGATCTTTAGCAGAGGCTCCTTGTAGTGCAGTCTTACAGGAGTTATCTTTACTCTGCTGCACAATTTCACCACACACAGGGCTCCTCTGTATCCAGAATCATTATAAGCAGGTTCCCTTTAACCGGTGCTCTTAGAAGGCTCACGCCTAACAGTTCCAAATCCCTCGCAGCATTTCTGCACTCGACTACCAGGATCCACAAACAAGCACATGCCCTGGCTTTTGTTTTCCTGTTTGACAGGTGACTGAACTTCAACAAGGACTCCATTGAAAGAAAACAAAATCCTCACTGGAGCCTTCTGACATAGGACAGGGTGCCCTGGAAGCTGCTTAGTGTGTAGATTAGACAGGTTAAGTCTGGGGGTGTTTCCAATATCTAAAAAGCAACAGGTATTTGTTCAAGCAACAGGCACAGAGCACAATACATAAAAGTTGAGCCGACATTCCTACAAGCCAACGTAATTTCAGGAGCATCTTCACAGTATACACTCTCTGAAGTTACCGTGAAACTTAACTGGATGTTAGTCGAATTGAGGTACATATAACCACATACAACTCTTGGTACTTTTGTCTGTTTCTGCAAAATGAAGAGGTTATGTGGAGAGCCAGAAATGTAACAATATTTATCGAATATACCAACCCCATTGGCGGCTGCCATTTGCACTATTGTTTCTATTGCCGATTTATTAAAATACCGCCCATCTCCACCAACCACCAGTGAGGCTCCCTGGCGATCTTTTAAGTCTATGGAAAAAAATAGACTCTGGATGAAATTCTCCAGATAGCATGGTTTTTCCTCGAAAAAATAGGTTTTCTTCCGTAATCCACTAGTTCCTGGCTTCTGGTCATAGTAGGGAGCGGTAGTAAAAGTCAACAGAGGGAGAGGACCTTCTTCCATTTTTCTATATTTCCCAGAAATCCATTCATCAAAATCACTCATCTTTCATATCCAGCACTTGGCTCAGCAAGGGTGTCCGGAAGGCAGTCAAGAGTCCTCAGGACAGCCTGTCCAACCTGAAGCGGCAACGGTGTCGTCTGAGTAACTAACCTAGAGGTCTTGCCTGGCCAACCACTCTCAATGAGGAAGCAGAGCTAATCCGCGTTGTCGTCACCCCTGGAGAAAACGTCGAGGGCCACACACCCACCCACAAGCAGATCTTCAAAACCCTTTGGATGAGGACACTTCTGCCCACGTAACCAAGACAAATACCCTTCAATTATTTTTGCCTCATCTCCCGGTGAGGGTGGAGACAGAGCCACCGGGCGCTGCTAGCTGCAGACTTCAGTCACAAACACCAGGTGGCTGCCAGACCCACCCTGGGAGCTGAGGCAGAGCCAGAGCCAGGGCCGTCCCAAGAAGCAGGTTTGTGAACAAGACACCCTGGTATGGCTCCCATGTTCCTGACACCCCTTAAACCAGAGCCTCTCCGGGCATTCATCACTGAGCAGGCCATCTGCAGCTCAAGTTGTTCCTTGCCATCTACAAGTTAAAGGTCAATCTTAAAATGGAAATGTGGGATCTCAGTTACCTCTGGTTTTCTTAGATCAGCATCATTTTGATAGCCAAGTGATTTTTTTTTTTCACTTCCCACATACAATCCCAGTCAGAAGAAAGGAAAACCACCCCATGGAACAGATTTATTCATTGACCACCAAAGATCTAACAAAATCGTCTCTAAAAGCATACCTACAGCTTGGTCATTCCTGTGAACTTACAGAAAAGTAGGATGAGATGCACCAAAATTCTTGAAAACGTAAAAAGAAGGGCTGTTTGTGTATGTGTGTGTAAAGAGGTATATTTTTTTGAGTGCATGATGTATGATCAAGTTACTATTTGGGAAGATAATATAAAATAAGATTAAATTGTGTGTTTTAATTTTCCAAGTTTTAAGTAGACTCTGCTTTTAGGAAAACACTTTTAGTGACATAGGTTAAGTCTTTCGCATTTGAAGAACCTAAGACACTGAAAAACATTCTGCCTCAGTGAATTTAACAACCAATCCTATTTGATCCCTAAGATCTTGTTCAGAAGCTATTAAAATACATTCATGTGTGTTCTCTATATGGGTCAGCAGAAGTTGCCACTTAAGAAGCTTCATTGTCATTAGAAATTTGGTGGTGGGTGTGAGGTGTTACATACATTTGATAAAGAGCGAAACTGTACCTCTAAAACGTGTGATGTAAACCAAAGCTACCTCCACTAAAAAAAAAAAAGCTCCATTGTCAAGGTTTTGGTGAACTAGTTAAGGATGCTGAGAAAGAAAGTCGGGACCAGCTACACTACATTTGGGGAGCTTGACAGGCACTGCAGATGTAGGGTTTTCAAGGGGAGAGTGAATAATCTCTGAGAAGCACAAATTGAACAATTTTCTGCTAACTTGTCAATCCAGGCCTGAAAGCAAACAGGCACTTGGGGGTGGGGGGTGCGTACACTGCCCTCTCTGTTCCAGGGGTTCCTTTGCCCAAGACCCAGAGTCACAGGCTCGAGAGAGGAGGGCCGGTCACTAGCAAGGGGGCCTGTTCTCCTTCAAATGACAGATGAGACTGGTTTATGTGCAGGAAAACCTAGAGCCACAGCATTAAAAGAATGCATAAGTTACTCCCGGTAAGTTGAAAAAGGGTCAGCCAAAAAAACAATTACTTTTATAGCTTGCTTTTGCTTCTGGTTTCTTTTTTTTTTGTTTAATTCTTAAGAAATTACTTTACAAAGTAAACTTGCTGTATTAGTGGAAGTGTATACTCCCACTGTTTTTCAACTTACTACCAACACTTTTTAATTCCTGTGTTTTAAGTTCTTCATCAAGACTTACCAGCTTTTAGACAGGCTGACAAATTAGGACAGCATATATGTCGAGACAAATGTAATAGTAGATACAGATTTATGAAATAGCAACCCAATGATCTTTTCATTGGAAATAACAAGAGTGATCAGCCATGTCATCGGTAGTTTTACTGATGAGATCTTGAAATTCCAGGGTAGATTCAGGGGTACATGGTCATAAGTGTTCTCCAACATCCCCCCCATCCCAGCATGCTGCCCACGTATTCTAGTATGTTCTCTGCTGGTGGTTTGCCACCCTCTGGTTGAAGCTCATTCTGAAGTTGAAACATTTTGTTGTGTTTTTTTTTGTTTGTGTTTTTTTTCCCCACAAGTTTATTTATTTTCATTACAGTTTATGGTCCGTGCAAATCAATTCCATAAAATGAGAAATGATGAAAATCAGGCATAACTATGCAAATTCAAAATAGATATTCAACACAAAAAAGCAAGCATAAAAATGAGCTCATTTGCAAGATGAGAACCAACAGGTCTTGTTTCAGAGGTTGGGCAATACTTGATCTTTCCTTGAAGACTGCGACTACATCAGATACTAGAACACCTCAGCTTACCAATGTGTTTTCATGTGAACCAAAATTTATTTCTAAAACTAGTTTTTCACATTGACACTATTGTAAAGTCTATACTTTCCAAGAATTAAATCTGCTCTTAGACCTACTACTAGTTTTTAACCATCTAAAAACTGACACACAAGTATTCCAAATGTAACTATTCTGATTCTTAAAGGTTAAAAACTATGCTTTTTTAAAAAGTAGTTTAAAGGGATTATGACAAACTTAATGCTAGTGTACTTCCAATCTCAACTTTCTACAATATGCTATCTCAGGGTTCATTATTTGCTTGCCTCTTAATTTCAAGATTTTTAAATATACCTCCTCAGTAAATTATCTTTATATTTTAAAAAGTTAACACAAGCAGCAATAGTATCTGAGTACTAAACACTCGTATATGTCTAACTGTGGAGTCAGATCATTAGCTGAACTCAGAGCTCACCATCTGAAGTCAGACTGCCTGTGTGGAGCACAGCCTTGTGGTTCAAGCAGCAGAGACAGGTGAGGAGCAGACCATGTTAAAGACTAAGAACCTGGGTTCTCAACCAGGGCTTGAGAGAAAAGACAAAATGAATACATGCTTCTTCTTCTCGTTCTTCCCTTCCTCCCTCCTTTTTCACTGTATTAAAAAATAAAAGCATCTGTGTGAGCCCATGCATCTTTTTACTTCCCTGCACAGGAACCAGCTTTACAGCTAGCAAGGACTGGGGAAGTGTCTACCTCCTACAATGCTCGCACATCTCAATGCACACCCAGCGACTGAAGTGCCCACCAAATCTAACGCTCCCGAAGGAAGCATCTGTATCCCCAAAACAAAGTGATATTTCCAGCAACTACATTTGTCTGGCATGGGATCTGTCAATATGTAACACTAAACCCAAAAGATATCATCCTTATCCTAGAAAAGCTTCTCTTCTAAAAAGGCACTTGAGTCATCATTTTATAGACACTGTCGAACTCAACCCCATATAAAAATATTACCAGAAGCAGCAACGTTAGATGGACTGTGAAGTGTGGTTAACAAAAAAGAGAAGAAGAGGCATTAAAAACATTAAGCTTCCTAAGACGCTCACACTAAGTGGGGCAGCTATTAGGAAACTCATTTGTTTGAGTTCTCCTGCAAAGGTTGAACTTCATCTTCAGAAACGTTACTGTCGAGCACAGTGAACCCAATTTGGCCTAATGAATTTGCCTGCATTGCCAGTACTCCTTCACAATGACACAAATTACATTTAAACCATACGGGGGATTTAAAGATTACTCCCTTCAGACAAGGAACTTTCATACCAGTCTCGGGTCCAATCAATTTCACAATGGAAGCCGTATGAACCCTTTGTGCCCAGCCTCACAGACTCTAGCTCCCATTCTGACTGGCAGGGATCCCTTCCTAGTACAACACAGCAAAAACTGTAGGCTTGCTGATCCTTCAAGCCATCTTTCTTCCTTTCTTTCCATTAACAGACATTTATTGGGAAATCATTATTATGTCCTAAGTTTCATGCAAGAGCTGGACCTACCTGACAGGTTCACCTCTTCATACCAAGAACATTCTTTAGCAAATGCACAGGCGTGTGCATAGGAGATGGAACTGCTAAGTCCGTCTCTAGGTAAAAGTACTAGAAAATGAGCTATTTGGCTAACAGCAGCAGGGCTCACCGGACTCCAGCCTGAGGCCCTGAGCAAGTCTTCCTGAGTGACAGCGGTAGGTTTTGGCCCCCGAGTGCTTGGGGTATTTGACCACAGTACTAGAAAACATAAGCGAGTCATTCATTGGGCCAACCAAAGGGAGCAGACAGGAAGTGCTAGCTCCAGGCGAGGCTTTGCAGGCTAACGCAAAAACGCCAGATGTAACCAGGGTTCAAATCTTTGTCTCTAAATGTACAATCTTGAGCAAGCGACTTAAAGTGAATCGAGCTTGTCAAGTGGGGTTAAATTTCACATTTGTTCTGAGAATCAAATCAGGGAACAGCAGTGAAACACTTGGCACTGCGTCCAGCACACAGCAGAGCATCAGTAGGTGTTAGCCCCTCACCCTTACAATTGCCAGTTTCTTCCTCTCTAAAGTGGATCATTACTTGCCTGTATCACGAGGTTTTTTTGTGACAAGGACTTCGCTGAATGGCTACAAAACACTGCAAGCTAGAAAATGATATAAGGAGAGCAATTACTCTTTTCACATGCTGAGTTGAGTTAGGGACAGACACATGGTGAATGAAGCTATACTCCTAGGAAGTTCCTATCAAGGAGGAACATCACAGCATGACCTCAGTGCTGTCCCAGAGGCGCAGCACAGAGCTATGGCCTCAACAGGGGCAGTGATGCAGTGAGACTGGGGAAACAGCTGGGCAAGACTGTAGTCTCATGAACCACACTAAAGTTTACTTTGCAGTTTCTTTGTAGGGGAGCTATGGGGAAAAAAAAAAATTAAAAGAAAGGTGCAGGCAGAAATGAAGGCATACAGAAAGAGAGAAGGGGAAGAAATTCTTCTATTTATTTTATTTAGTTGTTCATCATTGGTTATTTCCCTGCCCCAGGTCTTGATCCAGGGACTTTGGGATGTATGCAGACTGCACCTGGTTTAAACCACCAAGCCACCAGGGTGTGTTGCTATGGACATCTTTAAGTAGATGAACTGACATCATTTTGGAGAGTTGTTTGGCTTCTGGTGGTGCACTGAACACCTTGGAGAAGAAGAGGCTGGAAAACGGACTCCTTCCTCAGCTAGGGCATCACTATCCTGGTCAGTGTGAACTTGTCCGAACGCAACTCTACCTACCTCCAACACGTGGCTTCACCTGAGTCCGCAGTCTAATTTGAGTCCCAGTGGGTTTTTCTCCTTCAACATGAAGACTCTACCCAAATACCCTCTCTTTCCTCTGACTTCCTCCACACAGCGCCCGCTCTTCTCTGAGGACCGCCCTCCCCCAGCTCCGCACACGTGGATTCCTAAGGCCATGCTCATTCTGTGGAGCACTAATGCCAGATGATGGCAGGGCTGGATACTCGACTAAAGCTGAATCAATCATATTTTCTCTCCTGAGATTCTAGAATTAGGACTCCAAAGCATACTAGTCAGATTCAATTCGTTCTTGAACTAAAACAACAGGTGAACTCTGGAGTTCTGAGAATAGTCATAGAAATGTGACTAATAGACAGAAGATACATGAGAGCTATGTGGGACCCAACTCTGGATCATTTAGACACATCTCCAAGAGTTGTGGGCCTGGTATGTGGAAGAATTAGGAAAGAATACAGAAGAGAATCTAGCAGAAAATAGGTTAACGGATCTTCCCAGGTGCTTGGGGGTAGAGGCGGCAGACTCCTGAAGATGAGAATTAGGGAATGCGGCCTGTGAGCACGGTCACTCAAGACCCACTCTGGGCACTGGTGTTCAGGAATGGGGTAGCTACACATCCAGATCTCTAGGTGGCACACACCTCAGCGAGATGACAAGGTCACTTGCAATTTTACTGGAAACATAATCCTTAATGGCTTAGGGTAAGAGAATGGTTTTTTAAGTGGATATTTTTAAATACAGAAAGATTTAGAATTAAGTACAGGCAGGTTACTGTAAATCAAACTCAAATTATAAAGATAATAAAATAAATCACTTTTGTAGCAAGTTTGGAAGAAAAAAGCTAAGTATATTTAGTATTTAACGACATTAAGAGAATCTGGGTACAAGTTATATAACAGATTAAACTTGTGATTCTAGTTTATAATGTAAGGTACAGGCAGAAATGTAATTAGTTTGATTTATGGTAAGTTTAAAGAGAAATTTGTCAAAATTACAAATATTATTGGAACATTCAGGAAAACTTTGTACCACATTTATAAGTTTAAAGCAACAGATGCAGACAATTTAGTATTTAAGGGAATGGACTCCCAAGTCGGACTGGTAGGATTGGAACCCCAGTTCTGCCAGTCACTGTCTGTGACACTGACTGATTGTCTAACTTGCTTCTAGTGCCTCACCCGTGAAAGTGGGGAGAATGACAGCGTCCCCTACTCCACTTACTGCTGCTGTGGTCATGATGAATGACGTCACTTACTAAAAGTTCTAAAACCAGCTCTGCTATAGGATGTCCTGCACAAGTGTCCACTTCCATCATTGTTCAAATGTATAAGAAGGGCTTGAACACTTGCAAAGTTCTGCTTGTTAGACAAGGAATTTTAAAAGAAAAAAGAGCACATGTGATTTACAAATTTGAAATATTCAAAAGAGTTTGAATAAGTGAGTTTGTAACTAAGATCACACACATAACACACATAACAACAAATGCATTGACAAGTGAGTCAGAGGGAGAGAAAAATGAAGCAGATGTGTGAATAAACAGAGAGCACAGGCAGCGAGAAAATGCCTGGGAGCTCCTGTCTCCTGTCTTGGGCTCTGTGAGGCCCACTTACCCACCACACCCTGGGCTTTTAGGAGTCACCCTCTCCTGACCTCTTGGTAGTTCACTGTAGTCTGATGGGGTGTCTGTTACTTGCATCCACTCTCAGCTCTTCACCCTGTTAAATGGGGCTCTGTAGCACCTGCTCCCATTTGTCCATTAAGTCAGATGTCATCTGCTATCCCATCCAGGCAGCTTTAGTCAACAGCAAGGAGACAGGCAGAGTCCCATTTACCAGCTAGGTGACTAGGACGAAGTACTTAACCGGTGTCCCCATTTTCTCATCTTTAACATGGAAATCAAATATAGTACCTGGCACACCCTGGTGGCTTAGAGGTTAAGTCGGTGGCTACAGATCATGTAATCTATGTAAAACCCAATGACCTCGGTTTACAAAATGGGACTGGGATAACAGCTAACACAAACCACTAAATGGATGGATAAATGTTTCTTCATCTCTCTACGTGTCTGCTTCCCTACCTAGTTGCCTTCATTCCTGCCTGCTTCCTTCCTCTAAAATAAATTTAAAAAAAAATTCTTTAAAAAAAAAAAAGTAGTACCAAGCACAGTTTTGCTGTGTAAAGATACGACAAGTTAATAAATGTAGAGCTTACACTGGCTGGTTTTAGTGCCTTTTGAGTCCTCTTTGTGTTTGCTTTTATTACTGCCTTAGATCTGAAAATATGTAGCTCTGCTTCATACCTGTTCACAGGTATATGCCTCTTAATAAAAGTAGGTAGGGTGGCGCACCCTGGTGGAGTAGCAGTTGGGCACAGGCCACACACATCCCAAGGTCCCAGGTTTGCGAACAACTAAATAAAATAAATAAAAATGATTCTTTCTTCCTGCCTGTCTGCCTCTGCTTGCCTTCATTCTTGTCTGCACCTTTTGTTTAAAAAAAAAGAAGAAGGTACATGTTCAGAAGTATTACAAGGAACAAAAGATTTAGGGCTAAATAGAATCCCAGACTCAAAAAGACTCTTGAAGCAGATTTGGAAGCAAAAAAAAAAAAAAAGCTTCCTCAGAGCATGTACATCCTTTAGTATATCTGTTATCCATCTGCTTTTCCATCCATGTAACCAATAGCTACTATGTAAACTGCCTTATTACATCATTTCATCATGTGTACCATGGAAGATGGCAGACTCAAATTGTTGAGACATTTTTAGTTTAAAAAAGGGGAGAGAGATAAATCAACAAATTGCTTTAAAAAAAAAAAAGAGCAAAAAGCTCTCTAGTCTGCTAATCTGGGCGCTCACAAGAAGAGTTACTATCATTTGGAAAAAAGGCTTTCCCCACTTCCACAATGCCATTTGTAATCTAAAAACAATCTCCCCAATTAGAAGAGGAACAAGGCTTAGGAATCCTTTTCATATCCAATGCATATGTGAGGAGGACTCTTCTCATTAAAAATTATAATATTCAGCCATTTCGACCTATAAAAACAGCATTTATATGGCTCATATAAAATTTTTATATGTATCTTTTATCTTATTTCCTTTTTGGAGAATTCTCAAGAAATTTTTCATTTAAATCCCTTAAGCATATTCATTTGGAATATTCTGAGCTCATTTGGAGCTGACAGAATAATTTCCCATATTTTGGTTATTATCAGAATCCATGTATTAAAATCCTTTAGTAAAAAGGGGCTTCTAGTTTTAACTGTATGTGTAAAATCATTCACGGTTGCATGTTTCCCTCTTGTGGTGGAAAACGTAAAAACAAGCAAGATTTTCTGCCCCCTCACCTCACAAGGGGTCCTGCTATAACACGCTGGAGTGGCTTGCACAGGTCTCGAGGGAAACGGGGTTCATCTGGAACACAGTGAGAATCATACCTCCCGGAGTTTGAGGCATTCAGTGGTTGGTGCTCTATCAAATAATTAAAACGTGGAAGATTTGCTGCCTGAAACTGCAGATACTTTACATTCTAAGTTTTTTCTGCGCTGTTAGTAAGAGGAATAATGGGGCTATTCTCTGTTTCACCACTAAGGATTTTTCCAACTACATGGATGGGCCAAACCAGGATGCCCACTTGCATAGAAAGTGAATGAAGTTGGCCACAAGGAGAGGCGTTTCTATGGGATCTTGTGAGCCAGCGTTTCTATACAATGGGGAGAGCAAAACCTCCCTTAAAACTTCTGAAAGTAAATGAGGAAAGCCATATAAAGGGCCTATTATAATGCTTGGCCATAAACAGTAGTCCCCTCTTACTCCTGGGGGATATGTTCAAGACCCCCAGTAGATGTCTGAAACCAGGGACAGTACCCAACTCTGCATATAGTGTTTTTTCTTATAGATATATGCCTATGATAGTTTAATTTATAAATGAGATACAGTGATAGTAACAGTAACTAATAATGAAATAGTACAATATGCTACAATAAAAGTTACATGAATGTGGTCTCTCTCTCAAAATTCCTTGTAAATAATAATTTGGGGCCACAGTGGGCAGGTCCTAAACCACAGAAAGCAGAACTGCAGAGAAGGGGTGAACGACCACAATGGCTATTCAACATGTTATCCACACTACCAAAAATAGAAGGAGATATTAAGGACAGATCACAACTTCCAACACATTACAGCTCACTGCAGAGCACTTTTTGCCTCTGTCCTAAAAGAGAAAATTCCCTTCAAAGTTCTTTCAGTTTGTGAAAACAGATACTAATGTGGTAGGTCTTTCATACATTCTAGCGAATGAGCTGTAATACAAACTTTCAAAAAGTAGGGCACCTGCACTTTGTTAAAGCAGTCTTGGGAAACTAATACATAAGTAGTTCAAATTAAAAACACACATACATATATGTAAGCATACATACATATATACTTATATATAACACACACTCACATGCACTTACATACACACATGCTTACACACATACTTATATACATACACACATGCATACACACATGTACTTACATACTTTTACACATGCATACTTACACATAATTTTGTATGAATGTATACTTATGCACACATTTGTACACACATGCAATGCTCATACACATACACATGTATGCATATTTACACATTCGCACATACACACATGCATACTCACACATGTAACTTTATGCACATATATACACATGCATACTTATGCGATACTGATACACATGCTTACACATATCTTTATACATATGCATATACATGCATACTTACATACAATACACATACATGTACATGACTACTTACACACAATTTTATGCACATACACACATGCATGCATACTTTTATACACACATGCATACATGCATACAGACATGTATACTTACACACTACTTATATACATACTTACATGCATAGTCACTCACTTGCATACAAACCAGTTCAACTGCAGGGATAGCGTGTTCCTTTGCAACAGGGTAACTGATGTGGTTGAGAGGTCCTAGGGGAGAGCTCTCTCCCACATACATCTTTTCTTTGCCCCAGAGGGTTTAGTTCTCATCACTAATATGTGCCATGGTTTGGTATTTACAAACAAACCACCTCCCGTGTTCTGTCATGAGGAGAAAGGTAACACCATATTAATTTCGTAGCCCTAGGACCTTGCATGAACTCAATAAATGTTTGAGTGGTTAAACAAGTGAAGTGAGAGCATTATATAACCTTTGTGAGCAGGGTTTCTGATGAACAAAGGTGAGTTTCTCCAGGCAGGAGACAAATAAATAGTCTTTCCTGGAACCACACTCCATGATAAAATGATTCCCACTACCATCACAGACAATTTTTCAAAGCACAAGGAATCCACCACAGTTCTCTCTACGTGAGAACTACTACTCTACGTGAGAAATTCTAGCAAATTTCTATTGCACACAGGCTTGTGCAATAAAAATTAGGAACGTGTCTCTAAACTGCAATGGTGAAGGAAGTTGAGCTGGTCAGTCTGTGTGGTTGAAGTTGAAAGTTTGTACTGCTGCCATGGAAGTGCTGGGTAAGTCCAGGCAGAGAGACAGAGAGATCTTTATAATGCTCATTCCAGAAAGTCAACACAATGTAGAATTTTTTAAAAAGTGGTGGATGAGGATCGACTTCTGGATGGTGACTCAATAGGACGCACTTTTGGGTCGCTCCCCACAGACGCCGGAAGTAAAAACAAAAAATCACCTATTTTCCTAAGACAAACACCAAGAAACAACCGGCACTTAAGCTGGAGATGGACTGACTGACAACTAACAGTGGGTGAGGGCACGAAGTGGGGTTCTCAGCTAAGCCACTGACTTGGATTTGGGGTAAACTCGGGAGTCTGGACGTGACCTGGGGTAGACGCTAGGGATTTCGGGACCAGCTGTAGAGGCAGCGAGAGGCAGGCCCAGTCGGGTGAGACACCGAGCTAGGGAGGGCCCACTTGAGAGGGGGTGAAAGGAGAGCCAGTGCACCGGGAGCTAAGCTGAGCTGGAGCCCCAACGGTGAAATTGCCCCAGGCACTGCTGTAGGTGAAAATCAGCAAAATCAAACCACTCCCACAACCATCAGGCCAGAGCCTGGGGTCCACTGAGCACAAATTCTGCCCACCGCACATTCAACCACTGGAAATCCCGCGCATCAGGTGCCCCGCCCGCTGGAATACAGTGAGAAGGCCGTCCCAAGCCTCAACGCTACCTGCTAGCGCCACCTTGTGGGTAGAGGCGTAACTGCAGCCTGATTGCCAATCCTGGGCAAGTCAAACCTACGCAAAGCCAGGGAAACCAAACCCTCAGAAATATAAACAGAATGCCAAATAGAGCAAACGCACAGAGAAATATACGTGAAATGATGGATTCAATAAAAAACCTAGGGGAAAATCTGAACACAGCAGATGTATGTAAATTACCCAAAGAGGAATTTAAGGTAACAGTTATTAACATACTCATGGGAATCCAGAAATCAGTAGAGGCAGAAAATGAGAATGTCAGGAAGCAAAGAGAAGAATTAAAACAAGACATCAAACAGGTAAGAGATACAATGACTGAATTGTAGAACTCAACAGAGGGACTCAACAATAGGATGGATGAAGCTTCCAACAGAATCACTGATCTGGAAGATAGGACGGAGGAACTCAATGAAGCAAACCAGCAAAGAGATTTAAAAAAAAATTCAAAGAATCGAAGACAGCATTCAAGATCTGTGGGATAACATCAAAATGAACAGCATTCACATCATAGGAGTACCAGAGGAAGAGAGAGAAAAGGGGGCAGAAACCATATCTGAAGAAATAATAGATGAGAACTTTCCCAATTTGAAGAATGAAGCAAGCCTCCAGATCTAGTAAGTTCAAAGAGTTCCTAATAAAAGAAACCCAAACAGAAATACACCTAGACACATCGTCATAAAAATGTCAAAAATTCAAGATAAAGAAAAACTATTAAAAGCAACCAGAGAAAAACACGTCTCATACAGAGGAGCCCCATAAGATCATCAGCAGACTTCTCAAATGAAATGCTACAGGCCAGAAAAATGGCATAATATATTCAAAGTGCTGAAAGAAAAGGATTTTCAACCTAGGATATCATATCTGGCAAGATGCTCATTCAGAACTAAAGGAATGATAAAAAACCTTTCCTGACAAGCAAAAGTTAAAAGAGTTTATCACCACAAAACCAGCTTTGCAAAAAATATTAAAGAATGCACTACGAAGCGCAAAGAAACCACACAGAAAAACAGTAAGACAGCAAATATTAAAAGTGGGGAGGAAGAGAACAAAAATGTGGATAGTTAGAATGAGAAGAAGACTAATATGCTCTCAAATATAATTAGGTAGTAAACCTAGAACTGTGAATGCTAACTTCAGGGTAACCTTGAAATACCTCCCCAGGGAGAAAGCAAAGAAGAAAACGAAAGGCAAAATCAATCAAAACATACCTGCACCATCCAACCTAACAAGAGAAAGAGAACGAAGTCATCATCTGGAGCAACACACAAAAGACAAATTATAAAACGACACTAAGCAGGTATATATCAATAAACACCCTAAACGTTAATGGACTACAGTTGTTGGTTGTCATGTATTTTCTCCAACAGCCAACATAAGAATATATATATATATATATATTTTTTTTTTTTTTTTTTGCTTGGAGAGTTTGAACTTTTTTGATGTAAAAAAAGAACAGATTCATATTAATAAAAGCATGTGAAAACTTCAAAAACAAGTGGTGGGTGAGAGTTAAAGAGAAACTGAGACCAAAGCAAACTGAGAAGCAGGGTCACAGCCAACTCAGTGTCCTAGTCCCTTTAGTAATATCAGTGAAACCTCCAGGAAACAGTACAGCTACTTTTTGGCAAATTTTCGTGTCTATAAATGCATAATTTAACTTAATGAACTGTACAGTGTATAACTCATTCCACAATATGAACTTAGATCAATTAACCCAAGTTAAAAGACTTACCCTGATGGAAATACCAGGTCACAGTTTGTGTTATATGTCATGTAAACTGCTAGTTGAAAGACAGTCTCAGTAAACGGAGATTTCAAGTGCTACTGAACAAATACCATGACTCAGTCTCCTCAATACATAGTTTTCAATTTGCTAACCTAAGTCTCCAAAATATTCCCTTCCTCTTGGGGGGCAAAAGCCTCACACTTGAGTCTCATGTTCGCCGGTATGTAAAAGCCTTCGGTCAAGGACTTGTGGACTAATAACTCATCTCCAGCTGTCTTGCTGCCTTCCTTCCTTCTGGCATCACAGGAGTCAGACAAACTCTATTTTAAAGTCTTAGCTGGTGACCTCACTGTCCACAAAATCCTCATTTTTTGGCTCACACTGCTCCCTCAGCGCAGAATGTCCCCCGTTTCTCCATGTCTCCATGGGCATCCTTTTCATCATCCTTCGGGTGTTGACTCAAATCCCTGTTTCCTGGAAGCTTCCTTGAACCACCTCACCATGCTCCTTTCCCTCAGGCTCCCAATAACACTCTAACAAGGCACTTGTCACACTGTAGTAATGGCCCCTGGACAAGTAGCTCTGTGGAGAAATGGAGACTGTCCCACATACTGTGTGTTCCAAATGTACAGCAATGGGCAAATGCTCAGTAAATGAGGGGTGGAGAGCACCCCTTAAATATTGCTCAGGAGTGGAGCACCCCGGTGGAGTAGCAATTGGGTCCACTGCTATTAGTTGGGCAAAGTCCACATTTACCCCCAAGAACCTGGTTTTGTGTCCTGGGGCCAGGGAGGACAACCTACATGAACAACTAAATAAAAATAAATAAGTGCTTCTTCCTCCTCTCTCCCTGCCTGCCTGTCTGCTCGCTTTCATTCCTACCTGCACCTTTCCTTTAAAATATACATATATATATCAGGAGAAGTTGCTTGGGCAATGTGACCCAAGCAATCATTACCACTACCCTCAAACCTCAATGGTTTGGATTAGTATACAAATAGCAAACACAGTGATTAGTATTTAAGCTACTCAGGGACAAATCTGCTAACTTGGGGGCTGGCCATTGTGTTTTTTTGAGATGAGCTAACTGAGTATCAGGCTGATGATCTACTACTAAAACCCTAAAGTTATCTAGAACAGATTCCTCCCTCATCCCACATCTGGTCTTCTGTATGAACTACTCTTTATATGAAAGAAATTTCTGAAGTGTATAAGCTAACAGGTGTGAAACATCTTGAGAGGTCCTTGGCGAAGCTGGGAGAAGTGAATTGGAGAAGGTGGGAGCTGACGGGATTATTAGCAAAGTGAAGTTTATAGTCTGTATTTCCCATCAACAATTCCAGCTGCCCAGTGTAACGACCCACTTGTTATAACTGTATGTGAGGACTTATGCTAGGTCACTTCCCATGCATTCCTTAGTATTTCCTAAATACACCTCTATGACATTATTTTAAGTTTACAAGTAAGTAGAGTTCAAGCAGTTGCTTTTTTAAACAGCTAATCAATAGCACAACCAGAGTTCAAGCTCAAGTCCATCTGACACCAAAAGTTATACTGTGACAAAATTCTAATGTAAAAGAAGTCGTTTTGATAGCTGAGTTAGATCCTCAAAATGGCATGATATCTTTACCTTTTGGTTATTCTTTAGCACATCTGAGTTATGAACTTAGAGAGATGACACATAAAAATGCATGCTGCGATTTGTTTTGAGAGGTTTAAATTAGTCCAGTGGGGTGACTTTCTGGAGCAATCCTGGAATTTCAAAAACAACTGTAACTCACGTGTGTGGCACCTTAGAGTTCCGAAAACCTTTGCATGCGCATTTAATTTACTTCTCATAAAACTCTCTGAAACAGTCATATTAGAATCAATCCTACTTTATAAGTGATAAAGCTGAGCCTTATTTAGATCAGCTAAGCAGAATCCATTGCATTGCACAGTAAATTGTACAACTGAGATGTGAACCAAAACCATCAATTCCAACCCACCATTATGAACTGACATTATCTGGTAAGTTTCCAGGAGCTACTAAATGGCCTGACTCCCATTTGGCATTTTGTCAGGAATCTACAAAAGCAGTATGGAACTTTGGCAATTATTACTATTCATGAATTTTCCAATAGGACAACAGGGACATTAGCAATATGCACTAAACAATTTTGTGCTCTACTTCACCCTCACTTCACTCTTGGCTAAGGTTCCCTTATTCCTCTTTAATGCTCTGTGCTTGCCTCAAACATTACCTCATCAGGGAAAAAAGATGTCCTTGTCCTTCTTACTCCCCTCAAGGTGGATTTGGGACACTTGCCTATATTATCAAGATGGCCTGAACTTCTCTACAGTTGCAGCGAGTTGAATGATGGCCACTTCCATCCACCTCACCACCAAACACATGTCCACTCAGAATCTGTGACTGCAAATTTGTTTGATCAAAGGGTCTCTGCAGGTGAAATTTAGGGCATCTCAAGATAAAAACATCCTGGATTACCCCAATATTATTTACATGCGGTCTTAAGTGTCCTTGAAAGAGACAGCGAAGACCCACTTACACACCGAGGAGCAGGCCTTTTGTGGAGGCAGAGGCAGATTAGAGTTATGCAGTCACAGGTCAAGGAACACTTGGGTCCACCAAAGGCTGAAAGAGGCCAGAATTCTCTCCCTAGAGCCTTCTGAGTGCAGCTGTGCCAAGCCCTCAATTTCAGATTTCTGGTCTCCAGAACGATGAGAAAACATTTTTGTGTTTTAAGGTACCCAGTTTGTAGTCATTAATACACAGCATTTAAATTCTGCTAGCAGGAACATCCTGAGAACAAAGACTGTCTCTGTTCATCTTCGTCCCCAGCTATCTTGCACCGCACCTGCACATGAAGGGTGCTCAACAATACTTGTTGAAAGAAACAAATCTGCAAAGTCCAGTTGACAAAAATGCCAGCATATATTTCCTACCCCTTCCCACTTGTGACACATGTGACCATCACTAGAGTCAGGTAGCATTCCACAGATCTATCCTGAAATACCCATCTTCCTCTATCCACTACTGCCTCATGACCCAACAAGGTAGAGGCTCAAGTCAGTGGGCCTATGACTGAAATTCACAGCCACTGTGAACCTCTGGCTGGTAGATCATATTCAAGGGATGATGTGTGGACACAAGAACACCCACATGGCGGGGTGGTGGTAGACAGAGACCTTCCCCTCTGCCCTCCAATGGCCTCCATGCTTGGAAAAATAATTAGAACCATCAGAATTGTCTGCTAATGAGCTACAATATCAGGCGCTATGATTTGTGTTTTACAAAATTTATTTTATGCTCACATTAATCTTTCAAGGCAGAGACTATTGCCGCTATTGTTAGCCCATTATATTACTGTTTTATTCCAAATCTAAATATGGGGGAACTGGCTATGGCGAACAGTGTGATACACAGTGTTTCCCTCGTGGATTTGACTATAGAGGGCAGGTACCACTGTGTAGCCCAGCCCCGAGAGGCAGCTTGGCGTTCATGACAAGTATCAATCTTACTCCTAATTTCACCTAAGCTTTCAAAACTTATTTCCCTTTCGCTTTATTTTTAAATGGATTTCATCTTGCTCCACAGAATGCATTTTTAAAAGTCCTCAAGGAGGTAGAGTAAATGTATTACTAAAATAAAAGGTCTTTCCCCTCCATCCCCACCCAGTGAAGCCCTCCTGGCTCCTTTTTCTGGCCTCTTTGCAATCACAGAAATATCTCTCAGAGTCAAGGTGGGCACAGGCTTACCAACTAGGTTTCTGGTTTCTGTAGCTTCGAGCAGGCAGATTGCTCATCCAGGGTCAAGACCATTTTGTCTGCTTGTGTTTTAGCAAAGCTTCTCATTCTATACAGTATCTAAGCTCCTAACGCCCGCATGTTTAGCTGTTTACCAAAAAAAAGTGAACTGTATCCCCAGGTCACCGGGGTAGACTGAAGACGAAGGCAGAAAGCAGACTCATCATGAGCTCTCCTCTAAGACTCTCTACAGGGCAGTGCTTGAACAGTAAAATATATATATATCTATATAGATATATAGATATATATAGATATATATATATAGTAACTCATTTAAAACTGTTGTCAGAATCTTTTTAATCTAAATTAATGTTCTCTCTTTCAAAACAATCACCTTGGGAAACAACATATTTATTCAAACAATGCTCATCTCACACTGACATTTCTGGTGACTTTTTTTTTCCAGTCTGTGGCACTTTCTTTGAAAGTCTTCAGTCATAACAAATTTCATCCTTTGAGAATAGATCTGAACTTTGGAAAGAGACAAAAATTGGTCAGAGCCATGTCTAATGAATAAAGTGGGTGATCAAATCTCGTTACATCGTTTTAGGTGAAAAATGAGGCGTGACTCTGAAATAATGTGACTGGTTCTCCTAGGTGACCAATAAACCAACTGGCTGAAGAATAATTCCCATAGAGGAGCTTCAAAATGCTTTGAGCATGAGACGCATCCCTGGAATAAGTGCACAGTTCCCAGAGTGGTGATTTGGCCGGGTCCCATACTAATTTGGATATATAAGTTCAAATATGTTTATAAAAAAAGAAATCTGATTGCTTACACTCATGAAAATGAAGAAGCTATTCTCGTAGAGAAATGTCTGCTGGAGTCAGCTAAGAAAAATAGACTCATCTACTGCAGAAGAACTTCACTCATCAGATTACCCCCTCACACAGATCAACCCCAGGCTGGGACAGGTGCCTGGCCTGAGCTCCTACCACCACTCTTTTTCCTTAGGTATTGCTCTTCTATACCTGTAGTGACTCTCTTTTTGTGTGTGTCAATCTCCACCCCCACCTCCCCATTCAACTGGAGGCTGATTAAATCTAAAGACATCTTTTTCTCTGTATCACCAATGCTTACTGAGGATAGATAGTGCACACAAAAGATGGAACACTAATTCTACTGATTTGTTTATTTTTTTAAGGAAAGATGCAGGCAGGAATGAAGGCAAATAGGCAGGCAGAGAGAGGGAGAGAGAGGAGGAGGAGGAAGAAACACTTTACTTATTTTCATTTAATTGTTCTCCTTGGTTGACTCCCTCCCAGCACTGAGTCACAAACCTGTCCTTGGGATGCATGTGGACTGCACTATTGGCCTGAGGCAGCTGACTTATCTGCTACTCCACCAGGGTATTCTTGCAACAAACCCTTTGCCTTTATTTCTCATGCTCCCTGGGCTTCACTGGCTTAATATAACTTCTTCCTGGCGATCAAAATTGGACATTCCATCCATGCAAAATGCACTCACACAAATTTAAGGAGACCTAAGGTAGACTAGTGGTTGTGTTAGGCCAAAGACATAGGTGGACACAAAGGATGGATGCCTAATATCTGCAGCATCTTTTAGGGTCATGAAAATCTTGTAAAACTGGATTGTGATAATGGCTGTACAACTCTGTGATTACACTGAAAATGGTGATTTACACACTTTAAATGGGTGGATGGTGCAGTATGTGGTATTATTGGTATATCCCAATAATATAATTTGTTTTAAATGTCCTCCATAGGGGGAATGCATATGCCTTGGTTTCTTTTTAAGATGGTGTAAATGACACTCACATTCTCCTTCAAATATCTTGTTGCCTATGTAAATTTCTATCTTTTTTCTATAACTCTATCACTTGAAAATGACTGATCTTCACCAAATTCGGAAAGCAATTTTAGAATAGCAAGGACAGTGAGGTATTCCCCAATGTCAACTCTCCCTTTCATTTAGCTTGATACCCCCAATGTTTATCCTGACACAGAGCACCCTGAATAGCATCAATATTTCCCAGCCTTCCTTGCTGCTAGGAGGCCTTAGACTAAGTTTTGACCAATGAGATATGAGTGAAATTTATTGTGTGCAATTTCTGAGAAAGGTGCGTCTTCCTTCCTCTCTCCCCTTCCTTTGCTTAGAATAACCATTTGGTGGTAGCTAGTCAGTTTGGACCATGGAGATGAGGACATCTTGTTAGGGAAGGCTCAGAACAAAGGACAAGAAATGTGTGCCCCTCACACCAGGGAGCACCACACCAGTACTGGACCGCCTACACCCAGTCTATTACGGAAAGGGTTCAATTATGATGAACATTTATTTTGGGTTAGTAATTTATTTTGGAATTGCTAGAACAGCCAAATATATACATAATGAAATGCAGTATTTTGTACCAAAACAGAATCTAAAATGTGTGGTATCCATACTTTTCATACCTCAGTAAAACTGTTACTGCTGCTGCGTTGGGAGGCGGACCACGGGCCAACCACTCTTGCAGCTCTAGGCCAACGGTCAGGAGACTTCAGAACAGGGATGTTTGTCAGCTGCTGCCACAGCTCAGAGAGGAACTCAGGCGAAGACTGCCCAGTGTGCAGGGTTAGAGCTCTGCTAGGGAGGTTTTCTTGGACTGTGGCCTGTAGATTGTATTGCCCAAGTCCAGTCATTTGTGGCATTTCAAGTGAGATGACCATTATTTATGTACCTAAACTTAAGCAGCAATGCATGAGGCAGGAGGTGTAGCAGAAAAAGCTCATGACCCCAAGCTGTTCCCAGGATTCTCTGTTAAGACAGTGGGACTGAGACCCTCAGCAAAGATCCAACTAAGAGACCCAGTCAAGCTTTTCCTGTTGTCTCAAGGTGGCCCTCAGTAATGGAAAAGTCTGGGGAGAGCATAGGGGCTAGAAAATAAAAGCCAGAGTTTTCAGGCTTCAAAACTCTTATCTAGATGAGAGCTTTTACTGTCATTATCAAGCACATGGAATTTCTCAGAATAGACCAGAAGCCCAATGAGCTTCTGAAACAACTTTACAGTGAAAAAAACAAAAACGTGGTCTGCAAAAGCAACCTTCGGCCTCTCAACGTTCATCAGTAGGAAACAAGACGCAGAATCTGTGCAGTTCTCAAAGGGCCCTCATGTCTAGTTCTCAGGGAGCATGGAGCCAGGAGAACAAGTTTCTCCTGTGGGCCAAAACTGGGGCTCCCTGTGGACCTACTCAATTGCCAAGGCAGGGAGTCTACACCCCCATGGTCAGCAGGGTGTCAACACTCCATATGGTAACCTATCTTTTTATGCAAGAAAAAAAAGTGTGTGTCTGTGTGCACACACCCAGAGGCGTTAGGGCCGCCTCCCCTGGGGAAGAGCAATGTATTTCATGAGCATGAAGAGTGGGAACCGTTATCTACCTGATCAAACCAAAGCGCTGGCTCAGGGCAGATTTTCCAGCTGTCCCTCCCTTTCTAAAGGCAGCAAAGTCACCCGTTTTAGTGGGTGATTGGCCACATGCTTGTCAATATCAAATCTACACTTAGCCATTCTCACAGGTCATTGTCACCTGCGTAGAAGATGGAATCCGTGAGATGTGAGTGGGAGTCAGTTGTGTAATTTCTATGTGTCGTCAAAGGAGGGGCATTCGCTCTATTTTTCTCATGCCTGCTGGTTGAGACGTGGATGCGGTGGTGAGGAACCACCTGCAGACAGGCGGGCACGGGTAACACTTTCAAGATGACAGAACCAGACTGAAGGAGGCTGGGGTTCAAAATCACAGATCTACCATGTGAGTCCAGGCCTGCTTACAGCCAGACTGCTCCATGAGTGACAGAAAAACTTCTATCTTGTTTAATCCACTGTTGTCCGAGTCTCTGTTACAACAGTTGAACTCATGTCAAATTAGTTGACAAATTACAGGCTGCAGGCACATCAAGTTCACTCGGGGGTGAGGGAGGGGGCACCTTAAGGTGTCATCTTCTAGAGCAACCAAAGCTGAGCTATGCTGGGAGGACAGGCCTTGACAGAGAATTCTTAATAGAGATTTCAAACAGAAGCCAAGCAGAAAGTCACCAGGGTATAAAATTGGGTATACAAACTGCACGTGCTGCATTATGATTGGGGGCTTCTCATATGTGCAATTCCAAGTAACAGCAGGAATTCGCAGCAGTCCCATCATACGAGCATTTATCTTATACAAATTTAACTAGATACATAATTGACAGGGGAAAGAAGCCGGGAAGTGAGACCTAAATAGAACATGCAGTTCCGCCATCATGTCACTCAATGACCGCATGTCCTGGATCAGTCTTAGTCCCTACATGCCTCTCAAAGTCTGAGCCTCTTGGTATGCTGAATGTTATTCTGGTATTTAAAGATAGAGCCGTTGTGCTACACACATTGTTCTCCAGTGTGGTGCTTTCCTATGGGATTTTAAGGATGTTGGCTGCACTAAAGTTCCATCTTTCATTCTCACTCTAGAACTATTATCCATGGTAAAACGTGGTTCCTCTGTATTAACTGGATGATAGTTAATGCTTTGCGCATGGACCCTAAAGAGGCCAGCTGGTCCTAGAATTATAATCTACTATCTCAGTTTTCATTTTTTATGTGACTCATTGAGGGAAGAAAAATGGGGAGATGAATTTTGCCTCTTTTTTAATATTGTGATTCCATAAACTGGTTTCAGCTCAACCTAACAATGAGAGGAGTGGCTTCGGCTCAAGTCATAAAGTGTGTGCATGTCTCCTCTTGCAGTACTCATTCCCTGCTCAACGGACGGTACCCTCGGCCACTTTAACAGGGACCTGGTATTTGGAACACAGTCTGTAGGGGAGCTGGGGGCTGTTTGCTACTGCAACATTTCTCACATTTGGGGAACAGAGGAGGCAGTTCCCAGACTCTTTACCTGACTCTGACCGCGAGCACAGAACACTTGAAATGTTTGCTGTAGAAAGGAAATGAAGCAATACATGTGTAAGGGTCTTATGATGAGGAATTGTGTTTTTAGTGTGGCTGCTTCATGTACAACATGAAACAATGATACAGAGTTGAGTTGACCTACCTTTCATCACACCATGTTCTCTCTGATTCCGCCTGGGACATTCTCTCTTCACCTTCAGGCCTAGGTTTCTGTCAATTCCCAGCTCTCTATGCCTGACTCAGGTGCGCCTCTTTTCTGCTCTCGTAGCCTTCTTTGCTCACATTCATACTGGGCCTGTCTGCCTCTTATAACAGCTCTTGCTTTGTTTGTAACCAACTGGCCTCCACACAAACCTTGATTTTCAGTCCCGGCTGAGTGAGACTGGAGTCCGTCTTGTTCTCTGCTTATCCAATGAGACAGTTCAATTTAACTGACAGGTTTATCTTGAGCATCTGCCAGTGTTTGTGATCCTCACATTGGTGGGTTTGACCCCCAAATAGCTACTCATTACTCTGATTAAGCCCCATGAACTGACACGCAGTAGCAGTCATTTCAACCAACTCTTCAGCCACAAAGGTGCTTGGGAGTTTATTGGAGTTCAGTCTAACAAGCAAATATTTGGTCAGAAGGACCTTTCTCCCTTACCCCAAAACCCTGCCATATGGTGACCTGGGAGGAAAGTACTCTGAATCAATCATGCTTAACAGGAGCCAAAACAATTCACTCATTAGTTTCCAGAGCTAAGCAATGTACATCTATAAGGAACCAGGATTCACCTTCCTTGCGTGCTGTTAAAACAGTTTAAAAGGAAGAGGCATACCCTTGTGGAGTAGCAGTTAGGTCAGTCACTTCCAACAGAACCACATCACATACCCCTGCGTTCTAGTCCTGGGTCTAGGGGGAAACAACCAGTGTGAACAACTAAATAAAAATAAAATAAAGTGCTTCTTCCTCCTCTCTCTTCCTGCCTGCCTGCCTGCTCACCTTCATTCCTGCCTGCACCTTTCCTTAAAAAATTTTTTAAAAAAGTCAGAGTCAAATGTGGAAAGATGTTTATAATATATGAATAGTCATATCAACATAGGATGGCATAAACTGGTACTTTCTCAAATTTTTCTGGGGCCCTTACAGAGCTCATTTGTATACTAAAAGTACTGAAAGTCCTGCTTAATATTGCCCAGTCTAGTTTTCCAAAACTTTGTTTTTAAAGGAAAGCTGCAGGCAGGAATGAAGTGAGCAGAGGCAGGCAGGCAGGAAGAGAGGAAAAAGAAGCATTTTATTCAGTACTTCATTCCCAGTCTTGGATCACAAACCCAGGTCCTAGGGATGTGTGTGAATTGCACCCGCCGGAAGCTGCAGACTTAACTGCTAAACCACCAGGGCAGGCCTTCCCAAACTCTTAACCAGGATATGCTAACAATCCCCAGAACTACAGGCTTTGGGATAAAAACATGTATGGAAAAGATCAACTAGATGAAATATCAAAAGATCAGTTTTGGTTCCAATTTCCCCATTTACTACTTGGTTGTACAAGTCAACCAAGTACTTGTACGACTACTAGTCTATCACATTTCATCTTTTCAAAAATATCTTGGGGTATCTGTAAAGAAGAAAATCAAAATGAAATGTTTATAGTATGAAAATCTAACATTCAACATGTCTGAGATTCATGATTAAATCTTTTTGGCAAGGTTTGACTGGCAGTCCCCACTGAGTTAAATCAGGACTGGATTCCTTTCTCCTACCTTTATGCCTCTGGACTCAGCACTGTGGTAACTGGGAGAAGCAATGAGGATGGGGGACCTCCTACCGGAGAGGTTAAAAAAAAATACAACTCACTTTTTTTCTATTTGCCTCCCCTAAGGCAAAGGAACTCACTTTTCACCCCTCCAACACCACCCTGCCATCAGATTGTTCCCCTTTGGGATACCAAGTGAGAAGAATCTTCAAATTCTTGAGGATGGAGTGTTTAGTGAGCTCTCAGTTACTTAACACTGAGGAGTACATCTGGGAGCAGTCCCACATATAACCCACAGTCCCAGGTTCAAGACCTGGGGCCAGAGGGAGCAACCAAAGGGAACAACCAAAGGGAACAACTAAATAAAAATAAATAAAGTGCTTCTTCCTCCTCTCTCTCCAAAAAAAAAAGGAGTTCCCAACTTTGAGCACAGTTTCAAAGGCAACAGAATGATGTTATTTTTGTGTGGATTTCAAGAAAATTTAAGAATGGAGCAGTTCAAACTTCACTGCTTAACTTTCTTAGAGATATAGCCCACTCAAGTCACTCTCCTGAAAGTTCTTCAAAATTCTAAGAAAGTTCAAAATATGCCACTGTGGCACCAAAATTATTTTGAGCAGAAGGCATTTGAAAATAGGCTTGTTTCCAGAAATACTTTATCTGCATACAAGCAGAGCCTCCTCCATAGTCATAAAATCCCTCCATGAGAGTTTCTGGGGATCAGGAAGGTTGAGTCTTAGCACTGAAGGGGCTAAAACATAATATTCCAAGTCTCTCAGAATTGGTTTCTGTGGATGTCCCACTCTGACACAAAGAACCAAGGACAGTGGAGGGCAGCCCCACAAGTAATGGAAAAGCTCCAGTTCTTCTAAACCTTTAAGCCTTCCCTTATTCAAAGAAGCCATCTACTACCTCTGGGCCTCCACCCTTCTCCTAATCCAGAAATGATCCATTGACCATACTGACCATATTCTCTAGAAAAAATGTAAAAAGTGGTGTTATTGATCTTTTCTTTAAGGATGAGTCATTCCTCCTTGCCACACGGTGACCCCCTCCTCTCTACCCTGAGACCCAAGTCCCTTCTCCCTGCCTCAGCTCAATCTATATCATGGTTCTGTCCCAGCTGCCTCAGAATTTATCGCTATATAAATTCTCCATAGTTTGTTATTAAAGTTGGGCTTTTCTCTTATCAGTTGTGCCTAATGTTAACTTGTCATTTGTCCAGCCAGTGAAGAACCTCAAAGAAATATTTCCTTTGACCCTCACAGCACCATATTAAATAGACATTATTACAAAACTATCATACAGCCCATTTAAGGAAAGGTATAGCCAGGAATGAAGGTAAGTAGGCAAGCAGGCAGGGAGAGGAGGAAGAAGCATTTTAATTTAATTTAGCGCTCACATTAGTTGTTACCCTCAGATCTGGGACACGAACAAGGGTTCATGAACAAAGGTATGTGGGCTATGCTCCTTCAGAAGTGGTGGATCTAACCATTACTCCACTAGGGAGTGCCCTCCCATCTAGTCTCTTAAGGGTTCATTTATCTTTCCTAAAAGTCAGTTGTTTCCCCAGAAGTGTCCTCTATCTTTTAGCCCCTATTAAAATGGTATATAAGCCCCAAATTCTAATCTTACATTTGAATGACATTTTCCTGTGACCTTCCGCATATATTGCAAGAATGTACGTGAATAAAAATCTCTTTTCTCTTGCTAATTTGTCATTTCTTAAATTTTAATTCACAGGGCCCCCAAAACGCAACCTAAGAGATTAGATGAAAAGTTTTTCCTTCCCAAGTCCAAAAGAGCAAACAAATCTATTGCTAAATATTTAATCAATACTGATTACACCTTATTATCTCAAGATACTTTTACAATACAATAACATGAATGTACATTTATTATGTGTACTGTATTATACTGGGACACTTTGGATAATGAAAATTTATACTACATTTAATTGGAACATTATCATACAAAGTGAATGATAAAATGTGTTCATCTCTTATCTTTAACTCTTTCCTTTTCACAGAAATACCTGAAAGTCTCACTCCTTCCCTTCATGTAAGTCTCTGCTCCCATGGGGTTTATCAGAGTCTTCCTAATCACCATGCTAAAAGGAGTCACCCACTCTAGAATGCTCTCTCACTTTACCATATCTTACTTTTCCTCGGGGCAATTATCTTCGTCTAATCCATATATTTATTTATCATCTGTCTTCCCTTTTCAGATCCCCTTCCCACCCCAGCTCTACGACAGTAACAACTTTGTTCCACTCACTATTATGACCCTAGTACCTAAAATGGGACCTGGCACATAGTATGTGCTCAATAAACAATTACTGAGTTAAGAAGTTGCTCTTCCCAAGACAATCAATATCTCTTCCATATCTTATTTACTAAAAGAAGCTTTACCGTGAAAAGGGAAAATATTTTTCTTTTTAGTATTTAATGTTCTGTAGGTATTATATTTACTTAAGAAAGAAAAGGGATAAAAATGATTTTCCTCCTTTTCCCCTTTCTCTACAGTTCTCCTCCTCCTGAAAGGTGGCACCCTCTTTTTCTGTTTAGACACTATCCACTCTGCAAGATACAATTCAAGTTCTTCATCTTTTTCCAATCCAGAATGTCCTCTCCCTTCTCTGAAATCAGCACTTTTTCTAATTCTGCTCTTTGTAAGTCTCTGTATTGTGTTTTATCTCTCCTGCAAGAGACTGCACACACTCTGGACGGAAAAGAACAGTATCTATTCAACCTCGTATTTAATGATCACTCAAAAACAAAAAGTGAACAAGCCCATCTTACTTCATGACTTTTTTTTTTAACAGAGGAGTTACATATTAACTTCTCAGAACTCCTGAGCTCCTGAGTCTCTGGGTCCCAGTGAAGGCTCATCTTGGTGCAAGCAGTGCCTGACATTAACAGGGGTCGTTTCAGCGCAAGAGTTCTTGACTCAGATCCTTGGACAGCCTACCCTCAAGACGTTCATGGGTAGAATTCAATGGAATCTGTGATTTTGAATGGCCAAACAGACAGAAAAATATAAAATTTAGCATTTCCTTCATTTATGAAAGTAGGCAACAAACCACAGAATAATAATAATGACTATTATGATCACCACTATTACTACAACTACTACTATTACTGCTGCGGCCGCCGCCACCACTACTCTTACCACCATCATCACCGTGCCTCCACGACTATTATGAACACCTGGGACATTATCATCAAGAGAAATCAAAGACATTTTCATGGTCTAGTTACCTTAAAACACTGAGATTACAGGTATCTTGAAATATCATTTCTACTTCTCAATACTCTGAAGCAAAGTAGTACAAGCCCTCCACTAAGTCTTATCATGCATTGTGTCAATAAGGGCACACATCCTGCTATAACAGAATGTTGATGAATGTACACTTCACATCATTTTTATTTCCTTTATAATCCTCTGTATTTTGTCTTATTCATTTAAAAGTTATTCTGAGGTGTCCATAGATTTCACAAAGTAGCCCATGACCCAAGAAACCCCTGTGGATCATGAAAGAAAAGCTGCTTATTCACAAGTACTCATCAAGGTGTACTCATGAGTCTGAACGCTTCCCAATTCCTAATACTGGTTATTGGCAACTAGTCATTGGCACCAAAAGCGATTTTTAGAAACCAGGGATCTTTGAACCAGGGAGTTTGCACTGGACATCTCTTGGATTTTCAGTCATTGTGAGGCAATAAACTCCTTGGACTTTGTCACCTGTACTCAGTTGGGTTCTGGTTAACTTGGAACACCTCTCTATTGTTTGGAGTGGTTGTGGGATAGAGGAAAGTGGGAGGCAATGCTGGTATTTATGGGGAGTGGAGATATTAATACCAGCATCAGTTTAGGTGGAATTGACTTATGCCCAGTACTCAGCAAAACATTGATAAGATCACATCCTGTCCTCAAGCCCATCCTCAGACTTCCCCACAAGTGTCAAAGAGCTTCCAAGTGAGAAGGGGCTGTCAGCTACTTTTAGATATACTGTTTCATGTCATCTTCACCACAGCCTCTCTGGGTATATATTGTCACTCCCAATCTTTCCAGACAAAAAGAAAAAAGGTTGAGAAATTAATTTGCCCAATATTAACTTGTCCCCAACTCCTATGATTTGTATTCACTCTGCCTAGAATTCTTCCCCTGACAAATCCACCTTGGAAACTCCAACTCATCATGTTAAGCCTCAGTTCAGCTACAACTCTCTGTGAAGGCTTCCTCATTTGATATTCCCCTCCCAAGTACTGCCTTCCACTCATAACACCCCTAGCATAAAACCTCCATCCTAACACCTTACTACAGCTCTGTTAGCTTCAAGTCTACTTCCCCTTCTAGAGGATGTATTTCCCGAGGGCAGGAATATTTTGAATCCCAAGTACTTAGCACAAAATCTGATACAAAGTAACACATCATAAGTGTTTGATGAGAATACCTTTATTGGTTACCCATTAGAAAGTGACTTTTAAGTTAAGTGCTCACATACCCTTAAAGCACATTCCACACACTTCACGATTCCCCATTCATGACAATTAAACAGGAGTCAATGAAAGCTACTTAATACTAGGTATTGTGCATACAGATAAAACACAGACCACCTTAAAGAAGCTTGCTCTCCAGCGGGAATGTCACATGAAAACAGATTATTTCACTGAGACTTTACTAATGTAATCTAGAAATACCTATAGGAAAGAAGTACAAATAAGGGGGAGGAGAGCAACATTGAGGGGCAGTGGGGGAAGCATTCTGAAGATGCTGTCTGAATTGAATCCATCACATGAAGAGCAGTTGCACATTAATCCCTGGTGAGTAGAGAGAAAATAAAATCAGAGAGCAGCAAACGGAGGACAGAAACTGAGGGAACTGCTGAGGGTGAGGGCAGGGCAAGCAGCCTATGGAAGAATTCTTTAAAAGTATGAGTAGAATCAGAAGACAGTGATCGAGGAAAGGGAGTGAGAACTTTCAAAGGGTGCAAAATCAGCAGTGCTGAATGCACAGAAAGGTCAAATAAGATAAGGTCTAAAAAGTGTTCAGAACCTTTAACAACCAGAAAGTCATTAGTAACCTTGCAAGAACAATTTTGGTGGAGCAGCAGAGGAGGCAGAAGCCACACCACAAGGGGGTGGTGCGTGAATGGAGGTTAGAAGTCAGTGATGGGGATGACACTAAAGGGGATGAGGTTTTTAAGAACAGATTTTTTTGGCTTAACTCTTTCCTTCCTGACTCACACTACTCCCAAATGGACAATTTCCCATTTGGATTCCTAAAATCTCCCCTGTGCTACAAAAACCCTTTCAGGGTTTCAGGGTTTTAGGACAAAGCCTTGTGCCCGAAGTCTCTTTTTAATCCACAGGTTGCTCTGTACATGTTCAGGCTATTTGCTGACCAGAAGAATGAAATGCATATTCAACACAGGGAGTAACAGAGGAAGGAAGGGATCTATGTGGATACAGCTATTGCTTGTTCTTTCAGAGGGATTTTTGTTTCTCTGAAAACTCAGAGCATGGAGAAAATAATTCCAGACTTTCTACTGCCATTGATGACTTTAAACGTTTGACCCAGGAAAGTAGAGATAGTCAGGGCCCAGTTTAGATTCAGGAGAGCCTGGAAAATAGATCTTTTAATTCCAGGGTTCCCTTTAGTCCCAGAAGCGGTTCACGTTCTTGGAATTGGCAGGTCTGGGTTTGTTCTCAGTGCTGCCATTACATTTCCTTCTATCCTGCCTAAGCTTCAGTGTTCTCACTGGCAACTTGCGATGCCCACAATAGCATCTACCTCATTGCACTGCAATAGGATAAAGGGGATAAACTGCAAATGAAGTGATTTTTCATGGAGCTTGGCAAAACGGCACTCAATGGTTCATAAACTAAGATTTAAAAGGTACTGACATGAATAAAAATAGGACGAAAGCAAAGAGTTTCAGAAGAGTTGGGCACGTCACATCTTAAGTACAGAAACTTCTTTTTTAGAAAAACTCATTAGAAAACAATTGCTAAAAGTGAGTGATAATAGGGCCCGATTTGCCAATTTTATACAAATCCACATTTTCATATAACAGATTTATTGAAAAATCTATTTCAAAGTTTCACCTATCCGAGTAGACTTGTTCAATGAAGCCAGCTAACGTTCCTTAGCTGGGGGGCGGACCCAAGGTGTTGCATTAATTTCCTGGCCCGCCAGCACAGCTTGCATAAGAGCACCCTAGGGTATGTCGTTTCAGTTGTAATGAGAACCCTTCTCCTCGGTGGAACAGGCCCAGCAGCTCCAGTGGGCAAAGACTAGCCTTTTCAAAAGCCTGTGCCCCTAGCAACCACGCCGCCAAGGGCAGGAGCTCCGTCCCGCCGCAAACTAGGGAGTGGGGAACGTAACCTAACTAACACCTTGTCAGGTCTGCCGGCCCGACCGACGCCCCAGAGCGTCGGGCTCCCAGCCAGGGCAAGAAACCAACGCGGGACGAGAATAGTAAGCGACTGGGCGGGATGCAGGGGGGTTCTGTGCAAGGCCTCGCAACCTTTCCCGGTTAGGGCAACAGCACTCTGAGCTGTAATCCAATCTTCAGCCGCAGGAAAGGTTAAGGTAAAAGTCAGAGGCCAGGGGTGGCGGAGGGGCGGGGGGAAGGAGGGAGGAGCGGGGGGGAGGGGCGGGGAGTGCGGCCTCCCGAGGTCAGGCTCAGCCTCCCCTCCCGCGCCACGCCGCCCGGGGAGCTCCGGGGAGCGGCTCTGCGGACCCCGGGGCCCGGTGGAGCGCACGCCGAGCTCCGCGGGGCCTGCAAGAGCCGACGCAGCGGCGCGGGGTGGAGACTGAGGCGGCCGCGCGCGGAAGTGGCCCGCCTGAGCTAGGCGGGTGGCGGGCGACGGGAGGCGGGCGACGGGAGGCGGGCGACACTGGCCGCACGTAGCGCACGGTTCCGGCCCCGGCGCTGGCCGCCCGGGGACCGGCGCTCCCTTACCCCGTTGGCCGCGGCGATACGGATGATGAGCTGAATGGCCTCTTTCATGTAGAACCTGCCGTCGCCGCCCACCACCAGGGTGGCCTCCTGCCGCTGCGCCGGCTCCACCGTGGAGATGATACTCTGGATGAAATTCTCCGCGTAGTTGGCGCTGCTCTGGAACACCTTCACGCGTTTCCGCAGCCCGCTCGTGCCCGGCTTCTGGTCGGGGTACGCCTGGGTCTTCACTGTCACGATCTTCACCATGGTGGCGACTCGCAGCCTGTGGCCAGGCGGACGCTTCTAACCCGGGGGCAGCCGGAGCAGTGGCTGCAGCTGCTCCGGGCTGAGGGCGCGGCGGGGGCGGGCAGGGGACACGCCGGCTCCCGGCCCTCCTCCTTAAAGGGACCAAGGACAGTGCCCTCCCTCCGCCGCCAGACCGCCTCCCTGCAGGTCCTGGAGGGAGGCGAAAGGGACTCGCCCACCTCCAGGGGCTCGGGTGAAATGGGTGGAGTCGCTCCCCAGCCAGCCACTAGCCAATAAAATGAAATCTGCCACCTTTCTTCCCCTAAAGAGAGCTTGGGTCATAGGGCAAGATACCCGGTCTTAGGGCAAGAATTTGCTGCGGGTGGAGAAAATACAAAACATTACAATGTTTTTCTGCGGTTTAGCCAGTGTAGCATATATAAGTAACTTTCTGGAACCTGATGGATACGAGGGACAATAAGCTAGATTTCATGACTCTTAGTTTTTCTCCTCTCTCCAAAAGTTAGGGTCTTTGTGTTAGAAAAAGGAGTCAACGACAAATGTACAATTCCATCTACTACTTCCCATGTGTTTACTAATGAACCACACACTTTACTTCCAGTGGTCAGGGTGTTATACTAATAGCTAGGATTTATTTATATATAATGTTTCTGACTCTTGCAAAAAATGTGGGTTTGTCTCCCCCTATTTTATGCTTACAAAGCTGAGATTCAAGAATAAAATGCCTCGTCAAGGCCACGGAGATAAGTACATGCAGGAGGCTAGCTCAGGTGGGTGTGGCTCAAAACCAGAACTCTTAGCATGATTTGCCTTTGTCACCAGGTTGGACAACAAGAAAATGTACAGGAAGGACTTAAAAAATGAAAGTAGAACTATAAAATAAAGCTGAATATGATTGCCATCAAAACCAGTCAGCTATCCATGTACTAGAAATTTGGTGAAGCGATCATCACACTGACGTGTCCAAGAAGCATTCATGGAATCAATGAAAGGGATTAAATTATTAAATAGTAATCTTTAGTCTTTCCTTTAGTTTTATTATTGCCCTTGATTTGATGAGAGTGGCTGTGTTCTCTGTTCATAATATATGTTATTTTGTTGAAGTGGGGTTAAAGGTAAGCCCCCCCACCCCCCACCTTCATTTAGAAGGTAAGTGACCTGGAGGAAGTGAGTTAATATGTGTGGGCATCTGTTTCTTTGCTAGAAAATGGATATAAAACCTACCTTGGAAAATTTCTGCAAAATTACATGGGGTTTCATATGTCAGTAGTTCTGAGTCATGGAAAACCAGTAGAATCACCTGGGTACTTTTGAAACTTCCCATGCTGCAGCCCCAGTTCGTATAGTTTCTATTGTAATCAGATGGTATAAGTAAATTAACTATCTGAAACACAGTGGTCCTCAAAAAATATTAGCTCTCCTTCTCTGCACCCAATCAGAGCTTATTGTTAACCTGTGAATTCAGTAATAACCATGCCCCTTAGATACTTAATCTTGATCAAACAGAGAGACTGATACTCTTTGATGTAGGTGTTATGTAGATAGAGATATGGGCTTTGATATAGTCACAATAGACAAGTTTCAGGAGGTAAATAATGTGAAAACTAAATCCTGGACTGTTGTTAATGATTTCTAATGTTTACACTAGAGCTCATAGTTTACAGAGTAGTTTAACTTTGTGAATTAAGTAATATAATCGACCCTGTTTTATACACTAGACTTTCTTTTCTTTTAAAGGAAAAGTGCAGATAGGAATGAAGGCGAGTAGGCAGGCAGGTGGGAAGAGAGAGGAGAAAAAGCATCTTTATTTTTATTTAGTTGCTGACACTGGCTGCTTCCTCATGGACCCAGGACTTTCGCCCAGGGGTATGTGGCCTTGTGTTCCTTCAGAGGCAACTGACTTAACCTCTGTTCCACCAGCATGTGACACAGAGTATTAAGGATAGGATGGTGAATGTAATCAAGGTTACCCAACTCCACAAAATGAAAATATGTAGAAGAGAATTCCTGATTCTTTGAAATACCTACCTCATAGAATTATACAGATTAAATTAAATAATAGTACCAATAATTATCAATAAGATTACCTTTGCATTATAAAATAGGGTAATTTTAATTTTCTTTGGGCTTTATTTAGATTTTTCTGTGTTTTCTATAGGAAATCTGTACTGTCTTTGTAACAAAATAGATTAAGGAAAGAAAAAGGAAAAGAAAAGAAGACAAAAAAGAATGAAAGAAAAAAAGGAGGGAGCGAGGGTGGGAGAGAAGGAAGGAAAGAAGAAAAGAAACTGATCACTTTTGCATTGAGAAATAGGGTCATTTTTATTTTCTTCTTTCACCTTTATGTAGATTTTCCATGTTTTCTATAGGAAATCTGTACTGTCTTTATAATAATAGAATACATTAATTTAGTACCCTTTCAAAGTAGTAGTTCTTTTGTTATTTCATTAATTAATAAGTTATCTTTTATCCTTAGGTAATATACATTCATTCATGTATTATTCATTCACTCTATAAATATGTTTTGAACTTCTTGCTAAGTACTGGCTCTTTAATAGTCAGAATGGTTTCTGATCTTACAGAGCTTGCAACATGTTGGGGAGGACAGATACTAAATAACCAGTAATAACTGTGGTAGGTGCTACAAAGAAACATGGGTGCTCTAAGAATATAAACAGGAGGATCTATTATTAGAGGGAGCCAGGGAAATTACCCTGGAGGAAGTGATGTATATGCTGAGGCCGGAGGATGAGTTGGCCAGGTAAAAAGGGAGGAGCATTTCATTCTAGAAAAAGGGACTTTAAAAGGGAAGGTTCGAAGTTAAGTAGGAAATTTGGTGTCATCGAGGATTTTAAAAAGGCAGCTAGTATACCTGGAGAATAGACTCTGAGGGTTAGATTGGAGTGCCAGATAATGCCAGCCTTCTAGATAATGTCAGTCATTGGTATCTGTATCATAATAGCAGGGAGTAGCTAAAGATTTTGGTGTTTTTGTTTTGTTTTGTTTTGTTTTTAGCAAAATATACACATAACATAAAACTACTTTATACAGTAAAGTGGTTTGTTTTTTTTTTATAGCAAAATATACATAACATAAAACTACTTTATACAGTAAAGTGGCAGTTTACAAAATTACTATACAAAAATATGCTGTATTTTATATGCAAACAATGAGAAAGAAGAAAAAGAAATTAAGAAAACAAAACCATTTAAATGAAACAAAAAGTATGAAACATCTTGAAATAAACTTAACAAAGGAGGTGAAAGATCTACACAATGAAGACTACAAGTCATTGTTAAAAGCAATACAAAAAGGTACAATGAGATGGAAAGGCAGTCCATGCTCATGGATGGGAAGAATTAGCATGCTAAAATGGCCTAAAGTAATAGACAGATTCACTTAAAGCAATCTACAGATTAAATGCAATTACCATCAAAATTCCATTGGCATCTTTCAACCAACCGACAAACAACAAAAAAGGTGTTAAGCCTGGGGCTCTGTTATAGTCCATGTAAAGCCTAAAGATCCAGGTTCACCACTTAGGAAGACAGCCAATATAAACTAAATGAATAAAAAATACTTCTTCCTCCTCTCTATTCCTTCCTTCATGCCTGCTGACTTTTCTTCATTGCTATCTGCTTTCATTCTCTTAAAAAAATGTAAAAGAAATGAAAAGATCACTGGCATGTCCTGGTGGAATAGCAGTTAGGTTTGCCACCTCTGACTGAGCACAGTCCACATACATTCCAAGGACTCTGGTTGGTGTCCCTGGGCCAAGGGTTGTAACCAAGATAAACAAGTGAATAAAAATAAAATACTACTTCCTATCTCTTCCTGCTTGACCACTAGCCTTCATTCCTGTCTCCACCTTTCCTTAAAAAAAAAAAAAAGGAAAAAAAGACATCAGTATGGCTGCTGTGTGAGTGAAAAAAAATGTGGATGAAATTAAACCATTTAGGTGAATAAAGGGTGGGTTGTACAAGCTGAAGCCAGTGGAGATGTGTAGAAGTCAACAGACTCAAGATATTTTTTAGAAAGGAGTATCAACAAGACTTGCTAATAGACTGCACGTACAGGGTGATTTTTTTTTTTTAAAAGGGTGGTGTCTCCTATCATTGGAGAATGGGAATATACTAACAGTGGAGTGGATCATGAATTTTTTTTGAATGTACAAAGTTTAAGGTGCCTATCATGCAGTCAACAGACAGTAAAGAATAAGGTGATAAGGTGTTAGATATAGAGGTCTAGAGACCTGGCCAAATGATACAAATACAAATACAATCCCATTAACATGTAGATACCATTTGAAAACATGAGTGTGAATGGGATCACTCAGGAAGATAATATCAACTGTAGAGCTTAAAAACCAACAAACAGGTCAACATCAAGCTAAGAAACTCTGACATTTAACGACCAAGAACTGCAGTGTAAAAAGGTTCAGCTTTTCTACCTTTGAAAGAGAATTTCTTTAGGAACATCCACCCAGCAGGAAGGACACATCTAAATGATCTATTTCTTCTATATGCCATCCATAAACCTGAACACAAATCTGTTCGGTTACATTCAAAGGTAAGGATAAGCAGGTTATTAATATGGCATTTAGAAGCCCTCCTACAAGCTACATTTTCCAGAATGTTGTTAGATTTGATCTGCAGTGGAAATTCTGTGAGAAGTTTGACTTCTTTGCCTTATATATGTGTGTGCCCATGCATGCGTGCGTGCACATGAATGGGAGGTAGGTTAAATCTTGGCCAGATAAATGTATAATGCTTGCTCAGACCCCATTTCCAAGTCCAGTGTTCATTAAACTCAGATTTACCATCACCCTCCACAAACCATCATTTGCATTCTAACACTAATGATGTAGAGAAATGTATTTACTGTAGAATATCAATCTTTGATGATTATAACAAAAATTATCTGCAAATGGATTTATAGTGAAAACATAGGATGGGTGAGCTAGTATATTAGTCACTTAACAGTTATCAGTTACATGGCTCATGCAAAAATTATAAAAAGAAGAAATACAGAAAAGCGATTCATTAACATGTAGACAAAGTCTTAGAAAGTACCTATAAAGTATACAATAAAGCATTATTGTTTGGAAAAAAAAAAACCATAGCTCTATATTTGTGTATACTAAACTCCCTGGTGGTATCAAATAATGATGGAATAATCTGTATTAAGGAATATTAAATCTAGAACGATTATCCAAATCTTTCTCCTACCTAAGTTCTGCTTAGGCCTGAAAGGGAGTTTCTCAATTAAGGGAATTTTGATGGAATAAGTAAACTATAGATTTCCTGCAAGAATTCCTGGTTGCAGATTTAATTAATTGTGTTTTGATCTATTTGTAATTTGCTAAAATTACTAGGTCCTACATATGGAAGCAATAGAAAACCTTTTGATATCTAGCCAATTTGTATCCATTAAGTTACTTAGGTGCTTAAAACGTCTGTTAAATAAAAGTTAATCGATATCTGGAGTCTGTGATTCTGAAATCAAGTTTGTTACTGTGCCAAAATAATAATAGTTTCTGAACTCATGTTTCAGTTTCAAATGGTTATTCATGAAGCTATATGTGAAAAAGATTAATGCATGATAAATTGGGCCTTTTCCTCAGAATTCATTTTTGGAGTGTACTATAAAAGATAGTAGTCTGAATTAATTTATATGAATATTTGATATACAAAGATTAATATTTTAATGGCAAAAAGATAAGATTTTTAAAAATAAAGATTATGGAAGACATTTCTTAAGAGGTAATGAATGTCTTCTGTTATTCCATTTCATCAGTCCTCTTGATTAAGGAATCAGGATGCTGTGATAGGCTGAAAAATGCCCCTCCCCTCCCCCCTAAAAATATCCATGTCCTAATCTTTGGAACCTATGAATGTTCTCTTATATGGTAAAACACAATAAAACTTGGCATATATTATTAAGGATCTTGAGATGGGGAGATTATCCTGATTATTCAGGTGGGCTCTAAAAGCATTCTAATGTCCTTATAGGAGGGAGGCACCAGAGACTTGATAACACACAACAGAGAAGGAGATGTGAACACAGAGGCAGGGATTGGAGTGATGTGGCCACAAACCAAGGAATGCCTGCAGCACCGTAAGTTGAAGGAGGGCGGAGATGCATTTTCCTCTAGAACCTCCCAAGAAAGCTGTTGTAATGAGACCTGGTTTCAGCCAGTGATGCTGATTTTGGACTTCTGGCCTCCACTATGGTGGGAAAGTAATTTATGACTTTTGAAGTCACCAATAATTTGTGACAGCAGCCAGAGGAAACAAATATAGATACTGTAACTTTATGGAGAAGTATGAGCCAGGTAGCTTATGATTGATTCTCTAGAGGCCTAAAGTGTGATTTTAGGTGGTCAGCGAGAGACAGTTAAGAAAAAGAAAGCTGGTGTGCCCCAGTGTAGTAGTGGTTAGGTCAATTATCTTTGAAGGAGCACAGCTCACATACCCCTGGGTTCAAGTCCTGGGTCCCCGGTGTGGAGGAAAACAACCAGTGTGAACAACTAAATAAAAATAAATAAAAATGCTTTCTGTCTATTTATTGAATTCATACACAGAATTTCTTCAAGCAGCTTACACAAACAATTTTATCTTTATATTGGATTTGCTTATGCAGCCTTTTGTTTTCTAACTATGTAACTGTATCTATCTTGCTTTGGGGAGTGAACAGTTACAGGAACACTGCCCCAGTGCTTTCCCATGGTGGCCTTTGCCTGGTGCTCCAGACCTGGTGTTCTTTGATGTTCTACCAACTCCCACTTCGTCCTTGCTCTACTCTCTGCCCGCAACAGCCCAGTGGACTTAAAACCACTAAACCACCAGGATGCACCAGTTTCTTTGACATTAAAGACTCTTGTAGCTCTTGTTATATCTTTTTCTTAATTATAAATACATCTTTGAAATAATACATATTTATTGTATTCACTTACTCTCATTTCATCCATTCATTCCCTCCATTAAAGTCACCCCTCAAATACTCACATAGTACAAGCTGCTTAGTAATGGCCAGCTTAGTCACCTAAGATAAAATCTTTCTTCTCAAGTTTAAAATAGAAGAG
Organism: Solenodon paradoxus; assembly: GCA_004363575.1. Taxonomy (NCBI): domain Eukaryota; kingdom Metazoa; phylum Chordata; class Mammalia; order Eulipotyphla; family Solenodontidae; genus Solenodon; species Solenodon paradoxus. The sequence goes on along the minus strand of RJWH01000224.1, from coordinate 905,885 downwards.
TTTAGACATATATACAAATCCCTAAAATATAAAAAAAGTATGAGCCACATAAAGTCATTGAATTTTAAAGTTAAGAGTAGGAAAGTTCTCAAACAAATAATCTAAGCTTCTACCTTAACAAACTAGAAAAAGAGCAAATAAAACCAACACAGTCTAAAAGAAGGAAATAATAAAGGGCATAAATCAGTGAAATCAGAAACAAAATACAATGAAAAATCAATAAAACTAAATGTTGGTTCTTTGAAAAGATTTAAAAAATTGATAAACTTCCAACAAGATTAACAAAGAAAAAAAGAGAAAATAATTTTAAGAACATCAGTAATGAAAAGGGAATATCTCTATAGACCCATACATAATTTTTTAAATTCTATACACATAAATCTGACAACTTAAATAAAATGCACCATTTCCTCTAAAACAATTTCTTTAAATCTAGCAAACACACTCGAAATAAACAGAATAATCCCATAACTGTTAAATTGAGTTACTACTTAAGAACCTTCAAAAAAATCTCTATACCCAGATAATTTCAATGGAAAAATTTTAAAATTAACCAGAAAGTAACACTAATTTCACCCAGAAAACAAGAGAAGGGAATATTCCTGAATCATTTATGAGCACAGCATTGCCCCGATAACCAAACTAGACAAAGACATTACAATTCAGGAAAAGTACAAATCAAAATCCTTTATATACATAATCACAAAAAATGCTCAACAATGTACTAGTCATATGAATCTACAATATATTAAAAAATAACAAATCATAAGTGAAGCTTACTCTGGGAATGAAAGTCTGGTTCAATGTTGAAAATCAGTATAATCTGTCATATTGCATATGATTGTATGCCATGAAAACATTATGATTACACAGAAAAATATTTGACATAATCAGCATTCATTCCTGATAAAAACTCTTAGCAAGCTAGGCATGGAAGGGAACTTCCCCATCCTAATGAAGAAGTCTAAAAAAACACTTCCAGCTAACATATCAATGGTAAAGTACTCAATGCTTTCCTCCGTAAAAGTATTATGTAAGTATTAGGTTGTGCAATAAAGCAAGAAAAGAGAAAAACTATATAGATTTGAAAGAAAGAAATAAAACTCATTCTATTTGCAGATGACATGTTTTTCTATGCAGAAAGCCCAAAGAATCTATAAAAGTAAAAAAACACTAGAACTAATAAATGAGTTCAGCAAGAGTCTCAGGATATTAGATCAACAAACAAAATTTTATAATATCTTATATACAGATAATCTTCAACCATGGGGTTATATTCCAATAAGCCCATTTAAGTTTAATATACAAGTTGAAAGTTTTGACTGAGCTGCAATGTGCTGCCACTGTCTGATATCACAAGAATGTATCATGCCACAATTTCTTCTAATTATGTATTGCTTTCAGACCAACTTGCAGTTCAAAAATTGTAAGTCAAACTATTGTAAGCTGGGTACTGTGTGCTGGCAATGTAGAAATGGAAATTAAAATTTAAAAAATACTATTTACAGTGGCTCATAAAATAAAATATTTAAATATAAATCTAATAAAGGATTATAAACTACATTCTAAAAACCACATAATGCTGAAAACTATGAAATGCTAGTGAAAGAAATAAAATTCAAATAAATAGAGGTAGACTATGTTCATGGACTAGAAACATCAGCATAATAAACATGGCAAGTCTCACCAAATGACCAACAGGTTTAACAGATTATCAAGTAAAATCCCAGCAAGATTTTTTGTAGATATAAATAAGCTAATTCTAAACTTTACTTGGAAAGGGAAATAAACTAGAATTGCTAAGATAATTTTGAAGAACAATAAAATTAGAGGCATCACCTTACCTGACTTAAGACTTGCTATACATAAAGCTACAGTAATCAAGACAGCATAGTATTGATGGAAGGAAAGATGCATAGATCAATAGAACAAAATAGAGTCCAGAAACAGAACTACAAAAATATATGGGTCTATATGGTCAGTTAATTTTCAACAATGGTACAAAAGCAATTTAATGGAAAAAAGATAATCTTTTCGGCAAATGGTGCTGTACACGTCTCTTTCTCACACACACACACACACACACACACTAACACACTATGAGCCTCAACCTAAACCTTATAACTTGAATAAAAATTAAATCTAAATGGATCGTAGATATAAATACACAAAGTAAAACTAAATTTTCTAGAAGAAAACAAAATCTTTGTGATATGAAATTGAGCAATGACTTCTTAGACTTAACATCAAATTCCTAATCCATTAAAGGAAAAATTAAGAAGTTGAACCTCATCAAAATTAAAGACGTTTGCTCTCCATCTGACACAGTTAGGAAAATGAAAAGACAAGCACAAATTAGGACAAAGTATTTACAAATTACATATCCAACAAAAGACATATCCAGAATTGAAGAACCATCTTCAAAACTCAACAGTAAGGAAACAACCCAATTCCAAATGGGCAAAAGATTTGAAGATACCTCACTGAAGAGGTTACATATAAATGATTAAAAAAAAAAGCATATGAAAAGTTACTCAACATCTTAGCAAGAAAATGAAAATTAAAACCTCTATGAGATACAAGTGCACATCTACTAGAATAGCTAAAAATACTGACAATATCAAATTCTAATGAGGATGTACAAGTGGAGTTCTTAAACACTGCTGGTGATAATGTAAAATGGCACTGCTACTCTTGGATAACACTTGGGCAGCTTCTTAAAAAATCAAACACATAATTGCCATATGTGACAGCAATTTCACCTTTGGGTATCTACCTTAGAGAAATAAAATAAAAATTTGCTCCTATAACAACCTGTACATATTTACATAAGTTCTATTAATACTGTCAAAAACTGAACACAATCTAACAGATGAGTGAATAAACTGTGCTACAGCTGTATGATGAAATACTATTCAGCAATGACAGAAAAAACTACTCATACAAACAACTGGATGATTCTGAAAGGTGTTATGCTGAAAGAATTTAGTCTCAAATTGTTATATATTACATGATCCTGTTTGCATGATAGTCTCAAACAGAGAAAACTATAGTTGCGGCTAATAGGGCTGTGATTACCAGGGGTTGGGCGGCGGGGTGGGGAGGAGAGAGAGAGAGAGAGAGAGAGAGAGAGAGAGAGAGAGAGAGAGAGAGAGAGAGAGAGAGGGAGGGAGGGAGGGGGAGAGAGAGAGAGGGAGAGAGAGAGAGAGAGAGAGATGAGTGGTGACAAGACATAGCACAAGGGATTTTTTTGGCGATGGAATTTGTTCACAAACCTGATTTTGGTGACGGTTAAATGAATCTATATACGTGTTTAATAGAACTGTGTAATCTCAACCCTTTGCCCCCCGTCTTCCTCTCATGAAAGATCAAATTTATTGTATGCTAGTTTTTTAAATGTGAAATATAAAAACCTCACAGAAAAAAAGTATTGGTTTTAAAATAGAAGCTCAGAAGTAGAATAGTTTCTTCTGGATTGGGGAAAGGATTAAAAGCTTTATGAATGATGAGGCATTTTAAAAATGTATGTCAAATGTTCAGTGTATAATACTTGCTTACCATCTATTTTCTTTGGCTATATATAGTGAGGACAGAAACAGTGTCCAGTTTACTCACTTTTGTATGTGCAGCAACTAAAGCAGAGCTCTATACATATTCAACACTTGATCAGTATATGATTAATTGGCCTATTATCTATAGATTAATAGGCAGAGGTCTAATATAGGAAGAGTAAAAAAGTGAGAAAATGACTGAAATTTACTCCTTCCCACTTTCTAAATACTTTCATAACTTCAAGTTCACTTTAAGTTCCAGCTTACTCCCATTTCTTCCAGTTCGCACTAATCTTTGCAACTTGTCCAACTATTTTTTTTAATTATTGATATTTATTAAATCTTTAGTTGAAAAAGCTACATTCCTTTTTTAAACATTGACACTGCATATCAATCTATCTTTCACACTACTTCCTTCACCACAGTTCCAGTGCCTTTAGCCGCCCCTCCCCCTTTCCCCCTTCTCTCCATCCCTGTCTCTGCCACCGCCCTGGCAGCCATCATCTTGTGTGCTGAGAGATTTTGCTGGGGCTTATCTATTCAGTTGTTTCATTTAATTATATTCCACAAATGAGTGAAACCATCCTGTATTCCTCTTTTTTCTTTCTTTGACTTATTTCACTTAACATGATCCCTTCCAATTCCATCCAGATTGTCGCAAAGGGCACAGTTTCTTTCTTTCTTTCTTTTTTTTTTTTTTAGTAGATAGAATTCCACTGAGTATATCTACCACAGCTTCTTTATCCAGACATCTGCTGATGAGCATTTAGGTTGTTTCCATGTCTTGGCTATTGTGAATTGTTCTGCTATTAACATAGGCCATACCACTTCACGTCAGTGAGAATGGCTTTTTTTTTTTTTTTTTTTTTTTTTTTTTTTTTTTTTTTTTTTTTTTTTTTTTTTTAAGGAAAGGCGCAGGTAGGAATGAATATATAAGCAGGCAGGCAGGCAGGGAGAGAAGCATTTTTATTTTATTTGTATTTAGTTATTCACACTGGTTGTTTCCCCACTAACCCCAGCTGGGACTCTAACCCAGGAGCATGTGGCCTGCACGCCTTTGGAGGCAACTGAACCAACCACTGCTCCACAAGGACATACCATTGTTCTATTTTCATATAGTTCTTCCTGTGCCCCATTTCCTTTGTTATTAACATATACAACTTTTTATATTTTAATTCAAAAATATATTGTGTTGACGATAAAAACCAAATCTAAGCACTACTTAGTTTCAAACTACATTTTCTTTATTCCTCCAGTCTTCCAGTCTTATCTTACCCCCACACACCCCAAATTGGGCTTCACCCTCCTTCTTCTGTTCCTATACCCTCGTTGTATTGAATGATTCATGTTTATTAATTTAAGACTTATTAATAGACTAACATGAAACTCCGTTTTCAGCTCTTTTCCTGAGGACTGAGATATGTCTACTACTGCTCTATTATAACAAATGCAACATGCAATAGATATCTGCTAACCGAATGTCCTCGCTAGCATTCACCAGCCTACTCATCTCCCAAAAGCATTACTGCTCTGCTAAAAGCCACTCAAGAGCTGAATCCAGACAATTTTTGCAAAAGAGGTTTAGAAAATGCACAGAATCTACTTTTTAGTAACGCTTCATGCTCGTATTGACAGAAAGCTTACCTAGAGAATGCTGGCATCTTATAACTTGCACCACTGTATTTACATTATATGTTATATTAGCTTGATTCATATTACTGAACTTAAGCTGGCCTTGAATTTCATTTAGTTGATCTTGTGTTATATTGCAAAGGAAAGAATAAAGTTAAGAATTTGTATAAAATGTTGGCTATTTATCAGTTGTGCCTGAAATAAATTGAATTTAAAAAAATATTTGGTGAATTGAAATATACATTTAACTAATTTATAATGTGTAAGTCTTTCTAACATATATATATATATGTAGTATGTAAAAAAAGAAAGTGCCTATTTTTAAGTACAAATGAACTTGGCTCAAACATCTCAAGTTAAAGTAGTTTGTGAATTACTCATAAGACTTGAGAATGTTTCTTTGTCTTGTTTAGATATTGCTAACCATAGTTAATAAGTACAGACACTTCCAAGCAACCAAAATTCTTTGTCCCTTTAACTTTTAGCAACCATTCCTAGTTTTGGTCTCCAGAACTCTATCCACACAAATCTTGTCTACTTCCCCTAAGTCATTTCTCTATTTGTCTTATAGCTCCTCTTATCATTATGGAGTTCTTCTTTTCCCCAGAAATTAAATTAAGTCACAAATACAGGCTTTATCGCACTATGTAAAGCTGGCAGAGCTCTCTATATACCCTTATACTTGTGACTTCATGAAGAAATAAAAAGCACCTTTCTAAGGGCAGAAGACTTGGCATCCTCTTTACAAGTTATAAGTAATTTTAATATATTCTCTAACAAGAAAGGGTGTATATCCATAGTACACAATATATTTTTCTGAAGCTGTCTTAGAAGTCATACAGGACTTAATCCAGTGCTGAGAAATATTATCAATCCACCAGTCTCTCTCTCTAATGAATAATAAAATAATACACTCACCCTCTGGTGGTTAAAATCAGAAATACAAGTCTATTTTTCCTGGATTATATCCAAAATATGTGATATATTAAATTTCTGCTTCATATTTAACCTACCCCAAAATAGATCTACAGAAGGCCATTGACTCTTAAGAAAACAGGTCTACTACATTATTTAAGAAAAATATCAAATTAGTAATTTTAAAATTGCTCATGACAGTATTCAATACTTAACACTAATTGGGTTTTAAATATCAGAGTTTATCTTTTAGAGTAGAAAGGTATTACTGATCATTTAGTCTACTCTTTGGGTCAAAGATGCATGTTAGACAGTGAGCATTTTAAATTTTATTTCATTTTGTTCTGTTTTTAATCTGTTAATGAAATGAAACACCAAGAGTAAATGGAATTGAATCATAGTGAGAATTTTTCCCTATAGTTTTTTAATTTATAGATATACCTAAGAACCAAGAAAAATTCATACCACATCTGAGTTTAATTTTCTGTCTAACTTATTCAATTATTTATTTATTGCATATCTCTTATGGCTTCTGTGGTATATGCTAGACTTACAACTATTACTGCTATAGCCTAGTAAAGGGAACAGATTAATAGTAATTCTAGTACAGTGTGATAGTTCTACAATAAAGAGTGAGCAAACAGTACTAGGGCATCAAAGCAGTCTTGGTGAAAGGAGTAATCAGGAAAAGATTCTTGGGGAAAGTGACATTTATGGGACCTGAAGGAAGAAGAGAGAAGAGAGGGAAGAATTATTGTATAGACAAGAAGGGAAGAGGACCCCAGATAAGAAAGAATGTAGAAATTGGGAGAAATTATGGAAGATAGTTGAAAAGAAGCCTAAAAAGGAATCATTAGAGGTGAGAAGAAAATCTGAAGGATTTTTAAGACACATCATCTGAAGTATTCAAGTGCTAGATGATAGCAATCCACTTTACAGATGTTTAAATCAAGGGCCAAAAATCCAAATGACACTTAAACTATGTTAGAATGCTCTAGGGACAAAAATATACAGCCACCCCGTATTCGTATTTCAAAAGCTGACATTTACTGGCCAAGTATTATGTTACTGATAAACAGTTTTTAATTGCTTAATATCATGCACTGCACTACTTCATCAAATACTATTTAGAATTCATTATCATCTTAAAATACATTTAACTAAAATAAATCCACAAGTCAGGAAAATATTTACTTTTAGAACAATCCTTCAGTTGTGATTAGATTCTAACTTATTTAATAGAAAAATGAATTTCTCCAAATTTTGCATTAATTTTTATTGGAAAATTAAATGTATGATTATTATTTTTTTAAAAGAAAAGGTACAGACAGGAATGAAGGTGAGTATCAGGCAGGCAGGCAGGAAGAGAGAGGAGGAAGAAACATTTATTTTATTTAATTCTTTATCTTAGCTGTTCCCCCACATCCCTGGCCCAGGGTCTTGAACCCTGGTCCTTGGGATGCATATCTGGTGGCCTTATCTGCTTGGCCACAACAGTGTGCCACTAAATGTATAATTAAATGGTTATTTCTGTATCTAAATTTTCTCTTTTTTTCCTTTCTAATGATTTCATTAGTATGGTCACAAGTCGATGTCTATATTGTGCATTGGTAACAGTTGAATGCAATATGTGAAATAAGTAAATCACCTAAATGCGGCAAGTTTAAAACTGTCAACTCTGATGATCATGCATTTCCTATGCTTTTACATCTGCACCACCCCAAATTGCACAATTCAGTCTGTGTTCATCCTCATTAGGAAAAAAAGGCATAGACCCAGCTAGGTCAAGGCAGGCGCTGCTGCGCCTTGTTGCAGATCCAGATTTTCAAAAGCAATAGTGATGAATTCTGGCATTCCATATAGCAACACTCAAGTTTGCTTTGGTTCAGGTAAAAACACAGTTACCTTTTATTGCGTATGGGAGCCACCTGATCCCTAGGAATTGGGTGACCACAAGGGTATTTGGCATCTCTGCATGAGGCAAGTCGGCAGCTTCTGTACACTCATTTCCTGGGTTGTGGGGAGGTGAAAGGATAGTTTAGAACTAAGATTTGGAGTCTCTTCCAACATGCTCTCTATTGGTGATAGAGCTACGACCAAGATGACTTTTTTGTTTTCACCAAAGTTATCAGCAGTCCAAGCTATAACCTCAATGTCTCTGGATCATCACTTCTTCTAGCACTCTGGGGATACAAAATGCTTTGCTTGAGGAAACCTGAAATACTATACAGGGACCACAAGATATCCCCACAGTCAAGTAGGGATATCCACTAACACAAACATTAACAATTTCCAGAAAGTTTCACAGCATGGTTTCCCAACTCCTGCATGGCTAAGGTTCTGAGATCTGTGACTTAAAGCAGTTACCAAATTCTGATCTGTTTGCCTTGTCTTAGAGATCACTCTGGCAAGAAAGAACATAGCCACAAGCATAGAACCATTGTTGTACTATTGAATAGTTGAGAAAACTCTATGTACATTTTCTTTAGAGCATCAGTCATCATATTTGTGTGATTTTTGACATCAAAAAGATTGTGAGATCAAAAAAACCATCTGCACTGGTTTCCCTCAGGGTAGGGGTCTTCTCATCAGAGAAATCACTTCTGAATTTGTGATGTGCTGCAGGATTAAGCTTTCTCATTGTTCAAATGTCAAATTACAAATTGGCTAGGGCCACCAGTCAGCCTCGCACTATTCCTATTAAGACAGGAATCCCGTCAGACTCAGTGTCCAGCTCTATGCCTGTGGCTCTGTTCTTTGCTGCCTGCTGAGTGGCAGCCACCCCGAATGATAGACGAAATCTGGTCCCCTGGCTTGAGCACCTGCAGGACTCTGCAGGAGGGCACCAGCTCAGAGCTGAGGCAAGGCAGGAGCTAGAGGCTGTGGTGAAGAAGCCAGCATTGGAGGGGCTGTATGTGGGCAGCAGCGACAGGAAGAAGGGGCCCAGGAGGCCCCCTGATATTGCAGTCACATGCAGATGACTGCACAGGCATGAAAGGCCAGGCTCCTTGGACAGGAAAGAGAGAAGGCAAGGCAAGAGCCCTACTTGCTGCAGTGGGTAGTTACATTTTCCTTTATTTTCATGAATAAAATAAACCAAAGTGTACAGGATTTTATAGAATTTATGCAGTATTGCTTTTTAAAAGCTGACCTGTAATTTTATTTACTATGCATACATGCAAAGTGCCCATATTTCCCACTGAATGAATAATAAGGATACATGTTTTAAGAGCATTATGTATACTTTAATAACGAAGTATATATATATATAACAATGCATACGAATTTAATAATTAGCTGTGTATATGAGTTGAATTGATTAACATTTAGTTGATCAACAAATAACAGAATACACAAGAGATATTTCTTAGTTTGAAAGTCTCAAAAACTTTCAAAAGTCTCAAAAGCAGTATTTAAGATATAAGGGAGTACACACAATAATATATCCACTCCTGTCGTTCATTCAGAGGCATTACATGTTGACAAACCTGCACATAGAAACAGAAAATATTTAGTTTTCTTTTTAATGCTGTTTTTGGTTAATTTTTCAAAAGGACATTTCTAGATTCTGTGTAAAAACTATCCTTGTGCAGATAAAATTCTACATTTGCTCTCTGCAGGAACCATCAGTCTATGATCTGATGTTTAACAGGATAATTTGGCCTAAACCCCACTCCAATGTAGTAGTTGGTAGTTGTGTATGAAGGTGGGTAGGGCGGGGTGGTGGAATGAGAAGTAAATACCCTTTCCTCACTAAGCCTAGAGCATTTTCTAAAATCCTCATTTGGGTTAACAGATAAGATAATCTCTCCTTATACTGTTCTAGAATGTTTCAGGACTTCATGGACAGTATGGAGAATTAAAGGGTTAGAACAGAGAGTTTTTCCCTCTTTTCCTTCCCTAAGGTCTTTTAGGGTCTACTGATCTGTCCCTGTCTTGGTTCTCCTAGTTGAATGAGAAATTCCAAGTTCTAACATCAGAATTATAACTGTTCCTGGCTCTTGACTTTGTTGGTTATATAAAACTCAAAGATATTTTTCTCTTTTACTTTTTACATTAGAAAATCTTAATAACATAGATAAAAAATCAGAATTGATATTATTATTACTACTATTTCTATGAGGTTCAGTAGTGTTTTCATGTCTATTATTTTATTTTTATCTTTCTATTAATTTTGTGAAGTACCTGAAGCTGATATTATATTACTTTTATCTTTAAAGAGACTGGAACTGAGAAATTAACTAATATTGTGTAATCACTCAACCAAATAAATAGTGGGAACTTAATTAGCAGCAATGTCTGCTACCTATTAGTACAGGCTAATATTAATATAAATATCCTACTTACAATAATTTTCTACTTCGTTTTATATTTATACATTTGCCAAGAGCATGAGTAGCAACATTTATTTTCAACTGATAAAACAAAAAACTTTAATTAGAAAACATTGCATTACCATTGTAGATTTTGGGGCCACTTCTACTGCAAATATGTTGAGTCCTCTGTTGTTTACACAATTTTTACTTAGCTCATTGTTGATGTGAATAATCACTTTATTATCTGACTAAAAAAAGATTTTATAAACTGTTAGTCCTCTCTTTAACATAGATAAATAAAATAATTACAAAAACTATTCAATCTTAGAAGATATTAGAGAAATAAGGAAGACCTTATGGAGAAGTAAAACTTGAGCTAATGGCTCTTAGATAACAGAGAGCCTCAAGGATGAACAGGAAGCAAAGAGAAAGCAGAATGAAACAGACAAACAGGAGTCACGCAGGAGTCAAAGCATCTGCTTAAAAATCTGTGTTCATTGCCTGATTGCTTGAAAGGGGCGATGTAACATTAGACTGCCTGATCTTCCACTTTCAATGACCTGCTGTAAGTAACAAAATAGCCTTGTGCTTCAGTTTTCTTGTGTGTGTGTGTGTGGGGGGTGGGTAGTACTTACCTCCTAGGGTTGTTGTGAAAAATAATGCATTAATATCTGGCACATGGTAAGCTCTAAAATATTATTATTACCTCATTTTGGTGAAGGGAAGTTTAATTTTCCTTGAGGGAAAAGAAGGTAGAAGGTTGAGAAATAGTAATAGTAGAGCAAAGGCACTGGGGTGAGGTAGTGATCGCATTCACTTTTTTAATCTGAATAAAACAAAGAGGGAAACATCCTGGATCTCAAAAACCACCCTCCAAGACTTTATGATGCATTTGAAGATTGCAACCTAGTTGAGGACCCTAGCTTATTTTGTCAAGTTCAAACTTCTCTATCACATTTTCAAGATAATATATAATAGATATATACACATACACTATACACACACACACAGACACACACACACACACAGACACACACACACACACACACACACACACACACACCTGTGTGTCTTATCTTTCTAATATTCCTCCAAAGAAAACTCCCTGTTGCTGCAAAGCAGATATTCTTGTTCTTCCCTCTATACTTTGTATTAACCCTTTCTCATGTTTCTCCTTAGAGTATTTCCTAACCTTCTAAAGGTTGTCTCTCTGTACATCTAAACCCTAGTTAACCTTCAAATCCCACAACAGACTCCCTTCTTCTTCATCATAAGTCCTTCCCCAAATTTTTCATTCCAAACTAACACTGACTGTAAGAGACAGAAATGCAGTAAAACTCATATTGCAAACAAATATAATTACATAGAATTTAGCATTCAATTACTTTTTAAAAACCTCTTTCAAGAGCATTAACTATGTCTTTCCTACTTAACCCATAAACTCCTTAAAGGTAGAGGCTATGCCACACTTTCCTGTGACCTGTTCTATGGCAAGGAGAGTTAGTTACATTGACTCAACACTCAGTCAAACCTTAAGCACATCAAGAAATTTATGGAAGGCATAAAAATAATGTAAGTCTTACCCAGGAACTAAAAGAGGTCAGTAGTCCTAATAACCCAGTCATCTTAAGTAAGATTTTATGAAGACACATGATATCTAAAAATCTGGGCATTTCTGACTTTAAGAATTTATGCATGTATTCTCTTGACCTGCAATATCAACAGTAGCAGGGACAGGAGCCAAAGCTAGAAATAAATGGCTTGATAAAAATAGGTCCTGGACAGTGGAAAACATTTGATTAGACAAAGTAAAGATCTGTAAGATTTCTGATATTTCAGTTTGCGTAAAAAATTGGGCTAATATTTTTTCTTTGTTTATATTTCTTTAAAACATGTCTATTATTTAAAATGCTTCATATATGTAGTGATTTTTAGTAATAAACTACTCTGTACCCAGATTAGGTACTATCTGGATACAAAGGTCTCCAAATATTTAAAAATAAAAACTTATTCTCGAGTCTTTAAAAATCATATAAAATGATCAAGCCCAGTTTGAGTTAGAAACCTAAGAATAATTGCCTATTATAAATAAGAATGTAATGAGATGTTGAGTTACTGTGGAAGAATACAGAAAGAAGATGGATCAAATTTATAAACATTGCACTATGAAGAAAATCACCTAATAACTGATACCTTGTTTTCAATAACTGATGTTATCCAGATGTCACTCTTATACGTATATACAATTATATTTTCATAGCCATCCATTACTTTGGCATCACCTTTGTTAAGGACAGATTTACAAACGGCCTTTTCAAGTTGCCCACTACATGCTTCCATATGGACAGCTTTCATTCTTGGCTTGCATTTGTCCGCATAGATATCGATGACAAATGGGCATGCCTAATATAAAAAAAAAAAAGCAAACTTTGTTTTAGCCTTTAGATAAGATGAAAAATTAGCATTAATATGCTTATCATATAATTTAAGAAGATGCACTGCACTGTCTAGCTTGTCCTTCTGAAACACTTTTAGAGGAAAATGTACTATGAACTGAGTAGTAACATAGGATGAAATTCTGATTTTGGGGGCAGTGTATTAACTAATAGTGTCTACAGAAATAGAAAAGGAAAGAAAACGAAAACTATAACTTCTACTAAATCAATATAATTCCATTAAACCAGAGAACCACCCCTCTACTTAAAGTGAACTAATGTCATATTAGTTATTTAATTTCTCTCTCTCTCTCAGAGGAAAGGAGAGAAAGAAGCCTGAGGAGAGGGAGGGAGGAAGAAAAGAAGGAGGGAAGGAGGGAGGGAGGAAGGAAGGAAGGAAAGCATGAGGGAGGAAGTAGGGAAAGGAGGAGGGAGGCAGGAAAAGAAGAAAGGAGGGAAGAAAGGAAGGAAAGAGGGAGGGAAAGAAGGAGGGAAGGAGACAGGATATTTTCTGTTTATTTCTTTTTAGTTGTTCATCCTGACCCCGGGTCATGAACCTGGGTCCTAGAGTTTTACGTGGTCTGTAGCCAGCCAAAGCAAAAGTAATTCTTTTTTTATTGAGGTGAAATTCACATAACATACAATTAACCACTTTAAAGCGAACAATTCAGTAGCATTTTGTATGTCAATGTGTTGTGCCACCATCACCTTTATCTAATTCCCAAACATGCATCGCCCTATAGGAGACCTCAAACTCCTTGAGCATGTAGTTTCCTTTTAGAACTCGCTTTCTATTTCTTTCTTTTTTTTTAATAGTAACATTTATTATTTTAGTTCACAATGCTAATTTCCATTTAGGATTCAAATTATACCTCAGTCTATTTTTCACACCACACCCACCACCTGAGTTCCAGAATCCCTTACTGCCACCTTTTCCCCTCATCCCCCTTCTCCCCACAACCAGTCCTGAGCCCTGGTATTTTTGTTGTATGTTCACTTGTTTCATTTCATTATACTTCACATAACACTAAGGCTATAGAGAGAATTCATCAAAAGATTCTAGAGAGATGATTATTTTTACAATTGAAACAATGCAAGGATATAGAGCACCAAAAATAACGAAATACAAAAAACACACTAACTTTAAAAAAATACTAACTTTAAAGTTAGTATAGGAGAGGTGGTCAAAACGACAACCCGGTAGGATGTGTCAGATCTCCTCTCCACAGAACGACTGAAAATCACCTACGCTTCAGACACACCCAGGTAGAAGGGCTACAGCACGAGGGTTGTCAAAGGCATCGGGGTTCAGAGCTGCATCATGGATTTGGGACTCCCAGCCTCAGGGGGAGGAAAAAGTGGCAACAGGCGTGGAACCCCTGGAAGGACTCAGCATCTTAGGAGTTGCCCTGAGGGCTGTAGGGTGCCCAGCTAGCAGGACCTGGAAACGGAGCTGGGGGAGAGGGTCTTGGTGCAAGGACAAAGGAAGAGCAGAAAAAGTGCGAATCAATAGTGTTATTCTTTCCTATGTTGATTTATTTATATAAAGAATGGATATTATTTTTAATATCAATTTTAAGTATATAAAGTAATGTGGTATTATCCAGTGTGTGGCCCAAAACTCTAAATTCTTTATCTTAACTGTGACATAAAAATAGAGAAATTAAGAAAACTTAATTTTTATTATTCCTCTGGCTATACTGCAAGTTTTAGTCAAATTTTATACCTATCGTGTTAATAAATAATAATGATAGCTAATACATACACAGTGCTTTATATGAGCCAAGAGCTATTTCAAGTGTTTTACAAATATTAACCCAAGGATTACTCTTTGTAAAAAGTAGAATTCTAGCTCTCATGCAGACACATGCCCCTTATTACTAATTACTGAATTTTTTTTTTTTTTTTTCGAAGCAAAGGTACAAGCAGGAATGAAGGTGAGTAGACAGGCAGGCAGGAAGAGAGAGGAGGAAGTGGTTTATTTAATTTTTAGTTCGTCTTGGTTGTTCCCTGGCCCCTGGTGTTAAACCCGGGACCTTGGGTGTATGTGAGCTACACCCAGTGTACGAAACTGCTAGGCCGCCAGGGCGCACCAGAGGCCCCGTGTTTTAAGAGTGCTTTTATTCCCTTAGGACGAAGCGTTTCCATCAGTAATGAGACTTCGGCAACTCAAACGGCCATCACCAATTAAAAAACAAACTTTGTAATTACCCATTTTCCTCTTTCATCTCATATGTGCAAGTTCCTGGATGATCTAAATGTTGGCAGCGAACCATTTCAGTAAGTACAGGAACTGGCATACGAGCCGCACCATTGCACACAGGGTTAACTGACATCCTGAAGTCCTTCGAAAATCACGGGTCAGGAAAATGGTCGTGGCGCTAGATGGTGTATAAATTAAATCCACTGCTAAGCTTTAAGACTGCTTTACCTCTGTCAACTCCAGAGCTTTGTTGTAGCCCATCGAGTGCAGAGTTACCCAAAGGTCACGAGGATCTCCTTCTCGATCGTTGGCTTCCATTAGATTCAGATCCATGAAGCCCTTTCTTGTTAGTTCATTCTTCTTCGTATCAAAATTTTCTGTTAAAACAGCCAACGGGTTCTTTCTTAATATGTATTACAAATGATTATTCACAAATGTTTATTTTATGACAGGAGTACTTCTGAACTTGTAAGCAGTATAAAAGTGAGATAAGAATGACTCAAAACGTACTTGTGAGGTAGCATTCTCATTCTCATAGAGGTAGCATTTCTCATAACTATCACAGGTACCACACCACAGTGCCTGATTTAGTTTTTAAAGCAAAATCTGAAGTTACAAATAATGCAAATATATTAAAAAAAAGGAAATGGTGGCAATTTTTCTGGGCAAAATCAAACCTACCTGCTTATCTACAGCATATTTATTGCAATATAACATATTTCAAAAAATTAAAATGCTTCATCTGTATTTCCCACTCAAATTTAGGATGAATTTGGTGTAATAGACGCAAAACTACTGGTGTTTTAAAAAATGAAATGTGTGAATGATGTCATATTTAAAGAGACATCTATAATTTTAGTTTTAAACAAAATGTCCCCTGATCCAAAAAAAAATGTTAATGGACAACACTTTACAGTCCACAAGTATCCCAGGCAAATTTAAGCGTTATCTATTTTAACATTATTTGTAAGTAAAACTAAATATAGTTAGAAGTATGCAGACATGTATAATTCCTGATTTGTCTATAATTAGATATTAAACAGCTACTCATTATGAATTATATTCTATTAGTTATCATCCAATAAAAAAGCTTTTATTTTTTTACTTCTATCTATATATCTGCAATATACTCAAGGGACAGAGGTACTCTTATCTGAGATACCTTTTTTTTAAAAGGAAAGGAATAAATGCAGGCAGGAATGAAACAAGTAGGCAGGCAGGCAGGATGAGAGAGGAGGAAAAAGTGTTTTATTTTTATTTGTTGTTCACACTTGTTTCTCCCCCCGACCTGGGACTTGAACCCAGGTGTATGTGGCCTGTGTTCCTTTGTAGGCATATGACCTAACCAAAACTGGTTGGCTAGGTAACAGTTTAAAATGTTTAGAATTTGGGAAGTGACCCATACTTTTGTAAAATTTAGATCAAATTAGATCATGGAGAGAAATAGTAGCAACTAAAATGGAGGACGAGCTACTATCTAGGAAGGTAAGATGAAAAAATTAATATTTGACAAAATACAAAGAAATAATTGTTTTTAAGAAAAATACATCTAGATACTATACTATAGAGACTATGCATCTATTTTAAAACTTAAGATTCCCAATCCTTCACTAAGACTTCTTTCAAGTGGCTGTAATCAAGACAGTGTGGCATTGGTAAAAATTAAGACAAAAAGATCAGCTGAATAGAACAGAAAGCTCAGAAAAGAACCTATATAAATATATTCAACTGATATTTGACAAAGAAGAATGTCAAATTCAACGGAGAAAGGTTAATCTTCTCAAAAAAGTGGTACTCAGGTGCACCCCAGTGGCCTAGCAGGTTAGTTTACTGGAAGCATAGTCCACATACATTCAAGGTACTGGGTTCAAGACCTGAGCAGGGGAAAACAACCAAGATGAATAACTAAATAAAATAAACAAAAATGCTTCTTCCTCCTCCTCTCACTTTCTTCTTGCCTCTCTACTTAACCTTCATTCCTGTCTATGCCTTTCTTAAATAACAAAACAAAAAAAAGGCACTGAAACAACTGGACATTCACATTCAAAAAAATCTAGACAAGAACCTCCAATCTTTCACAAAAATTAACTAAAATGAGACGCAGACCCAAGATACAAATCTATAAAACTTCTAGACGATAAATAATAGGGGAAAATTTGGGCAATCCTGTGTTTGGCTATGAGTTTTTAAATACACTAAAAGCATGCAAACCAAAGGTATAATCTGTGAAAGGAAAAACTAATAAGTAGGACTCCATTAAAAACTTCTGCTCTGTCAAAGACACTATTGCGGGAATGAAAAGACAAGTCAAAGATTGGGAGAAAAATACCTGCAAAACACATACTAGTATGATAAGGACTTGTATCCAAAATGTAGAAAGAATTCTTAAAACTCACAATAAGAAAACATTTCAATTAAAAATGGACAAAAGCTCTGAACAAATACCTCACCAAAGAAAACATACAAATGGTAAATAAGAATATGAAAAGATGCTCAACATCATATGTTATTAGGGAACTGCAAGTTAAAATAACAATAAAATACACTTATTAGAATGATTAAAATAAAAAATACCTGACAATACTAAATGCAGACAAGGATGCAGAGTAATAGCAATTCTGGTGAGAATGCAAATTAGCAGTCGCTTTGGAAGACAGCTTAGCAGTTTTACCATACCATCCAGCAAACATTTAATTGAAATGAGTTCAAAACATGAACACATAAAAATCTGGAGGTGAATATTTATAGCAGCAATATTCATAAATGGCAAAATTAGAAGCAATCAAGATGTCCTTATTATCAAGGATGAATAAAATTAATATTACATGTGACTACAAAGAGACATTTCAGAACCTAAAATGCCCTTGTTACTTTAAGGAGACATTACCCTTAAATTATTTTTAAGTCAAATATACTTGGAGACTTTTTTTGTAGCGTGGTGCCAAGGCTGACTTCCTAGGTTTGAAATCAGCTATGACAGTTTCTGACTGTAACCTTATTCAAACAGCTTAACCTCTGTGATTCTATTTCCTTATTTGTAAAATAAGAACACGGTTAGATAGTTAATGTATAAAATTGCTGACACTGAGTACATGATAAATTCTCAAAAAAAGTTAATCAGTTTTAACTATTAATCTAAATTATTTAACTATAATTTTATCAAGAACTCTATTATAAAAAATTTTAATTATGATTAACTCTTGGAATGTGTTCCAGTGCCAACAAATTATCAAAAGATTTATCATTCAAGTTACAAAATGATTACATCTTCCTGAAAATAACACTCTTATTAATCAAAATTTATTATAAATCAATATATACTTATTAATTTCACTATCTAAATTTTGTTTTCAAGAGAAATGTTTTTTAAAACTTGAAAATATTTCTACCTCGTTTACTGTTTAAACAGAATTATTAGCCTTCCACTTGGCCTATTAACTTTGCCACGCTCAGACCATTTTAACAACCAAAGGAGCGGGAGACATCACTTCTCTGGTGATAGCAACGCGTGAGTTAGTCCCCCTCCCAACTACATTCTGTCCTCCTCGAACTTCTTGCTCGATCTTTAGTTGTCCATGGCTTTTGGTTTTCCTCTGACCTTTCAGTCCTTGGCTTAAATATACAAGCCCTACCCTCTTCCCAGACTCTTTAATAAATGACCACTGACTTTACTTCATTCTCAGTATTTTTTTTCCCATTGTGGTATTTTTGATTTCCATACCTCCATGGAAAGACTTTATTAATTCAACTCAAATACAGAACTAAAACATACATACGTGTAAACAACTTCCTGGAAATACGTTGATCTTTAAATAGAGCATAAAACTCTAGTCTATTAGCTCTTTGCTGCCCTCTACTGGCCACAGTTTGGGGTTCCTGACCCACTGATATCAAGAGCTAAGACAAGAGGCATGATAAATTCCAAAGAACTTGACAGAAAATGAAATACAATGAAGTAATATACTATGAACCAACCTGAGTACTATACCAACTATCAATTTAAGGGAAATAAATGCTTATGTTTTTATGGTCTACAAATAGTGCTACTACTTTTAAACTATCCTAATTGCTATATATTCCATGAAAACTTGGATAGTTTATTTTTTAATTAAGGAAATTTGCTTTTAAAATTTTATTTAGAAAAACAAATTCAGGTCTCAGTGCCCCATACCAACCCTCATCCCAATTATAATCTAAATATAATTTAAATAACTTAGAGACCAAGTTGAGGGTAGGGTTGGTTCAGGTGGGGTGGGACGGCAGGAGAGAGGCTATCTGCTACAAAGCTTACTCATCATAGTTCTCCTAGAACAGGAGGCTACCTTCCTCCTGAAGGCAGATTCGGGATTAGAATGGATCAGCAGACACTTGATGATCAGCAGCACATGCAGGATACACAGCTCAGCTGTTCAGTCCCTCTTGATCACTCTGATGCTGTGTTCACTACTGCTGCTCCCGTTTGGAAGATCTTGGTCAAGAAGCAGCCGTTGGCTGGGAAGGCAGGAAAGTCCTTTCTAAGCTGGAGTTTCACACTTAACAGCCATCTGGCCTCCATATTTCCCTAAGGCCCTCTATGGTGTTGGTGAGGTCCTCCTCATTGGGACACACCTGGATGCCATCAGCAAGACAGTGGTGAGCATCCTCAACTCCTTGTATACAGGTTGATGATAGGGGATTGGGGAGTCAGGTTCTTCTCCATGTTGGAGTTCATGAATTCAGCTCGTCAGGGGTAGGGCCCCCAACCCACTTCATGTACTCTTCATTCTGTTCTCTGCTGCCACTGGGTCCTGGCAAGGTCAGGGTTACCCTATTACTGCTAGGGCAGGTGCACTCTATACTGTGATGACATTTTACTTCTTAAGGATGAAATGGTGCTATGTAAGCTTTTAAATATTCATTAAGAAAAAGTAAACTGCGTACCTCTGCAGACAGCCCAAGCATCTTCATCACATTTTTCACCACTTGTTCTCAATTCAAAAAAATTATATTCTTCAAGACTAAGAAGCCCATTTCCATCTAAATCAATCACTTCAAATATATCTGACAAAGTTGATCTAAAATTATAAATATGGCAAATTATTTCATGTCTCTGAGGCAACTAAAGTGAGTAAAATTTTCAAGATAACTTTCAAAAGGAAATCAAGGCATTAAACAATTTTTGTGAACTATAAAAATTAATGTATCCAAATATATTTTTATTCAGTTTAATATTATGATATAAGCCTCTAGAGCAACCAGATTGTCACACAGTAATACATAGCAGAAACTCAATGAATAGAAGTTCCTTCTTTTCTCCTTTCTCCAACCTACTTCCTTCTTCCTCTCTGTCTTCAGTCAGATGTTACTATGTGTATCTAGGGCATGAGAGAACTATCAAAGTGTTTAGATTTCATATTGGACAGTTACCTAAGTCAATAATGCAACTAGCAAGATCTATTTCCAAGGCACTATCTTGTAAGGAAGGCAGGTGAATGACTAAAGCTGATTTGCCCAATGTATGGAATCTAGAAAGAAAGAGCAATCCTAGCCCCCTGAATTAGAAGGTCATTTTGAGATGCCCAGTGAATGAAGTGGAGTCATTGAATCAATTCTCGGGGTTCAGGGTAGAGGCTGGCCAAAGCAAACAATGGAAGATAGATCACTGATATATAATATCTATTCTAGATGCTATAGTTCTATCCTTAATAAACAAAACTTACCTAAATTCCTTTGTAAGAAATAATTCCCCTGTTTCATCTCTATATACAAGTTGGGCTTCTTCTGTTACTGGTTTTATTTCTTTCCTCAGCCTACAGCCAGTTGTAGAAGGAATTAACCAGTAAATTCCAGGTCCTAGTTCACCAGTCCACCCAAACACCTTTTCTCAAAAGAATTTAAAAACAAAGAACTATAAGACTTAATGACTCTTAATCTTTCTTGCGAAAGGGAAACATTAAAAACACTTTAAAAAAAATGAATATTTACCAGTTCTCTTAGGGTTCTATTAATCTTTTACAGGTTTCAAAATCTTGCTGTCAATAGTAACACTAGTACAAGACTATCAGATGTTGTTTTTTTATGTATTTTAAAACTAATGCCTAAAACTATAATGGGTAAGAAGTTACATAATTTCTAAGTATCAATAATCTTCACAAATGTCTGTGATACAAATATGTTCAACAGAAACAAAGAGAGAAATCAGAATATTTTTCTAAGTTGTAATTCTTTAATTAAAATCATAAACATGTGATTTTAAAATGAGATTTTAATGACACAAAATTAAATATGCTGTATATTTTAAAAGTTCACTGTCTGTATTAATTAATATTTGTAAGAAACTAATTGTATGAATAAAAACACTGGAATCTTGCTATCATTTATATAACATGGACAATAAAACAAGACGGTAGAAGCCCAGATAAATCTACCCTATACAAAATTCTTTCCCATCATAGGATATTTAGAAAGCATACAGGACATTTGTAAAGGAAAATATTTTACTTTCTATAAAAGAAAGATATACAGACCTTCGCGGTCTTTCTGGAGCTCAATGACTTCCTACAAAACCTAGAGGTTTTGTCTGAGCAGTTTTAGTCATATAAAATTACTAAATAAATATCTACTTGGCATTTAGCACAGAAGAGCCCTAGAAATTTTGTCTACTATTATGTTAAAAACCTTCCAAAACATATATATTTTAGGTCATCCTGGGGACTCATATACAAATCAGAGGAACCATAATCATCCCAAAGTGTTTATATCCTATATTAATACAAGAAGCAATCCAATAAATCTAAGGGTTATTTTTTAAGACTAAAAGATTGACAAAATACATCTTTTTTAATTCAAAATCTTTTATTAATCTTTTTACCCAGATGTACAGTGATATCCATGAGTAAAAAATAGTTCTTGCTGCTTCCTAATATATAATAGCCTATGACTCTTCCTTATCTCCACATATGATATTGAATTACCACAGTGAATGACATGAAAATCTTTCATGGGTACGAAGTTCATTTTAAAATAACTGTGAAGCTAAAACTAAAAACTCCTTTGTAAATATGACATATTATGCATAAACAGAAGCCTATATAGTAAAGAAGCAAACAGAAACTCATTCAAACTTGACTACAGGCTTGCTATGTACTAACATTTTTATGCATGTAATATCATAAGAAAGTAATTTTATCCAAAACAGAATGGGAAAAGCTATTGTTTTAGACAATGCTTTATCTTGAACCTAACTTTGTAGCCAGATCTGAAGAAGATTTTAGTCAAAACATTAAGTTTTGTCGTTTTATTTGTTTCTTGCCTGTAACTATACTTGTCTGTTAGGAAGTCTACAATAAAGACTTTTATATAACACTCCATCAGGGAAATGTTTGTCTGTCATTGGGCCTATATAAAGATTAAATACGATATTGCAGTAAGCCCTTGAATAGTATTAATCCTGTTTCTGTGTAGCAGATGTATTTTGTAGTCCTCATAAAATAAATGGCCACATTTATGTATCTGCCTCACATATTTGGCCTCTGAGTAAATACATAATTAAAAAATAGCCAAACAACCCCATGAGAAACATATGAAATCATTTAAAGGCATTTCTTCATATCAATCTATTTCTGAACACAATAATATGAGTCAAGCCTGAGGATAGGAATCTTGAAGTTTTTCTTTTTTTAATAGTAGTATAAGTAAGATAAACATCTAAAGCAACTTTTCCAGTATTAAACTGCTTATATTTAGGGGGAAAATTCAATGGCATCAATAATTTTTATTTCATATAACATAAAATGTTCACATGTGAAGCATCAGAGCATTTAGAGGAGAGGAAAATGAGGTAAAATTTTACACAACTTATAAGTCATAGAAGCTAAGACTGCCAATCAGTCCTTAATTCTCAGCATACAAGAAAAATTATCTAAAATTAATAAGCATTAATAGTATGTATATTGTTTAAGTTTTTGGTTTTTTTTTTTAAAGGAAAGATACGGGCAGGAAATGAAGGAAAGCAGGCAGGCATGCAGAAAGAGAGAGGAGGAAGCATCTTTATTTTTTATTTAGTCATTCAAACTGGCTGTTTCCCCCTGGGCATGGAACTCAAAGTCAGGGGTATGGGGCTTGCTCCTTTGGAGGCAACTGACCCAACCGCTGCTCCATCAGGGCATGCCAGTGTTTAAGTACTGTATATATATCTCAAATGGGAGGGAAGATAGATTAGTTTAAAAAATATAGAAAAACTATTTTTTTCTCCAAACTTGAGTTCGATTTCTATTTTTAATTAAATATTAGAAAATAAATATGCATACTTCTCTATTTCGTAGTTCAGTAAAACAAATGAGCTGTAGATTTGCTTGACTCTCATTTTCTTTAAGAATATACAAAGCAGTATCAACTGATAACCAAGGGGATGGTTTTCCTATAAACAACAACAAAAACAAACAACATCAGCAATAATTACTTATTCTTCCAATTTAAAGTAAAAGTTAGCAGTATCTTTCCCTTTAGGATTTTTAAAGATACACACATTCCATTTTTTAGGCAAACATTATAGCATTTGCTAAGAGGCACTTACTTATATACAGTGACCTCCTGAGAAAAATTCTCTATACATACTTTCTAAGCATCATAATTTTTCTTGAATTCATCAGAGAACTGAGGTTGCAGGACAAATAACCTGAAATCCAAAGAAATTCTCTTCTGAGAAAAGATGGTAGGCATGCACTAGTTAATTTGCAGAGGAAAACAGGAAGAAGAGATATCAGATACCATCTATGTGCTAACAACTCCAAAATTTTTATCTCCAGCTATGACCTTCCCTCTGAATATTAGACCCATCAACCAGTTGCCTATTTGACATTTCCACTTGGATTTCTCTGTCTAATCTGACCTTCCCCAACCAACACCCTTGGAAAAAAAAAAAAAACTAACCTCAAGTCATTATCAACACTTTCATATCTCAGTAAATGGAAACTCATTCCTTAGAGCTGCTGAGGTTAAAAATCTTAGAATCATCTTTAATTTTGTTCTTCTCTCAAATACCATAACCAATCCTCAGGAAATCCAATGATTCCAACTTAAAAATATATCCAGAATATCTACTTATTATCCTCTTTGTACCCTGGTTCAAATTATTACCAGTCCTCTCCTTGAATTTTGCAACAGATCCTAGGTGGATTCCTTGCTTTTCTCTAAAAGCACCTTCCCATCTATTTTCAATATGGTTTTATGATTAAAACATATGTCAAATTATGTCTTGTCTTACTCAAAAATCTTCTAATAGAGAGTTACAAGAGTGTTGCTCCTCCCTAACAATAAGAAATGAATGACCTACAAAAGCATTACTTTCTTGAACCCATCAGAGCTAAGATTGCAGGGCAATAAGTAGCCTGAAATCCAAGGAAATATTCTTCCAGAAAGACGAGATTTAAGCAATGTTTTTATCTTTGGTGCAGCACAGAAGAAGTTGATGTCAGGCATCACACAAGGGGAAGGAAGAGTAGAAGGTGGAAGAAAAATCTGAAGAAATGAGATGGACATTTTTCTAAATGCAATAAGGATAACAAGTTATGAATCCAAGAGTGCCAAAAGAAAAAATAAAAACAAAACAAAAACCCAATAATACAATAGCATCAACAAGAAAAATAAAAAATACCTATATATACAAGATACACATTCAAACTTGAAAATCAAAGAGGAAGAGACAATCTTGATGAAGAGATGGGGCAAATTCTCCTTTCTCTTAGACTAAAAGCCTAAGTACTCATAATGGACACACACAGACACACACACATCCCCCTCCCCCTAGCCCTCTACCTGATTTTGTCTTTGTTCCTCCCTTCATCTTCTACTTTCAGTTTACTTATTTCATTCTAGCCACTTTGGTTGTCTTACTGTTTTTCTAACATCAGGCATAATCTCACCTCAGAGCTCTCTAGCTACAAACTTTCCTCTGAACATTAGACCCATCAACCAGTTGCCTGAACCAATTTCTACCTGAAATGTTCTGCCACCTCCTCCACTCACCTCTAGCTTCCACTACTCATACCTCCACAAAGCTTGTTTCCTTGCTGTCTGTGTATGACAGCAAAAATGGCTGTCCCTCTCTGTACCTACAGCCCTTTGCAATGTGACTTTACACATCTCCACTATGAAATCAAGTCTATTTCCCCACCATATAAATCTGGATTTGCCTCGTGACTTGCTATGAACAACAGAATGTCACATAAGCACATCCCAGGCCTCAGGAGGTCCTATTGTGCCTCTATTTTTTTCTCTCAGTTCCCTGTTACACCGCAAGCACAAGCCCAGACTAGAAAGTGAAAGATTTTATGAGGCAGAGTCACACTGTCCCAGCTGAGACCACATACATTGGAGTCAGCCCAGTCAAGATCAGTAAGCCAGACACCAGCTAACCAAAGGCAGACCACAGCTACAGGAGTGAGCCATCCAGAGAAAGGTAAGCCTGGCTCAGACCAAAAAAAAACCATTCAGCAGAACTGCTTATGAATAAACAAGTGTTTAATTTACAACAAATGCTTTAAGTCACTGTATTTTGGGGTAGTTTGTTATACAATAGTTGATAACTGATAAACCTTCTTCAAAGTCTTTGCTCAAAAGTCAAATTCCTAATGAAGCATACACTGACCACTCCATTTCAATGGCAACCTATTCCCTCAGCATTCGTAATGCCTTTCCCTGTTTTTCCAATTGCAATCATCACCTTCTAATATACCATGTCATCTACTATGTAATATGTTAACTACATACATTTATTTCCCCTACCAAAACATAAGTTCACAAGAGCAGGGATTCTGATCTTTTTTTAGTACTCTGAGGTATCCTAAGCCCCTAAAATGATACTTGGTATATCAAGCCTTCAATAAATAAATAAAGGAATTTTCTTCATAAGCATACAGAGAATTACCGACTATACTGAATTTGCAGGCCTATCCTTATATCCTTATCTGAATAATGACTATCGTAGCTGTATTTAAAAAATATTAACTTCCAAATACTTTATTTAAAATCATCAGCTTCAAATATTGAAGTATCCTACAAGATACATAGTGAAAATTTTCAGACTCTACCTTAGGAAGGAAAAGGAGTGGGGAAGAATCCTTCAGTAAGAAAATGTTTAGATGAAAACATAATTTTAAAAATACTAATATGTAGAACAATTGACATTAAGGATATCTAGGGAAAACACTAAATAATAATCATTTTAGACACAGAAATAATCTTTTTCTAGCCATTTATGTACAAAAACATTATCATGAATGCAAATATTATTTATAAGGATTATCTAAGTCATATGACACAGGACTTTGAAGGTATTAAAAAACACTCATAGTTCATATTGTCCCAAACTATGCTCCTACAGAATTTAACATATTAATTTATTAAAAACTGATACATGGAAAAAGGTAAAAATTAGCAAACAAAAATTTAATTCTGTATCATGAGGAAACCAGGTAACATATTGTTCTTATTTCTAAATGAATTAAAATAAAACAAGCTTTCAATACATACAAAAAGCAATTAACTTGCTTTGTGTAATATGGTAACACAGTCAATATGTAAACATTTTTTTAAATGGGTATAACTGTATATTTGTTAGGCTGACTATTTTTTTCACTAACTAGGACTATCAAATATACAGTATTTTCAAAAAAGGCATATATTGATATTTTTAAATATGTATAAAAATTTTAACTTGCCTTCAACTTGACTCAGGTTTAATGGTTTAATTGTTATATAAACCATGGATCTCTGAGTTATTTGCATCCTGTATTGGTGACAAATAATTTCACCATCTTCTTCCAGGAAAAAACAACCTCTTGATTGCACACATTGCCACTCCTGAAATGAAGTAAAAAAAATTCCAAACAATATTAAATGTTTCCAGCATGTATAGCAATATTGAAGGAAACTGAGGAAGATAGAAAGAAATGCCAAACAGAGCTATTGCCTTTCTAGGAATTTGCAATGTCATGAGGAGACAAAAATTAGAAACAACACAATTCAATTACAACTGACCATAACATATGGTTAGGACAAAAAAAGAATTATATATGAAAAAAAAAATTTTATAATTCCATTACTAAAATAGCGTCTGGCACACTGTAGGTGTTCAATAAATATTTATTGTCTGACCAATCAGGGGCATTTATATAAACTGAGAGAGTAACCCGTAAAATCTATCTTGAAGTATCAGCAGCATTTAGATAAAGAAAAGTTAGGAAAAGATATAATGGAGAGGAGGAAATAAGAAAGATAAATGAGAGTGGTATAACTATTGAAACAAAGTAATAAAACTGCTGCTACAATAATTAGGGTGAGATTATTGCAGCAAATATCATTGTTTCAAGTCTAGGAAACTAAAAGAACAATGAATAAGTTTCACAGCTAAAGCAAAATGCTGATAAATATCATTTTGTTTTGTTGTTTTTAAAGGAAAGGCACAGGCAGGAATGAAGACAAGTAGGCAGGCACACAGGCAGAAAAAGAGAAGATGAAGAATTCACTCAATTTTATTTAGTTGCTCTTCTTGGTAGTTCCACTCACCATCACAAGCAAACCTGGGTCCTTGGAACATATATGGCTTGTACCACTGCAGATGGTAGACTTAACTGCTAAATTACCAATGTGTGCCAATAAGTATCAGTTTTGAGAAAGATCTTCCTATAAAAGTCGCTCTACTATCTCTTGGCCTAGCTAAATCCCTTCTAGTCAAATTGATTCATCTAGGCATGCCCTACTATTTTAGTTCACTGGGAGTAGTCCATATACAGGAGTGTCACGACCCAAGGTTCAAGACCTAGGGCCAGGGAAAACAATTAGGATGAACAACTAAATAAAAAACTCGCTCCTCTCTGTTCCTGCCTGCCTGCCTACTAGCTTTCATTCCTGCCTGTACCTTTCCTTTAAAAAATATTTTTTTAAGAAATTGCCATTTTTGCTGAACTCAAGCTTTCAGTTATTAATCACATGCACTGTCATACTTCTGGGATATAAAAGATATATACTTTTAATTTGGAGAAATTAAAATGAGACCTTAGATTATTAGAATTTATCTTCTTAAGTATATTTCCCATGACAGATACAGGTCATTATTTATATTTCAACAATATACCTATAAGGAAATATGGGGTTGATGTAAATTAGCCATTTTAATAAACAGAGAAATTTGAGGTACCCAGAGGTTAGTTATCTGGGTCCACTTTTTAAATGGGTTTGTAGAAATATTATGTCTAGAGCCTAAGACTTTTGAATTGAGGTTTTTACCATTAGATCATGTTTCCAACAGAAAACACATTCAGTGTACTGAATTCAAAATTTGTATAACACAGTAAGATTCAACTTGGACTTGAGCCAAAAGTTCAACTTTAACTATTAATGATGAGTAAGAGTACGTAAAGACTTTCGTTTAGCCTCCCTATAAATCTCTTGGATGGGAATATGCTATAAACTAACAACAGATGCTGCCATTACTTCAAAGCAATTGACCTTAATATAATCAAAATGACCTTGACTGATTTACTAGAGAGGAAAGGAAAGATAACCATTGCATTTAGATGTTATTCTTTGATACAGTTTAAACTAAGATTCTGACATCAAATGGAAAAACATTTATATTATTTTCATTTCAACCATTTTGATAATAGCATTATCAGATGGAATTCCACCTAATATAGTTTATGAGTATATATATTTTTATTTGCCTATCTGGAATGGTAATGGATTCTAATTTTGAACGTAGAATATTAAAGATAGTCACGCCCTAGTAACCCAGCAGAGAAGGCCACCGGATGCAGTCCATATACATCCCAATGACCCAGGTTCAAGACCTGGGATCAGAGGAAACAACCAAGATGAAAAACTAAATAAAATAAACAGATGTTTCTTTCTCCTCTCTCTACTCACCTTCATTTCTGCCTGTACCTTTTCTTTAAAAAAAAATATTAAAGGTAGTAGGAATCTGAAAAGCAATCCAGTCCTGACTTCTCTTTTTGCTGATAAAGAATGTCTGAAAAATAGTGATATACTTAAGTAACAATTCTTGATTGTAGAACTAGACTTGGAAGTTAGGTGTTCTTAACTTCTCTCTAAACTACCTGCTATATTGAAAATTCTGTTCTTCACGGGTAGTTATTAGAGGGGATAGGTGTTGGAATATTTTATAAATAAGTAGAAGGGGTCAATTGTATGGCAGATGGAAACTAGACTTTTGGGGGCGATCATAATTCAGTACACGCACATGTCTAAGTCTAAGTCCATATGCATGAAGCTTTCTGTAATGTTATAAACCAATGTTACCTCCATAAAAACTTTTTAAATTCGTTTTTTTCACATTAATTATCTACTATGACCTTTTTAGAGACAGTATTTACAGAAACTTCATGTTTATGTTCTTACTAAAATAAAGTCTGACAAAGCACTGTCATTTGGAATTGTCTATATGTTGAAGTGTCAAACTCAATTCAATAATTTGCTTTTTTAATAAAAATGTAGATTTTTAGCAGTTGGGAAAATGTCCTAAATTTATACTATAATCATGGGTATAGCAATCCTCTCCCAGTTTAAAAAAAATGTTTAAAAGAAAGTAAAAAAAGCAATGTACTTGCCTGGTATACTGGTAGTGAACTTAATTTGTGGCATTTGGGAAATTTAAAGATGGAGGAATTTTTCCATGTACTAATAATAGTACTTTTGGGGGGTGAAGCCAAGGGCTGACAAAAAACGACTTTATAATATTTAGCTGGGGAAGAAGTTAAACATTTTCATTAGTGGTCTTTCCTAAGTTCCATATCTAGAAAAGGTACAGGTAGAAGGAAATTTTAAGTTTCTCTGGAAAGAGTCAACCTGCACATAACAACATATGGTTAAAAATGGAATAGTGGAATAACAGTTGTTGTAAAATAGAAGTAACGTGAATACTACATTATATCAACCGAATCTCAATGTAATTATCAAGTTACTTTGACTACTAAGTAACACTAGAAAAATATGTAGCTCTACTATTAAAAAGAACATATTCACATTCTTAAGACTTGTCAGGGTTATTAAACACGCAAGCTTATTCGATCTAAGATTTTGTTTAAAACAAATAGACTTTAAATCACACAAAACTTATCCTCTAGGACTTAGACTAAAATGTTATGAATTAAAAGAAAAAAGTACTGACAAATTGGTTGGCTCATTCAAATACATCAATTTGAAAGGATTATAGATTAAGCTTTATAGTTTGAGTACTATGAAAATGAAATAAGGTTGAAGTTTTTAAATATTTTCCAGTGGTAGAGTATGAAATTCCATGTATGGTATAATTTTTTTTTAACAATATAAGGCAGAAATAAAATACCAGCTTGTAATTCTTATATTGGACATAAGATGGTGCTATATTCTACCAATCAGAGTAAATTCAGATATACACAAACAACTATTATTTCATTTATTTGTCATATACAATTTTTACTTACCTTCCTTCATAATATATAAGAAAATCCTGGAAAGAACAAATTAAAAATATGTAAAGTTTACAATTCTAACTTTCAAAACCCTTAAGTATATCACTAAGTAGTATTTTTCTTGGAACACCGTAGTAAACAGGATGTTTCAACATTCAAACTTTGTATTATAACTAAAGGTTTAAGTGAGGTAGAATTACTAAGCATTAAGTCTTCCATAGGCTTAGTCAGAACTTACATATCATCAACATCTTCAATGTTGTTTTTTATAATGATACCCTGTATCATATACTTACTAGAAAGCTATTTGTTTTTCATTATAAAATAAGCAAAGAGACAGTTATTGAACTTTGGTTATTAGAGAACCATAAATGACACAGACTTAAAAAGAAACACTAAATAGACAATTTATAGATGGGGAAACTGGTATGGATTGTCACCTAACTGACAAGTTAAATTGATCAACATTTTTAATGTGAGCAACATTTGCCGCAAATTATTCAGAGCCTTCACAAAAATTAAATTACACAACCATTTCAGGTTTAAAATACTTATATGCAATGTCATATATAGATATATATATAACAAGTATGCTTTATCACATAAACATACAGTATATGTTGTGTGTGTATGCATATCTAATTAGGATCTGGATCAGAAGTACTGCATCCCTTGAGTTTATCACTCATGGTCTGGAACTTTCTCTACTTCTAGTCATGACTGGCAAGAAAGCTGAGTCTATTCTTCTCTCAGAGAAATATTCCTAACATTCCTTGCACATTGCAAAACCAAGCAAATGAACACAATTCAGTATTTAAAAAATGAATACAGTACCTATATTTAGTTCATAGAAAGTAACACATGTTTGATTCTCTAAAGTTCTTAAAATTACTCTGTAAATCAAATCCATTACCCATTTTGTTGATCTATGATTTAAAATATAGTTCATGATTACCCTCTTACAATAATTTACTAATTTCTGAAAAGCCCCTTCTTCTCTGTGCCAATTCTATATTTCTCTAATCCACATGAAACTGAGGTACCCACACTTGTTTAAAATATATTTGAAGTACTTGAAGAAAATTAACTGAACAATTCTTTAAGGAACTTATTCTATTAATTTTGATTAGGATGAATTGCTGCAGCATTGTTTACAATGTCCAAGAGTTGAAAACAACCTAAGTTCCCATTGACAAAAGAGTGCTAAAGAAGATGTGGTCTATATACACAATGGACTACTACTCGGCTATTAAAAAAAGATGAAATCCTGCCATTTGGAATAAAATGGATGAACCTAGAGGGAATTATGCTTAGTGAAGTAAGTCAGAAAGAAAGAAAAACATCTTATAATTTCACTCAGGTGGTATACAGAGAAACCAAACATACAAATGAACCAAATCAAACAAAAACAGACGTTTCATCTACAGACAAAATTAGCAGTTAACTGAAGGGAAGAGGGAGAGGGTCAGCAACCAGGATAGAAGCGTCAACTAGAAGGTGAAAGACACAATCGGATCATTGGTGGTAAACTTAATGTATTAGACAGTGATGTGATTCATGATGATGCACATCTTACACCTACATAATGTGATGAAATGTTCTTTGAATAACATATTTTAAAATCACATAATCACGCTATTCTTTTCAGAGTTGTTCAAAATTTAGGAAATATAATTTATAAAAACAAATTTAAAGTAAAATGCAAAGAACTGAATTCTACTGAATAATAATAAGATCACGGAATTCTTTTAGAAATCATTTCAGCTGCTCTAAGATAGTGAAAATACAGTTGGTGATATCAAAATCAGAAACAGGAAATAAAAAGTCAGATGAGTAATACAGGGCTATGAAGTATTTCTAAAAAACATTACATTTTATATGAAAGTTTAAGAATTTAAAAGTTAACAGTATGTCACTGTCTTTTAACCATTAAATTCTTGAAGTAACTTTTACCTAATTCCCAGTTATCATCAGCACCAGATGTCTTCATCACCAGCTCTAGATGTCTTAGATAGAAAACTTAGCCTTTTCTTACACAATCACTATGACCTACCGACCAATTTTTGCAGTCAGTTAGATCTGTGCCTTCCTTACTATGTTTAGGTACTACCCTTTACCCAGTTGTCATCACTTCATATCTGGATACCTTTATCAGTCTTCAGTCTTCCTAATTTGACATCTCTGTACACAATACACAATAGAATAATCTAAAAAATACTCATATCATTCCTATAGAAAGACTTAGTCATTTCTTAGATCTGTAATAATGTTAATCACACTATTATTTATTAAAGTGAATACTGTCTCTGGCACTGTGCTAAATCTGTACATATATTAGATGACTTAAATCTTTCAAAAAAACAAATATAAATTATTCCAAATTTATAGATAAAGAAACTGAGACTTAGGCTGTTGACTAACTTACCAAAGGTCACACAGCTATTAAGTGACTATGCTAGAATTCAAAGTACAACTTTCTATCCAAAGTTCTTAATCATCAGAATCTAGAATAGTACTTGGCATCGAGTAGTCACTCCATAAATATTGTTGAATAAATGATTTAATGAATGAAATTTATGCTATACTACCTTGGTATATTGTTGCTAATCAAATGAAATTTTTTATTTATTTAAATCAAGGCCCATATTTTAAACCGAGCAAAACTATTAGCATACATTATGTATTTAGTAAATATTTGTTAGCTGAACAAAATTAAAGGAATTGCATTGGTATGGGCACAATTAACGACAGCATGTCACAGCGAAAGTCTTCTTATGGCTTTACTATAATTCATATTAATATTTATTTATATCTCTATACTGTCTAAATTTACATTTATTTATACTTTTAAATTAGGTACACCACACTTATTTATTTTATTAGCATTTAATTCAGGTGCCAGGTATAAAAAGGTTCCATTTGTGGAAAATAATATTGTTGGAACACTAAATATTGTGTGTGAACAGGTTGGACATGCACACCAAATTGCTTAGGGTGTATAGATTCCTAAACAGTCTGAACAAAATTCCTTAGAGATAATGTTTTAAAATTTTAATATAGAACAAATGTCACTGTCTAGCAATTTAAAGATATAAGGGACTTCAGAGTTCAATAACAAATACAGAGTTGTTATTTGAAACAAAAATGTAGCTCTTGAGAACAATCAGTTCAGTTTTCTAACAGCAGTTATAGTATGTGGTCATAACCATTTTTCCCCCTTTTACAGAGGTCTCTAGGTACACATTTTTAATGTATCCTAGCAGTTTTCCAGTTAATGTTTTATATTTTTGTAGCTATTATTTTCTGTTGAAAGAAAACTAGTAAAGGTTGAATCTAGAAAGGGAAAACAAAAGAAGAAGATCAATATTAACACTCTACAAATATT
The DNA here is from genome assembly GCA_004363575.1 of Solenodon paradoxus. Taxonomy (NCBI): domain Eukaryota; kingdom Metazoa; phylum Chordata; class Mammalia; order Eulipotyphla; family Solenodontidae; genus Solenodon; species Solenodon paradoxus. The sequence continues at coordinate 871,999 of RJWH01000224.1, read as the reverse complement.
GACTTAGCAAAGTGACTTTGTTGTCTTTCCCTCAAAGGAATTGATATTGAATGAATGATTTATTTTTAAGAAACACCTATGAAAAGTATTTGTTAAACAAAACAAAAAATTGCTTGGCAAAGTACATAATTAGATAATCTACTCATTAAGTTAAAAAACAAGTCATTTTCAAGTTGAAGATCTTTTAATAATATTCTTACTCATCATTTTTACTTTAAAAGTATTAGAGTATCAGAACTGGCTCATAGTTAGAAACTATACAATCCACAGAAAAACCTCGAAGAGTTACTTAACAAACTTTACTGGTTCTCTGTAGACCAGTTATTAATAAGTGAATAGTTATTAATAAACTTAATTAAAATGTTTTTCAGAAAATGTCGTATCTATAAATTTAAAATACTATACCTTTACTGAGATTGATTCAGTTAACTTTGAATTTCGGTTACTATTAGCACTCATGATAATTGTGAAGGATACAGATGCTTTGAACTTTCTAGTTGTTGCCAGTAAAGAATTCCTGGGGTCACCTGTAACAAGTAATAGATAATTGGCCTTCTATAATAAAAAGTTAATAGGAAGTTTGTTTCCAAGCACAGTGTAGTATAAAATGTGTATTAACCTCATTCTCTTTGTTCTTCCTATTGAATAAAGTTAGACATTTTATATGAATCAGGCTTTCATAGTCCCTAATTTATGGAGTACTAATAAGATTCCTTATTGTAATATGTCACCTTTTAAGCTGAAATTTTAGTTTTTCATAAAATATAATGAGTATAGCCAAGTCAAGTTCCATAATAAAATTTTACTTCAGTAGATTTTTACAGCAAAGAGTCTAGAAACAGAAGCTAACAAAAGCTGAATTCTCATTTGTTTTATCACTGATTAGTTAAGATGGAAAGAAACTTTTATCTGAATGTGACCCTCCATTCTTGATCAAGAAATTCTTAACACCATAAGTAAGTACCTTTATTTGAGAATGTTTCCTGATCAATTTTTCTTATGATTCTAGGAGATGGCTTTGGTACTGGTGATGGGTCCCTTTCAGGGGACCCTTCGATGTGGCTTCCAAACTGTTGATGCCTCAGTTTACTGTCAACCTCCAGTTTTTCTAGCGTAGTTTTCAGACACTGCTCATTGGTTGTCATATATAATTTACAAAACTACAGGAAATAAAAAAAGTAGTCCACTGGGTAAAATATTCAGTCATACATTTGGGAGAAGGCAAATGCACATTAGTAGGCAAGGGATAGACTGATATAGATGGAATATATTTCCTATTGTACTCAGTTACTCATTTTATTTTCTTGAATCAGATTGACCACCCTCAAGTGACCTAGTGAAATGCAGCCATGATTCAATGAGGAGGTCATACTCTGAGTGAAAATAAAATGCTACACAAAGAGAAGTGATTTATTATTATTTTTTTACAAGACATGTACAGACTTGCATTTGTTCTAAATATTTTTTATGGTTCTTCTACTCCAGAAAAGGTATATTTTTAAAGAGTCTCTCTATTTGTGTATGCATGCACTCATGTGTTATAACCTGGTTGTATTATTTTTACTGTAGTCATTAGATTACAATTGTGAGACTAGAGAGATTAAATTTCTAAATGGAATTGATGTATAGTAATGTCATTACCAATATGACAAAGATGTGCCCCTTCTAAGAGTACTTTCCCTATACAGTAAGTAAATTTACATCAATATGAACTCATGTACCTTAATGTAGTCAAATTTTCCATCAGCATTTACATCGGCCAAATTTATTATGGCATTTACTTCCTCTCGAGTCATCTTCTCACCTTTCTGAAAAAAAAAACAACAAGATTTATTTTAAAGCAACATGGCTCTTACTGTTACTCACGGGGATACTAAAAATTCATTTTAATCTTTCCTACAAGTTTGCATATATGGTTTTATTATAAATGTCAGAAAGGCATCAAAACAATCAGAAATGAAACTAATACAAAAAAGTTCACAATTTTATTAAATTTTGTAAAACTCATCTTAATTTGCTTGCTAAATTTCAAAATTGTCTATCAGAGATCCAGAAATAATAAATATTCAATTTGGAGTAATGATACTTTCCACATTATACCAAGAAACAGTGGATTTCTAATCCTCTTTATATGTTGTTTCTCTTTTACTTATCACATATGAACCTATTACTGATTTACAAAGAGTTCTGGGAAGGAACGAAGTGCGATGGAACACAAGGGGATTGCAACATAGGCTCAACTTTATACTTTATCTTTTATTTACAAAGCATCTTTCATCCAGAAGGATCCTTAAGTACCTTATAAACAATATATGTGTGATTCATTTCACCTGCCAATGAAAGAGTTATTTTAGGACTTTGGTAGCCAAAGCTGAATTTTAAATTGTTTTACAAAATATGCATATTATAAAACTGTTTCACAGCTCTTACCTTTGTTAAAAGTTTATAAAGGTCAGTGTGTAAAATAGAGCCACCATCATTTACATCTAATTGTTTGAATGATTTTAGCAGTTCTGCTTTTGAAGTAGGTTTTTCCTTCCTTAAAATTATGCAAAAATCATCAAAATTCAGTTGGGCAGTGTGAGGAGTCCAGTATTTATTAATGGTCTTTTGAGATGGATTTCTTCCTGCATGCTGAAGAGCTGTCCAGTAAAATAAGTATCATTTGTTACGGTAACATTTGGAATTAGTATTTAGGTATGTTTTTTGCTTTAAATCATACACTACAATATCAAGCAAATGTACACACATACTAAAGTATTATTTTTGGTTTTGATAGTCTTATGATATCAACATATGCCTTTCAAAAATATATGTGTGCATGTTATCAGCTAAAGCTTGCTGACTTACTAATGCCAGAATTGAACAGAATTCTTCCTATTCCTGACGGTTTATTCTCAGTCTACACAGTTTAAACGGTAACATCGAATTTACTTAGTAAGCATTCCTACAGAGAAAAAAGGGATTAAAAACAGCAATCCATTTAAGGACATAAGAATAAACACATAAAGCATAAATTATTACTTTCAAGGTATAACAAATAACTTAATAAGGAAATCATTAGTTTGAGAATATTTCTGTCAATAAGGTATGTTATCTAAACTGCTCATCATTGCCAAATATTAGTTTCAAGAAATTAATCATCTCCAAATGACAAACATATGCTCAAAATGTATCAACTTGCAGTTGTAGCGCTTCTAAAAATCAAGAAACTGAACACTTTGAAAGAATACTATAGAGAACATTTAAAAATATGCTTACAACCAGTTATTCATAGGACATTCCTATTTTTAAAACCATATCCTAATATCTAAGGAAGGCAAATAATTAAGATGTGAGAAAAGCTTTGTATATTTACATGTCATTATCACACTAAAACATAATGATTTAAAACAACTGTAGAGGAGCACCATGGTGGAGTAGCGGTTAAGTCAATTGCCTCAGAAGGACACAAGTCATACATCCCTGGGTTCGAGTCCTGGGTCTGGGGGAAACAACCAGTATAAACAACTAAATGGAAAAATAAAAATTAAAAATGCCTCTTTCTCTTCTCTTTTGCTGCCTGCCTGCCTACATACCTTCATTCCTGCCTGCATATTTCCTTTAATAAATAAATAAATAAAATAATTGCATATGTTTCGTACAGTTGAACGAAGTCACTTGGCAATCCGCAAATAAGCAAATCTCTGCATTTTAAGACTTAACAGTATCTACAATAAATCAATGATAAGTTTCTAAGCACTGCAATAGGAATAGAATTTTAAAAGGTATAGCTATCCTAAATTGCTACCAGCTTCTATTATAAAATCTTATTTTGGATATTTCCTACTATCTTATATTTCACAAGATTATCATTATCAATCAGCACTAAAAATAATACTCTGGATACCTAAAATTTAATGTAATACAAAACCGTTTAAAGAAATATCCCCAAGGAGATGAAAAACAGTTCAGGCTAATAAATACAGACATTTGTAAGTTGATTATATTGAACATTCATTGGCCACGAGCATGATACATGGCGATCTTTTTTTCAGAGATACAAATTTCTTGATTTCTAAGAAGTTTTATAATCTAAATAGGAAGTCTACACCTGAAGTATACAATGACCTGTGGTCATGATTTGTGGTTAATAACATATTAAAAATCCATAGACTAAGAAATATCCCCAACCTCCATATTGTATCAGTGCATGGTACATAGAAAATTTAGTTAACTCTGGCACAGAAACAGAAATAAGATAATCTAGAAATGATTTCAGAGCCTACAAAATTTGCTGCAATAATTACCATCTTTCCATTCACCCAGAAAGCCTTTATGAAAATTTGCAGCAGTTGTGATGAAAAATTTATTTTCACAAGTTTGTTTTGGATGTAGAATAAAGTCCTGATTACAATGCTGTGCTATCAATAAAAATAAATAAATATTCTGTCTAGTGTATGAAGAATGAATCCTTAATTCATCTGTCAAGAGCATCAGAGCAAAGGCCTAAGTGTTTTAGGATTCCACCTCTAGCCAGCTTCAGCTTTTTAAAAGCTGGAATACAAATAGGGCCTAAATGAAATTCTGATTTAAAGTTAAAAGCCCATATGAAAGAATACATTATTTTCTATCCAGTTCTGTAAAAGTAGGTATGTAACTCTTTCCCATAAATGGCAGCACTTGTTGGCGTACACTTGCTATCTTCAATATCAAGAGATCTTTAAAATATACTGTTAATTACAGAACTTTCTCAGAATAAAGTTATGTTAAAATATATACTCAATAACAGATATTCCCATATTTAAGACATTGATATAATTTAGCTAACTACTAACCTAACTTTGATCTTTATTTTTAGAATTGGTTGGTTGAAGTTCGATGACAATAAACGTTCTCTGGTGGCTCAGTTGTGTAAGCCCATACCTGGGTCACAGTCCACATACAGCCCAAGAAGCCAGGTTCAAGACCCAGGGCCTGGAGAAACAATGAGAGTGAATAACTGAATAAATAAAATGCTGCTTCTTCCTCTCTCTTATTACCTGCCTGCTGCCTGGCTGCCTGCCTTCCTTTTTTTAAAAAAGTCCTATGATAGTAAAAACATTTTCTAACTATTGATGTTTAAAAGTTGACACCAAGATACTAATACTTTTCTAGTAGTCTAACCTTTAACATCAGTCTGTAATGCCTATATTATTTATAAATTGGAGGAGAAAACTCTAAAAGTTCTGGCAACACTGCTGCTCTACTCAACCTTGAAATGGAATGTCAAAGTATGTGTTATGTGTATAAATAGGGGAAGGACAGTGATGAAAACAAGTAGGATGAAAAAGACACCAACACCACTTATTTACCCTACTAGTTTTTAAAATCTAGATTTCCTGAAATCAATCATTACAATGTTACAAAGAGTAGTCTACCATAAAACCAAGTGTATATAACATGGAAGAAACAAAGACAGTATTATTATTCTCCCAGATAATTCCATAAGACTGATAGTACATGAGTAATACATACTCAGTGATTCACAAATTAAATGTAGTGGCAGAAAAGCAGAAGGTATGTCTATTTCATTTTTTTTTTTTTTTTGGTTAAAGGAGGAAAGGCTCAAGCAGAAATGAAGGCAAGTAGGTAGGCAGGCAGAAAGAGAGGAGGAAAAACATCTTTATCTTTTTAATTTTTATTTAGTTGTTCATACAGGTTATTTCTGCCCAGACCCAAGACTCAAATACAGGGGTACGTGGCTTGCTCCTTTGGAGGTGACAGACATAACTACTGCTTCACCAGGGCACACTTAAGCTTTTATAATTTAAAAAAAAAAAAAGATCTTTCAATTGTCATATTCCCCCAAATGGATTTCTTCAAATAGAGACCTTCCTGCATATAAATGCGAGACATTGTTATAAGTCTATCAGATTTTTTAAGATAATTGCTTCTAAAGTTGGCAAAAGAACTCACCTCATTTCTCTACAGATAAAGTTATTAGCCTTGATAAGCTGTCATGAATATTTAGCATTTTCTGGTACTGTTGTTTACCACTCTCTCAAGACCAAAGACTCCACATCATTTGATATACCTTCCAAAGACCCAATCAACTGGTTTGGGTGTTTTAGCAGCCAGAAAAATTTAATAAATGATAATGTAAAGCAGCAAAAGAGACCAACCTCCCTACTCTTCAAGAAAAAGGAAAAAAAAAAGCAAATCTAGAATTCTTATCCTCCTTTCAAATTTAATCTCTTTTCTTTTTAATAATTATTTTTATTTTTATTTAATTATTCACACTGGTTGTTTCTCCCCAGACCTGGGACTGAAACCCAGAGGTATGTGGCCTGTGTTCATTCAGAGGTAACTGATCTAAACATGACTCCCATCAGGATGTGTCCCTGGCTTTCTTGATACTTCTCTCTTTCAATCATTCACCCCATTTTTACATATCCTTTACATTTTTTCAGTATAGGTCAAAATCAGACTAGTGATTCGGATTCCAAAAGTATTTTAATTCTATTATTAGAATCTTAAGATACCAAAAATAAGAATATTTTAAGCAATTAAGTGATAACAGTTTTAAAAATACAAATTTAGTATGCACAAACATTTAAAGTTTTATTTTGTAGTTCCTTGATTATTTAACTATATAAAATGACACAATTAGATTAATGAAATTCCACTGCTTAAATTTCATTGAAAAACTGGGGATAATTCAGCAATGTCATTCTTATTTCACTCTTTCTGATCTGGTAACTTTCAACAAATAAGGCAAAATACTTAAACTTAAATACTTAAAAAAAAAAAATTACCCAAGTAAAGTTGATCCTTAGAAATAATGTTTTCTAAACTGCTCTTGAAAACAGTTAAGTAGGCAGCTCTACAATTCATATAGAATAATTCCTCTTCAGTAAGTTGAAATTTCTTTGTTCGAGGAGTCTCCGAAAATGTTGATTTCTGACTGGAGAAAGCTGCATCATTTCCTGGACTGATGGCCATTCTATTAGAAAATAATATTAAAATTATTTTAGTCAACGTTAATCTCCTTAAAATACAAATGTCACCCTGACTTTCAAATGGAGGGAAAAATCAAGACATAAACATTTTTATATGTGGAAAAAAAAGACAAACATTATATTATGCATATATTGTATTATCATGTTGAACTAGAAGTGTCTTTGGCAGTTGACATACATATTTGATGGAGTGAGAAAGAGCACCCGTGAACTAAAAGAAAAAAAAAAACAACAAAAAATGTAACATAAATGCAAAAGAAGAATCATAAGTTTAAGGAACAGCACACATTTATTCTCTCAAAATAAGAAGACAGCCCATTGAAACTCTCCATACGGTTGTCATGGGGATTAAATAGGTCAATACATGTGAAGCATACAGAACAGTGGCTGGCATATAATAAGTGATAAGTAAAATATACAGTGAAAATCCACAATAATAAGAATTTGGATATAATGTGGTTGGCAGTTGGTCTCCATCCTCCAGGATACCAGGTCATTTCATTTCACCAACCTCGCAATAATGCAACCCCACATTTTAAATGACTGAATTCCCAAAATCCCATTTGAAGCATTATCATGAGATTTTACTGTGTTCCATTACTAATAATAATATTTGGGATTTATATAGCACCTCTGCCCATAAGAGTTTAAAGAACTCTCATACAACTTGACTTATTTATCCCCTACTACAATGTACAGGTTGTTTTTGTTTTGTACTTTTTTGTCTCTTTTACAGGTAAGGAAATTGAGGGATGGAGATGTCATCCAGCTAGTAGTAAGTAGCAAAAGGCAATCAATTTCTATAACAGTTTCTTCTTTATTAATGTGAATGAAGGCTTCTCCTACAACACTTATTATGAGGCACTAAATTGTGCTGGTGCTCTAACAGCTTCCAACATTATTTCACTCAGCTTTGACTTCTAAAAATACATTCCAACCTAACAAATTGAATATTTCAAGTTCAATAACAAGACGACACAGGTAGGGTCCCCTTCAGGACTCATTGGATTCTTACTCAGGAGGCCTAAATCACTTGCACCTTCTTGAATTATATAGGTCTTTTACACTTGGGAAAGAAAGATAATAATCGCTTATCATGGATGAAGTACCCTATTTATAATACACAGACCGCCTGCCTGACACTTTCCTATTACACCAGATTTAGAAGGACCCCATAGGGATGTGGTGTCACAGTCTGGTTACTGCGAATTGGTATCACTATAATTAAGCATCAGAGTTTTAAATACATATGCATGCACGCCATCGCCTCGCAAATGCGAAAGAAAACTGTTCCAATAAGGGAGAATGAATGTTCATTTTGCAGCCAGCAATTTTAAAATAAGGTGGGGTTGTTTTTTTGTTGTTGTTTTTTTTTTTTTTTTTTTTCCTTCTAGGAGTCTCCTCAAATATTTTTTTCCAAATAAGGTGATTCCCTCACGTGGAAATCCCACGGCAGAAATGTTCCAGAATTCTATTCTTTCCCTTTCTGTGACGAGAGACTACACGGAAGCTTAAATAAATACATAATTGCACCCCTCAGGCTTGGAAACCGCCTTCATTTAAAACTCCAGCCCGAGACCAAGACAGGGGCCTGGAGAGTACATTGCAGCAAACGGCTCCATAAATAACCAAGCACACAAGAGCAAGAAAAATAAACTGTTAACAAGCGCCCCAGGCTTCTAACAGGCCGAGCGAACACAGAAAGTCATGCGATCACCGTCCCTACAGCGTGAAATGCGCGCACAGCTGGTCGCAGGCAATGCCTGTTTCTGCGTGTCTCCGGGCACGTATTTACGTTTCAGAGTCACGCAAGGACCGAGTGTTAAGCTGTGAGAGAAGTAAGAGCAGCAGGTGGGAGAAGACGACGAAGAGTAAGGGGCCGAAGGGGCGAAAGCACGGAAATCGCGAGCTGTTGCTACCTAATTCCAGCTCACACACGAAGAAGCGCGGCCAAGCCTCAACACAAATTCCACGATCCTCTTCCCGCAGCCATCGCCACCTCGGCCTGTCTTTAATTACCATGGCAACTGCCCGTCTCCGCCACCGGAAATCAGACGCAGAGCACCTTCCAAATGGTCCGGCTAGAAATCTACAACATTCATCTGGACGATCACATATGGTTCTGTTGCTCCTTTATCGGGAGTTTTATGACCAGAGTTCATGAGGGCGTGTTCTGTGTTCACTGGCAAAGGCTTGGATGCAGTCCCAGGGGTAGATTCCCTTGTCCCCTTCTCGGATCCCTTGTCGCAGGGAAGGTGTTTCCGGCGGGCTGCGTTGAGTGTGACAAAGCATCGAGCGCCCGCCCGCGCGCGCTTTTCAGCTTTTCTCCGGGAAGTTTCTGTGTTTTCGGAAGAGGTGCTTCAGTTCGTTTTAGCCTGCGGCGGTGGTGCTGCCAGGATTGTCGAAATGCCGTAGGTATCTCTTACCCTGGGAATGCCTTTTATTAAGGCGACCTTCTGCGAACAAGAAGAGCATGATGTGACCCCATCATCTTTTCGTTTTCCTCCTTTTTTGATTTTAATCTTGTCTTCTCTGCTGACAGTTCCTCAGGCTTTATACTCTCAGCCTACCTGTACTTACTCTAGTAACAGGACTCAGCCCGTACTCCTTGAGCACTTTAATTATGGTTCTCCGAGGCTTTTGACAGGTTGTATAGGCTGTGGGCTCTATTGGCGATATTGCTTGAGACAGTGTCAAAACATGGTTGGCATGCCAAGAAAGGGACAGAGTAGAATGAAACACACCGTAAAAGGTGACAAAGCCCTTTAGTCCTAGATTCGTGTGCTTTACTTAAACCTGGGAGAACTCAGGGAGTGGGTCTCCCGAGACCTGAATCCCAGCTCTCAAACAAGCACACAGCCAAGTCAATAAAGAACTCTGCCCAGCCTTGGACGAGTCACTTGTCAACTCTAATATTCAGACTTATTATATTACTGCCCTAAGGAAACTTTAGAAAAAATGTTTAGTAAAGAACTCGAGGGTGAGGGGCGATATATCTAACAGGTGAAATTCTCTAGCAGTTCTTGTCCCCCGTCTGATTTATATACTCCTCCTATGCACTTCTAGAGTAATTTTCCTCCGTTATTTTCGGTTTTGAGTAAAATGCAAGGTAACCCCGGGGAGGAAATATTTGTGTCAAATAGAAATTGACATAAAAGTGGAAAGAGACACATAATAACCTACACTTAATGAATCTTTCCTTATGATATGGCTACTGTGTTTATCAATACCTACATTTTCTCATTGGTTATTGAAAAAGGACATTCAGAGATAGGAGCTGCTATTATCTCTACTTTCCAGATGAGTAGACATGCGAAAACACAGCCCCTAATATGTTGTACTACACAAAGGAGTTAATAAATAGATATTTCACTTATACAGTAAATGCATGATCTTAAAATGGATGTTGACATCTCAATTATATAGCAACTTCACTGAATATATATTTTAGCAAAGTAATTGAAGGCCAAATTAAAAGTTATGAATTATTGAAGATGTTTTCCTTTTCCTCAAAATTAATAATAGTTGTCTCTATTGTTGAACTAAAAAAAATAACCTCATTAACGCATACACAAACCTGAAAAGATAATGTAGCAAAATCACTGCTAAATAGGAATACAATGGAATACATCTTCATTGTGTTTAGATATTTTAGCAAAATAATATGACTAAATTGATGCTTAAATAATGTATTAATGCATGTTAAGATATTTTCATCATAGTAAACTTTCAGTTTTCATTGTGACTAAATTTAAGAACATAGCTAGTATAAAAGTCATCTTGGTGAGTTACATATGAAAGTGGAATCACTTTTAAGTGATGTTGAGATGATGACTTTTGGGTATGCAATTGCAAAACTAAATTGATGGTGTGTTTTTTTATTTTTAATATTTAAAAGAAAGGTGCAGGAAGTAACAAAGGTGAGCAGAGACAGGCAGACAGGAAGAGAGAGGAAGAAGAAGCATTTTATTCATTCTGCTTAGTTGTTCATCTTGGTTGTTCTCACTAGTCTCAGGATACGAACCTGGGACCCTGGGATATGTGTGGACTGTGCCCAACCCCTGCTCTACCAGGACATGACTTTCATTTCTAAATTATTTGAATCTTAACAGGGGAAAAAAATCTGGTAATGAGTAACTGTGAAAATACACACAGCCTACAGGAACCTAAAATAAATACAAGAAATTACAAATTTCCGGTAGCAAACAGAATGGATGGATAGAATCTTAAAACCATAATGGGTGAAAACCATTTGTAGAACTTTCTAATTAGTGTGAATAATTATGCTAGTTCAGCCAAGGACAAGTCATAGATCCCGTGAGAGTTAATTTTATTCCATTCCAAGCCACAGAATGAACTAAGACTATAAAATTAGAATAGCATTAGTGTTGGAGAAAACTATTTATAACAGGATTTCTTTGGAGTTCATTCTAATGATGTATTCATAAAAATGTGTTTTCTCAGAAATCTTTCAAATATGCTTTTCCTTGATAAAGGAAAATAAATAAGCATATTCTGCATATTTTTTGGGCCTATTTGGGTTTGTAGTCATGTTGGTGGAAATGTCAAGTACAATAATTTTTATTATGTGGTAAATTATAAAGAAACAGCATGAAATTTCCTAATTTTGATTAATATATAAAAATCATTTGGATTGCTATACACTAATTATGAACTGTCAGAAAGAAATTAATAAAACAATCCTATTTATAATTGAATTGAAAATAATAAAATTGCCTTGGAATAAACCAAGGAGTTGTAAGACCTGTACACTGAAAAAATATAAGGCATTGTTTTTTTTTTAAATAGTGGAAGAAAGATACAAATAAGTAGAAAGATATTCTGTGTGTATAGACTGGAAGAATTAATATTGTTAAAATGCTTATATGTGGAAATCAATCTACCGATTCAATGCAATCTCCATTTAATTCCAATGACATTTTTCACAGTAATAACAGTTCTAAGATTTGCATGACCCGAATAACCAAAGTAATCTTAAGAAAGAGAAAACTGAAGGTTTCATGTTTTCTGATTTCAAACTATGCTTTAGTGTTAAATTGATCAAAATGGTATGATATTGACACAGAGAAAGACACATAAAGCAGTGGACTAGAATAGAGAGCCTGTGAAATCTTGACAGAGACCCCCTGAGAAAGGAGGAAAGAGCAACACTAAGACAGGTAAGCGAAATATCGATAAGCTCTTACTGAGGAAGATACTTCACTGTGGGTGTGGAGATTTGATTGGGAGTGATTGATTCTGCAGGTACAGACTTTTCCACGGGGAGCAGAGGAGGGTGGTGCCCTATAGGGTACCCTTTGGGTTCTGCACAGCAGAAATGAGCCCCTAGAGTCCTGACATTGAGGTCTGCTGGGGAAAACACCCAGGAGAACCTAAGAACTACATGGAATAGAGACTCTGCACACAGACTCACTTGCTCAGTGCCTTGCACTGGTTCATAAAATGCCTGAATCTTAAGAGCAAGAAACCCATTCATTCTTACATTGTCTACCTGAGAGGTAGGAGACTTTTGGGATGGTCTCCAGTTTGGAAAACACTGGTAGCTCCCCATCTTAGCAACTTCATACAACATTACTAATCCCAGCGCCTGTGGGTGCCATGTTAAAACCCTCCCCACAGCTTATTAAAGATTAGGTGAGCCCTGCTGAGAACTTCATCCCAACCCCTGCAACATAACCATACATTATTATCCAGAGCCAGGAAGCACTGCACTTCACGTCCAGTGTCCAGAACCCCGTACCTGGTGCCCCCATGACTACTACAGGTCACCACACCTTACAGACCAGACATATGCACCTAGTAAGACCTGCTATCTTTACCCACTGACCACGTAGCATGTGTGTCACATTAATATACAAGAAGTGCCTGCATCCTGCACAGAAAACATACCTGGAGCACCTAGGTTAGGTGACTACTGAAGACTGTGCTCCTAGACTCCACACAACAACACTTACACAAGACCATTCCTACAAGAGCAGGAGAGGTAGGGGACACAAAAAAGCACAGAAAATCAGACAAAATATCCCAAGTGAAAAGCACGATAAAACCGCTGAAAAAAAAAACAAAGAAATGGACATAAGCAAAATACTTGGTAAGGATTTCAAACTAATGATTATAAAGATGTTCACTGAATTTAGAAGAAGAATAGCTCAACTAGAAAATTTAAGAGTGATCCAAATTGAACTTAGAATTGAAGAATACACTCAGAGAATAGAAAAATACAGTAGAGGGGTCCAACAGCAGACTGAACTAAGCAGAGAAGCAAATAAGTGAGCTGGAAGATAAAGCAATAGAATTTGCCCAAGTAGCGAAATGAAAAAAAAAAAAAATTTTAAATGAAGACACAGTGCACCTTGGTAGAGTAGTGGTTTGACTGACTGCCTCTGGCAGAAGCACAGGCCACATACAGCACACAGATCTGGGTTCACCTGGGTCAGGAGAACAAGCTGTACTACTAAATAAATTTAAATGAAGTGCTTCTTCCTGCTTTCTCCTTCTGCTTACCTTCCTACTCACCTTCATTACTATCTATACCTTAAAAACAAAACAAAACAAAACAAAAAAACGGTGAAGGCCATCACAAGGAACTTCTGGGACAGCATCAGAAGGAATACTAATTAAATTACAGGAGTTGGTGTGCCCTGGTGGCTTAACAGTTAAGTCTGCCAGACACAATTTTTTTACATCCTAAGCACCCAGGTTTGAGACCTGGTATAGGGGTTACAACCAAGATGAACAACTAAATTAATCTAAATTTATCTTCCTCCTTTCTCTTCATGCCGCTTCTGCTTGCCTTCATTCCTGCCTGCACCTTTCCTTTAAAAAATATTATAGGGATCACAGAAGAAATTGTTATATGCTATATCTCAATTATATTTTGATTAAAATCCTGACTTTAATCATTGTGATTTTGTAAGAAAATGTCCTTGTTCTTAGAAAAACAAATATAAGTAAAGGTAAAATATGAGTAAACCATGTCTCCAACTTACTGTCAATGACTCAAAAGAAATATTCTAGATATAAATATATGTATGTATATATATGTACATGTATAGAGAGGGAGAATATTAAAGCAAATGGGACAAAATGTTAGCAAATGGTAAGTGCATAAAGGATAGCAAGAACCCATTCCTAGAACTTTATTTTTACATATTAAAATTATATATAAATGTTCTCCACATACTAGCCAGCACTTATGTTCTGTTTTCTTGATAGTATCCATCCTAATAGATATGAAGTGGTATCTCAGCATGGTTCTGATAAATATTTTCTTAATAATAGTTATGTTGAGCATCTTTTCATGTGTTTTTTTGAATTTGTGTATCTTTTGCGAAGTTTCTGTAGTAATCAGAGCTGCTTATAATTTTACAGAACTACCAGAGATATGTCACCTTTCATGTCTATTCCGGTAATAATGACTAAATACTTGAGAAAAATGTTTAGCCCATGTGTCTAATCAAGGTTTGCTTGTTCTTTCTTTATAGGATTCATTCATCTCTTCTGTTTCTATTAATATCATCCCAATCTACTTAATATCATCTCATGCTTGAATTGTAGTTTTCATGGATAAAAGATCAGGTTAAAAAAAAAGGATTTAAAAATCATCTAGAAGGTGCTTAATTTAATAATTGGCTTCTTTACAGTGGACTTTGTTTGAATAGAATAGTAAGAATAGATGGTCGTAAATTCCTTTAGTAGATTTACTCTTATTTACCTCTTCTTTAAACCTGGCCCTTAACAAAGATTTATGATGTTAAGGACCTAAGAACTGAGTATCTCTCTAAGCAGTGTGAGAGTGGACAACTCAGAACAACTCTTGCCTATTGAATGAACCAAGTGATTTTTCTTTTGTTTCTCCTACTCTTTTCTATTATCATTTTGTGAGTATCATAAACACCATCAACTTTTTGTTACTAGATGACTACATTATATGAAAACCATATGACCCAAAGTAAATCATGTGTTTAGATTCTTGCTAAACTGTAAAGCAGTAAAACAAATAAATAAATAAATAACTCAGCTCATTTCTTGTTTATTTTACATATATTTCCTTGGGTTTCTTAGATAAGCCTAGGACCTCAAATGGAAAACTCTTAAATATAAGCATGAGTTACTCTTAAGAATTAGGTATTAATTATAAAGCATAATATTCTGAACAGTTAAAATGAGAGTGGGGTCTGTTTCCTTCTAAATTATAATATTGGCATGCCCTAATGGAGTAGCTGTTTGGTCAGTTGCCTTTGGCTGGCACAGTCCACATGCATCCCAAGGACCTAGGTTCATGTCCTGAGGTCGGGGAAAACAAGCAACATAAAAAATGAAATAAAATAAATGAAATGATTCTTCCACCTCTCTGGCTGTCTGCCTGTTCTGCCTGCCAGTCTGTGCTCACATTCATTCCTGCCTTTACCTTTCCTTTAAATGAAAATAATAATAAAAGTAGTATTGGGGCAGGCAAATATGGTAAAATGGATCAATTTTATGGTAAAGGAAGAACTGAAATTTTGGTCATGGACTAATTTATATACAGGTGTTGACTTAAAATGAAACACATCTTGTGTTGACATATACCTGAGGAATGGGGAACCTATGCATAGGGGTTTATTTAAATGTGTAGAATAAGTTACTACAATAAAAAAACTGAAAAAAAAGAAACACACCTTAAGCTTGTATATTATGATGGAATTTCCTTCAATAAATTAACTTTAAAAGATAAAGGCAAATAAAAAAATAACTAGTAGTATTGCATCTTAACATTTAAAACAAGGATAAAACTACTTATTGTATACCTCTAGCTTTTTATTTCTACTTTTGCAGTTGTGTAAAATATAAAATTGGTCTCACATACCTTAATAAAGTGATTATATATTCCAAAACTGAATAGAATGTGTTTTGAAAAAGGAACTCTTGGACACGTGTTAGTGGGAATTAGTACAGTATATACATACACACAATGGGAAATTACTCTGCCATTAAAAAAGAAGATGAAATGTTACCATTTGTGACAATATGGATGAACCTTGAAGGTGTTATGCTAAGTAAAATAAGTCAGAGAAAGACAAATACCATATACTTTCACAAATGTGAAATATTAGCAAAAATGAACAAACAAAATGAAACAAATTCATAGATACAGAGAACAATTTAATGGTTACCAGAGGGGAAAAGACAGGCAGAGTGGTAAAGGAATTCAGTTGTATGGTGACAGATGGAGACTAGACTTTTGGAGGTGGGCATGATGTTGTGTATAAAGATGATGAATTATAATGTTTTTTACTCAAAACTTTTTTGATGTTATTAACTAGTGTTACCTAAATGCTTTTTAAGATTGAATATTCCAAAACTATAAAACTTTTTTTACTGCCATTCTATTTATTCATATCTTTATTCACTTGCTTTGTTGAGAATTCACATTAAGTTGACTAAACCAATTTAATTTCAAGAAAAATATATGATAGACTAACATATAATAGAAAAATTCAGTGACCCTTTTTAGATTGACTAAATTGTTACATTTAATATTTGTTGTTCCGTATTTTATGTAAACTGTTCATGACTGCTACATTTTCTTGTTCTTGTCACTTGTTTTAGAATTGTTGGTCATTTATTTTTATAAATAGTCATTTTATAGGATCTATAAAATTTTTCTTTAGCACAACCTTTATTATACAGTCTCTTTTTCCTGTAAGTTCAAATTCTTTAATATTTTAAATAACTTAATTTCTGTTTCTCAGAGACCAAGAAAGTACTTTTAACACTACATTTGTCACTGGGAAAACTGTTTTTAATTTATGTTGACCTTTTTCTCCTTTGAGCATTAGTCTGCATTCAATAAAATGTCGATGACTGCTCTTTAGAAGACAGCTGTACGAAATAAAGTATTATAAATATTCAGCTTTCCTTTCTAAGCATTGTCACCAACAGCTGGGCATCTAGTTTAGCAGAACAGATTTTGCACAGAGAGAGACTGGCATGCTCCTGAATCAGTTTAGTGAAGGAGACAAAAAATAGTTTCTTGTAGATTGGGGACTTGTAAAGACATAGAGCATCTGTTCCTTAGTAAGTCATAGTCTGGAAGCATTGAATTGTGTTAAGAACTAGAATAATGTGCAAAACTTTTTTCACCTTGCTCATACCTTTATTTTAATACCTAGTGCATTATTTCTGCAAATAATATATTTTCAGCATCTCCATTGAAGGCATGTGAATTATTTTGCTCTTGTGTTTAATTTTCAGTGGTATTCTAGAACACAGTCATTTTTATTAAGGTATTTTTATACTGTGACTTTAATGATTGAATTGTATGATAGTATAAATGAAACCACACATATAAAAATATCCATTTAAATATTTAGCTATGAGTCTATCTTGAAATATGCTATTTAAAAAAATCTGTTTTATTGTCATGAAAATTGCTTTTTTCGTATGGTATTCTACTTTAGTTGGTGAAAGTAACTTGTAATCTTGTGTGTGTGTGTGTGTGTGTGTGTGTATTACCCTTAAGTATTTGACTTCTTCAAGCATATCAAATCTAAGAGTTCTTTAAATATTTTATTTGCAGTGTTAAGAGATCACTGAAATTGGATATGTTACATGAAAATGTAAGTATTTACTTATTAGTTTATAATTGCATAAGATTTCGTTTTTCACTTTTCAACTACTCCTTTACCTTACTAAAAGAAATATATAAAAACTAAAAAAACCATTGCGACAGAATTATGATTGGTATACTACTTTCTGCATCTAAAATAGTTTTGTAAAACTAATGTATGCAAGTTCTTGACCAGCTTAAGGTTTTTATTTAAGAGGAAATTATTTATAAGTCTTGATGAAATAATTTAGTAAAAATTCACTATTGTAGAAAAAACATATTCTGCCACTTAAATGCACAAGAAACAATAAGGAACAATGGCAATACTTTAATCAGTTTTCTGTAATCTGCTGAACTGTAATAAAAACATTAACAACATTTTTGTATAAAAATGTAATTACCTCCCTCAGCTATGCTGGAGGGATTAAACAATTAAATACTAACACTGTAATAAATTTCACCGTGGTTGTCACAATAAGACTAAAACTGTACTTTTGCTATTACTCTATAAATCTAGCATGTCACACATTAGTTTATGATGTTTTCATACTATGAATCTAGCTACAGATACTAAAACTGATGTACTTATGTCCTCAGTAATCTTAAATGAAAGTAAATTGGTGAGAAAATAATGAAAACAAACAGCTAGTCAATAAATGAACTACAAAATTCCATAGGCGAATGCCGTTTCAAGAACTGGATTTTATATGGAATTTCTCTTAGGAAGACTCACTGGTATTTCAGAACTTACCATCTGAAAAACTTCTTAGATGCTTGTTAAAAATTTTTAAACAAAGGTGGCAAAATACTGCAATGCCACTGAAAAAATCATTAGCAGTGCAATTAGCAATTTAGAGTACCATTATCCAACTTGTTCTGTACAGAATGCAGCTGTGACTATAATTCTGCATCTGTTTCTTTGGTCAGAATGGTATTTTGGAAGCTGAGTAGTCCAGCTTGAAATGAAATACTGTTCTTTACTGCCCCAAAACTGTTCTTTGGGAGATGATAGCATTATTCGAATAGAAAAGAATGGCCATTTAGGAATTCATCACCTTCGTGAAGTACAATTGTCATCAGGGCAGACTTTCTGTCCAATTTTTCTTCAGATTAAGATGTGTCAGGTTAGCCAGTGCCACAGCTAATATTCTGTATTAGAAAAATACATTGTTATGTTTGGCCCAATTTTGTACCTTTAAACTAATTGACTTACTGGTATCACATGGCTACCCCAGCTAAAAACAGTTTTCTAGCATCCTATCCCAGTCCTTTCTTCAATAATTCTCTCCGCTGCTGTTTTCTGACCTAAATCTGGTATTTTCAGCTTTTGTATTCTTGCCTCATATGTTTGTAGTTCTATGTTCACACTTAAGGTCTGACAGCATTTGCTCTGGTGTTAAGTCTCAGCTTCTCTTCTAAACAACATTTATGCTTCGGTCCACTCTAGTAATAACTTAGACCTGAAGGAGCCTGGCTCCTAAGAATCTACTCACTTACCTGTGATCCCACTGAGGCTGGCTTGGCCCAGACAAAAGAAAATCAGATATTAAATACATATAATTTAAGAGCACCTAATTGCTATGAAACTACAGTGGAATTAATAGTAACTTTGTGGTCATTTTGACTGACCAACATGATGCTTGAATAGTGAAAAAGGCACTGATATTCAAGGAAAAAGAAATAGTTCTTATATGCCAGTTGGTTGAAATGGAGCCTGTTCATCCTAATCTACTGCTGTTTCTTTCCCCAAAAATGTTTAGAGCTCCCAACGTACATACAGCATGATGTTAGTGATGTTGGGGTCAGGGGGAGGGGGAGGAATCCGTTTTCCTTATGATTCTCCTAATGAGGAAAGCAGAGGTATGGATCTTTCTTCGTAACCTTTCTTTAATATATATAATGTGCACTTCTAGTACCACTAGTTGCTGAACCTTTTACATTGTTGGCAAATAATGAGAAGTGAAGTTTTCAATTTTTCATTACCTACAGTGCTGGGACTGCTCAATTTTTGCCTTCCAAACACTTTCTAGGATTTTGGGGGAAGAAGGTGAACTATTTGTACACACTGCTGCCTATGGCAGTCCAGATAAATTTAGAGGGACAGTTGGCTACCTGGTCATATACCTGGCTAGTTTAACACAGTTTCTTTCAGGCCACCTCAGAGAAGGAATGGAAGAAGCAGATGCTGCAGATCGGAAGGGAAGATGCCTACTTTCTCCCTAAGACCGTCTTAATAGGCTTGCTGCTAGAAGAAATGATAGTGTAGGTTTTGAGTGAGATTTAATAATTTGGACATAGATCTTCAGTCTCGTTCACGCTATTGTATTGGTAAGGCATTTCTAAGTTAATTATTCCCTGGGCCTAATCTTGTCTTATCTCTTTTAGACAATCCTACTGACTTCTGAAATTAAAAAAACTTTGGACTTCAGAGCATTAGGAAATTCTATAGCTCAACATTCTATAGACTTGCTTACTGATCTGGCTCGAATCTGTTACTTTCTTTTCTCCCTCCCTCCTCTCCTTGCCTTCTTCCTTTTTATTACAGAGGTAGTCAAATATATGTAAAACTAGAGAGAATAATACAATGAACTTCCATGTAGCCAGCACCCATTATTTTTGAATTGATTTTGTTGAAGGAATATTGCATTTTAACATTACCTCAGCCTGAGGTATACATGATAGTGAATTTATATTTATATTCAGTACAGTAAGTTTACCACTATTTCCTTTTTTTCTTCACTTTTCAATTAATAGCCTGTACCCTGTTTGCCTCCACCCCTCTGCCATCTCTTCCTGTACCCTCTGGTTTTCCTTTTCCTCCCCGGCTAAAAGTCTATAGTTGTTTAGAATAGTTATTTTTTAAGTTTATTATTGTTTAATTTAGTTCATTTGTTTGCTTTCTGTCTCTATACACTTCATATGAATGATATCATAAGATGTTTTTCTCTTTCTGTTTTATCTCAGTAAGCATAATTCTCTCCAAGTCCATCCATGTTGTTGCAAATGGCAGGATATCTCCTTTTTTCATGACCAAGTAGTATTCCCTTGTGAATATATACCACATCTTTATCCAGTCATCTGTTGATAGGCATTTAGGTTGTTTTTAGCTCTTGGATATTGTAATGCTGCAATAAATATTGGGGGTGCATTTATCTCTGTGAATAAGTATTGTATTTTTAGAGTAAATACCCAATAGAGAAATAACTGGATCATATGGAATTTCTAATTCTCAGTTCTTTATGGAATCTCCATACTGTTTTCCAAAATGGTTGCACCATTTGCACTCCCAACAGTAGTGAATGAGAGTTCCCTTTTCTCCACATCTTCTCTAGCACTTGTTTCTGTTTTTCAGGATGATAGCCATTCTCACAGGCGTGAAGTGCTATCTCATGGTTGTTTTGATTTGTATTTCCCTAATGACAGGAGAAGTATCATGTATCTGTTGGCCATTTGTATGTCATCTTTAGAGAAATGTATCCTAAGGTCATTCACCCATTTTTTAATTGGGTTGCTTGTTTTTTTGTTGTTGAGTTTTATGATTTCTTTGATTATTAACGCCTGGTTAGGGGTTAATCACCCATTATTACCAATTATTAACATTGTGCCTCATCTGTTTATATATGCATGGTATCTGTATATATTTTCCTAGAATATTTCACAGGCATGTGATTTCATCAGTATTCCTCAATCTGCATTTTTAAGTCATATGACTGTTTTCAAAATCACAGTGCCATTATCATGCCTTACAAAATTAACAGTATTTCCTTGTTATCTTTATATTTTATAAAGCTTTTATTCACTTTTACCTGGTGTTTCAAAGTGTCCTTTATAGCTTGCTTGTTAAAATCAGGACCCAAACAAGGATTACACACTGCATTGCTTCTTATATATATATTATATCTTTTTAAATCTCACCTTCTTTTTATTGTACTTATTGAAAAAAACTGAGACTTTGTTCCATAAGCATATTCCACATTCTGGATTTGGTTTTTTTTTCGTGGTATCCTTTATTCATATTTCTTATAAAACTGGTAGCTGAAGCTAGAAGCTCATTTTGATTTTGGTTCAGTTTTTTTGCAAGAATTCTGTGTAGTTTCTGTTGCATCACCTCAAAAGGCACAAAATGGTCCAGTTACCGATTACTAGGCTGAGGTGTCATCAGACTGATCCATCCATAATAAGATTCCCCATCAACCTTTCTCCTAATAGTTTTAAAAATTCATTGATCATTATTCTCCAGATCCCTTATTCACTACAATTACAAAATAGTGATTTTTTTTAACCTCTTGATTATGAATTTCAAACATAGAGACAAAGGTAATGCACTACCCACTACCCAGCTTCAATAATCATCAACACAAGCCTCATCTTGTTTCATTTCTACTCCCACACATAATTTAATTCCCCCTCATGAGATTATTTTGAAATAAATCTCAAACATCATATCCTTTTGTCCATAAATACTTAAATAATACTTTCTAAAAAACACTTTAAAAAACTGTAGTAGTGTTATATCCCTCAAAATTAATAGTAATCCCTTAATCATTGGTCTTTTTTCAAAGTTTCCAGTTATATCCTTTCTGACAGTTCGATTGTTTATCTATTTTTAATATCAGCATTTTATTGAGATGTAATTAATATAATATGAAATTAATTTAATAATAGACACCAGTTGTCTTTATGCTGTGCAGTGACCCTCACTCTGTTGCACACCATCACTAATTCCAAAACATTTCTATCACCTTAAAAAGAAACCCAATACCTAATAGCTGGTAGTCTCAATTTCTTCCTCGCCTCATCCCCTGGCAACTACTAATTTACTTGCTGTTGTTACGGATTTGCCTGTTCTAGCTATTTTATATAAATGGAAGCATTCACTGACTGGATTATTTTAGCATAACATTTTCAGTATTCATGTTGTTGCATAAATAATAATATATCTCTCCTTTTTATCTGAATGATATTCTGTAGTATGAATATGCCACCTTTTGTTTATCCATTCCTCTACTGAAGGACATTTGTGTTCCCACTGTTTTTTGTGTTATGATTATTCCTACTGCGATCATGGTTATACAAGATTTTTGTATCTACTTGTTTCCAGTTTTCTTGATTATATGCTTAGGGGTGGAATTGCTGGATCATATGATAATTCTATCTTTAACTTTTTGAGAAACTGCCAAATTCTTTTCCACAGCAACTGTACTATTTCATATTCCCGCAAACATTGTAACATGGCTCCAATTTACCTCCTTACCAACAATTATCTGACTTTTTTTTTTTTATTTAGCCACATTTACTGAATGTAAAGCAGTATCCCTTTGTGATTTTAATTTGCATTTCCCTGGTGATAATAAGCATCTTTTCATATGCTCATTGCCATCTTAATATTTTCTCTGGAGGAATATCTATTCAAGCCCTTTGCCCAGTTTTTAATTGGATTATTTGCCTTTTTACTTGTAGGAAGTCTTTAGGTACTCTGAATACTATCAGCTTCTCAGATAAAATTATTTGTAAATATTTGTAAATCTAATTCTGTGGGTTGCCTTTTCACTTTCTGTTTTACATTGTGATCAAATTCATCTTTTCTTTGCTCTTGGTATTAAATTGTTGAATAATCCATGATAATGTCAATTTTTACCTATATTTCTTTCTAAGAGTTTTATAATTTAACTTTTACATATATTCTTGGACAACACAGCTTGTATATTTGTATCATTCTTAAAATCTTTATGTGCTTGCTAATGGTTAACCTAGCCTAAACCAGTGAAGCATATAAACCAGAGAAGGCTGGGGTATAGAGCAAGTTCACTGCTCCAGTTTAGAGGTTTGAAATAAGAACGCTTTATTATGTATATGACAACTTTCATCCAATCTTGACTTCTCTAGGCTCTTCACTTGGCCCTAGCCTGTAAACTCTCTACACCAGCTTAGTCCCACTCATTTCCAGTCTTCCAGGAGATCAAGTCATGGGGCAAGCAAATTAAAGCTAAGTCTCCCATAAACATTTCAAGATAATGGAGCTTCAGGAGTACGGTGTGATAGAAAACTTAAGTCATTCAGTAGGTTATATAGCCCAAATAAACAATTGATGAAAAAACCCTCCCTTACCTCTGAGAGATGCCCTCTTAATGCAGTGGCTTCACTGTGGATCCATCATTCTGGTCTTAAACTTAATCTTTTCACTATAGCATCAGAAATATTGTATGTGTATTTATGTATATATCTATATACATATATACATATAGATATATACACACACACATATATGGGCCTTAAGCCATCTTTTTCTTGTTCTTTCTCTTTAGAGTATATATATGTTATATATATAATCTGTATATATTATATATATGTATATAAAATACACACACATCCTACTTTAAGAGGAAAAAAACTTCCCTATCCAGACTACTTTCCTAAGTTTAAGATTATGGGAGTCAAGTCTTAGATAAATTGTAGGTTTTAGAGAAATTTCCCACAAAGCCTTCGCTTGTGTTGGATAGCAACATCGGAGCTGTCTTGCCTCACTGCTTCTCTCCAACACGTGTATTTAGCAACTTAATTCATAATAACCCCCAACTGGAGATAACCCAAATATGTTTCAATGAGAGAATAGATACATTAATTATACAAAGGTACTACTCAGCAATAAAAATAGAATGCACTAATGTCACATGCTGCAACTTAGGTGATATCAATACATGTTGAACACAGAAGCCAAATGCAAGTTGCATGCTTAATTTATACGAAGTTCAAGAAGAGGCAAAACTATGGCTATAGAAATGTGAAAGTGATTGCCTCTGGGCTGTGGAGTGGGAATTGAGTGGAAGGGTACCAGGGAATCTGCTGGGATGATGGAAATATGCTATGTCTTGGGTGGTGACTGCATCACTATGCGGTTGTCAGAACTCATGCTGAATGCTTCAGACCTGTGCATTCTACTGTATACTAATCATCCTTCAATAAACAGAAATATATTTAAGGTAGAATTCATTTTATATTCTGAAAATTCTGAGGGTATATTAAGGCACAATAGGAAACAGCCATGAAAACATTTCATTAAAAACATTTGGGGGGTTATAGTGCAGGAGAGTAACTGATTAGTAATACCTTTGATATTAAAATTGTATTTTAATATCTTTAAATTGTTGAACAACAATGAGCGCAAATAGAAACAACAGCGCATCAACTTTTCAATGTTTTATTTTTATGTTAAATTTTTCATAACAGTAAGATTTATGTATCTGAAACTCCAGATCTTGAGTGTGTGATTCACTGACTTTCGACAGATATATACCCCTGAATATCAAGCAGTCATTCAAAAAATAAACCATTTGTAGCACCAGTTCTAATATATTGATTATATTCTTTTCCTGCCACCCTGTAAGGTCACTGTTCACTGAGAAAAATGCAAAATGCTTTATTGTTCTCCATAACTACCATTAAAAACAACAAAACCTGTAACATTATTAGAACCCTTAAAGTCAACAGTTTTGGCAGCTGATAGGAATATACACTTGAATTGTGAAAAGTCCCTGAGACAGCAAGTGTTTTAGAGTTTTCTAATGTAAATTAGTCTATAAATTAGTACTAGTAATATATAATAATATCTTAGGAGTCATTCCAATAACCTACTTAGTATAAGATTGTAAAGAATATTCTTCCTTTTCTAACTTTTCTATTGTTTCTAGTATCCAAATACCTATAATACATGTGTTTTTAACATTTCAGTGATAGCACAGGCTAGTAGTTCATAATAATAACAGGAGATCTTTTATATCCCATATTTCATCCTGAAAGAACCCTTAGTTAGTACTTTCTAGACTGTTTATAATAGGTAAAAATCAATAAAATTCAGACACCTTTTTGGTAGAATGTGCTTTAAACAAAGTGACGAAGCAATCTACAATTTGTGAAATATTGAAGAAGAGAATGTCACATATATTTGAAATTATGGGGAGAACATTGATTTCTTTTTTTAGGCAGAAAAATCAATGCCCAAATTTTAGTTTTGCTAATGTATAGGTTTGACCTTAGCACAAGTACAGTGGTGTTTAGTCTAATCATAGAATTTTATAAAGTGACTCTTTTTGGAAACAGTATAATATATATCTAAGGAATCAGTAAATATTACAAGCAATTGTAAATTATTATGAAGTAGTTGTGACTTATCTGATTTCTGTTACCTTACATCCTGAATACTTTCTCTAACTTAACTATTCTCTCATTGTTTTCCTCTGTTTTTCTAAAGGATATGGGAGGGAGCACACATCATTACTGAGTGGCAAGAGTGCTAGACTTCTCAATTAAAAGCTCAGTCTTCTCTCAAATTCCAATCTTCTCAACTTTTCCTGCTGTTGGAGATTAAGCAGTAGGCTAAGTCCTTTCATGCTTGGGGGCTGGCAGAATAGAAATTCTTAGATGGATTCTAGGATCACTTTTAAGCATCTTCATGGCTTAAAAATTAGAGGTCGTTAGTAAAACCTTGAGGGAAAAACTTCAAGAATTCAGATTATTTCTTTGTATATGCCAGTATACATACATATATATATATATATTGCATTATTTACTGAAGAATGTTCAGTGAGATAGGATGGAACAGTAGATTTCATTTTCCCTCTATGTATGTACAGTGGTAGTAGACAGTTCCCTTTTAACCAATATAGATAGCCGAAAAAGAACAAAAGAGAAAGCTCAATATTTTTAAGTTAAAGGGGAAAAAAATTTTACACACACACACACACACACACACACACACACACACACACAGACTTATTTTTGAAAGCTTAGAAAATTGTTTTCAAAGAGAATTGTATGAACTATAGTTACAATGTTTAGCTATTTGGCAATTGGAAAAAATAATTTTTGGTGAAAATAGGAAAACAGATTGACATAAATGTACATTAGGGTAGTAACTTCCATTTCTTGTACATACACAGGGAAATAGTTCTGTGCAATAAATTCTTGGAAAAGTAGGGTAGGATTGGATAAATGTCATAGTTTATGACTGAATACATATAAACAGGTGACAACTCAAGATAGAGAGGTAATAATAACCACCTGATAAAGAGACTTAAAACCCTTTCACCCTACAGAAAAGATTGCTTTAGAGTTATAACGATATTATAGTTTGATTTTTTTTAAAGATATTGGTTATATTTGTGACTACTGTGGACACATAAAAATTGGAATGCCTTTTGTTCCCCAATACAAGGAAGTATTATTTAAAATCTTAAGTCTTAAAAAAATTTTGGTGCTATATATTTTGTGAACTAATACCAAGATTATTGAAAATGGTGACACAGCTACAATTTCTGCTATGGTGTCTTAAAAATAAAGAATAGCTGACGTTGGAGAATTATGTAACTTTTCAGTTAGCTACCAAGTTAAAGTTTAATTCTACTGTGTTGGCAACATTTAATGAGCCTTCAGATCTTTCCTATATTCCCCAAATCCACCCTATGCTGACTGTTCTACCCCTAGGTTTCAGGATTTTTATGCCTTTCATTTTTCACGTATCTAAGCCTCACTTCTCCCCATGACAAGAATCCTACTGTGAATTTATTACAGCTCAATTTGATTTTCCCATGTGATTTTTGAGGCAGAGACACCATCTTAAGACCTCTACTCTGCTGTTTGAGACTAGAACAATTTGTTCTATTTCTTTGTATACATTAATTGACAACTGGGTAATTAATACAGATTATAGAAAACAAGTTTAATTGGAATGCAGAAGAGCAAACAGTGTCATAATGAATGCTTAGGTGAAGTGTATCATCATAGGGGGCCTAAAAGTAAATCCCAGACTAGGTGCTGGGAAAGATAAGAAGGAGGACTGGAATTACAGAATGAACTGAGACCCAGATATGCAGTTAGTGACTGAGGCTACAGGTGCCCTTTATGTTAGATGAACCAACTAATGAACAAAGGAGTATATTCTGAGTAGAATGTCTTGGCCAAGTATTCTATTAAGTAATTCATTCATCATACATTTTTTAGTTCTTTGGTACAAAGATGAAGAAATTATATTCATTTTCAGGTGTTCAAGTTCTATTGGGGCAGACAAATATAAAAAAATATTAAAATAGCTAACTCTAATAAGATGTATGTATGGTCTATAGGAATGCAGAGGAAGCTGCAGAGAAGCTTTATGTAGGATAGATTAAATTCTCAAAAATCTTAAGCCAGATTCAATTGTTTAAACATTATTTTTGGTTATCATTAAGAAAAGACACTATATCAGAGCAACATTGTGAAGATTTAGGAAGCACTAATCATAGGATTTCTTTCTGAGTTTTACTAAGAGACACTTCTGAGAGTTTCCCTGATCTACCCCCAAAATTATACTTCAGGTTCAGTTGACAGCAAAAGTCAGGATGTAATTGAGAGAGTCCTCCATTTCTCACTTATTTTAAAACACCATCTCAGAAGGTGGTAAAGCTTTACTGTTAAAATTTCAAAACTATCAAATTGAGATGACCTTTATTTATAATGATGACCTGAAATATCTACATAATTTGAAAAATAGTGTTCCTTCTGAAGGTAATTGAACATGTTTCAGATCTGAAAGGAAAGAGCAAGAAAGAGTATTAGGTTTGAATTTTTCAAGTTTTCCAAAATAGTTTTAAAGATCTATAACTAAATTATTTTTGTTCCATATTAATATTTATTTCCAGTCATTTGAACCTTCAAAAATCACAAGGAAGAAAAATATTACAACTTATTCCCCAACAACTGGAACTTGTCAGATGAGCCCATATGTGTCTCCCACAAGCTCTAAAGAGCAAGAACACCAAAATGGACCATCACACGGTTAGTTGAACATTCTTTTCTACTTATTGTAAAATTTTTCTACTTACTGGTTCAATCAAGAGTTTGGCTTAATGATACATGGATCTTACTGAAGCTGGGTTTTCTCTCCTTTAAGAGTTCAGCATAGAAAAGACTAGTCTATAGGTCTTACTTTGGACATAAATGTAAACTTTCAAGGAACTTATTTTAAAATGCTACTACAGACTTTGTTCCTTTACAGTCCCATCCATTAAGTAGAAATTATGACCTGACTGCCTTCAGCTACTATCAATTATAATGGTTACAGATATGCCCCTTAACAAGCTATCCATCATGTGCATAAATTAAAGGACACATAATTCAGGTACTGCTGCACTGTAGTTTAAGAATGATACTTCTAAATGTTATTTTTATCCATGTAGTCCATTTAGTTTTGTCCACATTTTGTGTATCTTATATAGCTTTCTTTTATTTATTATGTCTTTCCCTTACTATTTTCAATGCATTTGTAAAAGTCTTGTGGAATTTTCCATTAGAGAATAACCTAATTTTAATTTTAAAGTATTATTAATTTAGTTTTGACCATACTTATTTATTGTTCTCTGGTCATTTATTACTAAAATACTTATTTAAAAGATAGAGAAATTTAATTACATAAGTTTTTAACTTTTAATACTAGAAAAGGTCATGAATCAATGACACATCAGATTTCTATATAAAATTTTAAGTAGACTCAAACTTAATAAAATATATTTCAGATATGCTGTGATTAGCCTAATTCATATTTTATTGTTTAACATTTATCGAGTGTTAAGCATATACTAAAAACTACACAGAAACAAGTCTCCTCATTTTACCTAATTTGTTGTAATAAAAGTACAGTGAAATCTTAAATTTTGATTGACTTTTATTTTGCTTTAAATCTTTTTATCTTAAAGTTATTACTCTTAGGTTTGCTTTCACAAAAATGTATGCAGATGTATACATTTTCTTCATGCTCCGTAGTTCTCTTTTTATGTACTTGATAATCTTTTGTTTAAAATTAAAATCAGGTGTTCCCTGGTGGAGTAACAGTTAGTTCTGCTGCCTCTGGTCAAGCACAGTACACATGCATCCCAAAGACCCATGTTCATGTCCCAGGCCAGGAGAAACAACCAGATGTATGACTAAAATAAAAATAAATGAAAATACTTCTTCTTCCTCTCCCTGTCTGCCTACCTGTTTGCCTTCATTCCTGCCTGTATATTTCCTTTAAAAATATTAAAAATTAGTGCCTTGTAGATTGCATATCTCTATACTGAAATGTTAATAAATTTTAAGTGGATATGTACTCAATTTCCATATTGAAATTAAATATGAACTTAAGGGACCATTTCTTGTGCCCATAAAAAGATTAGTCACATGATCCCAGTTGACATTTAAGTAGATAATTATCATTGTAGGTAACAAAGTAATCCCTTTTTTAAAAAGTCATATAGCAAGGATTTCTGGGTGGCTGGCAATATTCTATTTCTTAACCCACATGGCAGTTATACTTGTACACTAATTATTCGTTAAACTGCACATGTTTTATGTACTCTGATATATATATATATATATATAGAGAGAGAGAGAGAGAGAGAGAGAGAGAGAGAGAGAGAGAGAGAAATCTCAAAATAGGAAAAAGTGGTATAGCATCTTTTATCAGTATATGACATTTGTTATTACATTGTTCATCCTAATATGTCATTCATGTTTCAGAAATCAAAAAACCTGATGCATATAAAGTAACTTAAGTTCCAAATAAGTAAGAAAACATGACTTAGGAAGTTTAATTTCCAAATGAAGTCATAACTTCTACTAACAATTTTTACTTTTTAGATATTTTAGAAACTATAAAGTACAATTAAAATGAACACTTACTTAAATAAATTCCCAAGGACATTTTAGATGCTACTCATTTCTCACTACACGTACAATGTAATCTAAAATCCTTGTCATGACTCCGAAGTCACTAAATCATCTAATACCTGATCACCTCATCTGCCTCATTGGCTCCTCCCCTTCCCACGTTGACAGTATGCTGGCCCATTCTGGTCATGCTGAACCCCTTTCCACCACAAGGTTATTCACCTGCAGTTCTCTCAACCTGCTAAGAACCCCAGATATTTATATGTACTTTTGATAAACATTTGAGCCACATACTATAGATAGTTTGGTATTACATTTAAATCCATTTGAAGTTATAAAAGGAACAAAAATCTAATTCTTTCCTCTACTTATACTCCACATAGATAAAAATCAGGTGATTTGTTCTGATTTTTCAGTTTATACTTTTAAGACACATAGTTATAGGTATATGACATATATTTAAGATATATATCATCATATATATTTATTAAACATATATGCTGTGTATATATTGTTATAATGCTGCTCTCTCCTACCCCATAGCAAATTTCTTCAAACTATTATGCTTTTCAGAGAAGAATAATGATATTAAAATGTTCTCGTCCTTTCTCTCAATAATGTGTCATACTTAATAATTAGAATAGATGCAAACCCCAACAAATTTGCATAGTTAAAGGGTACTTGTAAAGTTGGCAATAAATCTGTAGAAATCACTGAGACTAGCAATGTAATAGCACAAAGCGAAATAAATAGAGAATGTGTTAAAACAGTAATGACAATTGCTAGAATAAGAAGCATCAATATACGTCAAATAGGAGTTCCACAAGAAGGAAATAGAGAAAATGGGAAAGAGATAAATACTCTAAGATAAAAGGTCTGTACTTTTTTTTTTTTTTTTTAAGGAACGGTGCAGGCAGGAATGAAGTTGAGTAGCTAGGCAGGCGAGAAGAGAGGTAAAAGCATTTTATTTTTATTTAGCTGTTCACACTGGTTGTTTCCCCTCCCTCTGCCGCCACCCCCTCCCCTGGCCCGACTTGAACCGGGGTCTGAGGCCTGCACTCCTTCAGAGGTGATTGACCTAACTGCTACTCCACCAGGGCATGCCACATCTGTAACTTTTTTCTTTATAGCTAAGGAAAGAAAAGAATTTCTAGATTGAGTAGCAAAGTTAGTCTGAGCAGGCTGAATTAAATCTGCACCCAGTCATATTATGGTAAAACTACAGAACATCAAAGGCAAAGAAAATTGTAAAGGCAACCAAAGAAAAGACTGCAACGGAATGACAGATTAATAGTAGAATTCTGATCAGTATCAATGGTTACAATAGGAAATGAAGTAATAAGATCAACTTTAAATAAATAATAAATCTTGTTAGAAAATGTGATAATAAATTTTGCTGATTGTAAAACAAAAGACAAATCATTTGAGAGGGAGTTGAGTTGAAAAATACTAGATAATACTAGCCTAGAAGTCAGATTCGTGAGCAGAAAGGATTAAAGTGCTTTTTATTGTTTTTTAAGAGGAAGGAAGCGAGAGGAGAAAGAAATATTTTTAAGGAAGGAAGAGGAGGAGGAAGCACTTTCATTTATTTATTTTCACTTGTGCCCCCTGCCTTGGGTTTTGAAACCTGGTCCTTGTCTTTACATGGTGTGTGTCTTATCTGCTGGCTTAACACCTGATCACCAGGGCATGCCAGGAGTTAAAGTGTTTTAGGGTTCTTGGAATTTTCAGGGATCAGATAGGATACACATCAGTTGACTTTTTAATTGTGTTTTTGTTTACTTGCCTGTTAATTGGGGAAATAAAATAAACTTCAGGATTAAGAATTAAGTAAATTAATATACAGAAAACACTTAGAACAATACCTGGCATATGTAAGTGTTCAGTATGCATTTTAGTTACTTTTATAATGTGATTCTTACTTATACATTAGGAGAAGACATAGGCAGTTTAAATGTAAAGAGGTAGAAAAAAGAACTTTTCTAAAGAATAAAAATGCTTTGGTATTAGTATTCAGTATAAGAATATTAATGTTAATATAGACCAAAATAGACTTTAAAAAGACTGTTGACATTAATGGGAATCTTAACATAATGAGAGAAGGAAAGATTCACTACCAGAAAGATAAAGGATCCTGGATTTAAGTACTTCTAAAACAAACTCAAAAAATTTGATAAAATAGGACAGGATTACAAAAAAAAAAAAAAAAAAGATTCACAAAGTTGTAATCATAGTATATTCTAAACTACCTCTTATGGAAGCTGATGAAGTAGATAAAAATTTAGGAAGGATGTAGACAGTCTGAACACTACTAGCAAACTTGATCGAATGAGCTATGATCAAATACAGTACCCAACAGAGAATCATGCATAGAACCTGGCAAACAAACATTTTAGAGACACAGAAAAATGAAAATAAAAATTACTGCTACGTACTAAAAATTGTCATATAGATCACATTCTTTGATCAAAATTTCATGCAATTAGGAAAAATAAAAAGACAGTTCTCTAAAATATTTAGCCCATATGTTTAAAGCTAAGAAACTTCTAAATAAGTCATTCAGCAAAAAATTATAATGGAAAGTATAAAGTATTTAGAATTAAATGATAATAAAAATACATCAGCATTTAGAGGAATATTTATATTTAAATGTTCATTATATTAAAGCAATTCTGAGCAGAAATGTTATACCTATAAATACATATGTTAAAAAAGAATGATTAAAATTAATGAGCCAAAAATGAAGAAATATTTAAAAAAAATTAATGAGTCAAGCATTCACTCAGAAAGATAGAAAAAGGATGTTCGAATGAGCCCCACTAGTGGTGAGCATACTGTATTATATATAAATATGGATTTACTATGATGTATACTTTAAACCTATTTAATGTTGCGGTGCTATAGTCCTTCAATGAAATCAATAAATTTAAATAAATGAATAAGAAGGGACCCCCCCCCCATAAAGTAGAAGAAGGGAAATATTAAAAGATCTGAACAGAAATTATTAAGTAGAAAATAACAAAATCAAAAGCAGCTTCTTTGAAAAGATTAATCAAATGGTAGATCTCTACAAGGATAATTTTTTTAAGTGGGTGAAGGAACAGAGCTGTATTTTAAAAGAACTGTTAAACTGCTGTAAGTTTAAGTATATGATAGACACTTTGAGATATGTGAACCAAATGCTTAATCCACAATCCAGTTTGGATGAAAGAATGTAAAATATTTTTCTGTTGCTTCCTCTCAAATATAAATGTTTTGGTAGAGTAAGAAAAATAATCCCAAGGTTCTCATTAATACCTTTCTATTCAATAATATAGGTAATACTTTAAGAATATTACATTTCTTTTCATGGGACTCAATGAAAGTATTCTGAATTTTAAAACAAGAATAATTATTAATTGATCCTCCATTGTTGTTTAATAATATTAATTTAGTTAATTGAAAGAATACATCATTATCAGAATCCCTCTTGCCTTTTAGCCAACTTAATCTGACAGGTTTTTAGAGAAAAATTATTAACTAGTATATGACTCCTTAGACAAATTACTTGAACTTCTCTGGGTCAAGATTGTCCTTAATTCCTAACTTTGGTTTGAAAACAAATCATACCTGAAATGTGTACCCACTGTAAAGTGTCTCTGTGTGTGGGAGTGGAGGGGGGGAGTATGATACCAGTCTAAACTTGTTTGAACTTTTGATTAATCTGTTAATAAAATAAGCATAGCATCATGGTAAAGCACACAGTGTTTGCGGCTAAATGGTTGGGTTTAGAACCTGACTCTTGTCACTCACTAGCTTTTAGGGCCTTGAATAAATTGCATAACCATTCTGTGCCTCCCTTTCCTTGGCTGTAAAATGGGATTAAGAATGACAGAGTTGTGTAATTATTTATTTAATATACGTAATGTATTTAAAATAGTAGCTGGCAAAAAAATTCTGTGTGTCAGCCATTATCATCACCATCACTGATTATACTTTTAAGTGTTATGATCTGTTGAAATTATCTTCAATAGTTAATAGTGTTGCTTCCTGGAGCCTTACAAGAAAATCCAAATGTAGCTTTGAATATAGTTCAGTTCAGTGATGGCATATTTATTGTCAGTGATTTGTCAAACTGCAATTAAACAAGGTCAAGAACACAACTATTATCTATAACTTAGTCAGAAAAAGACCACATAGAGTCCACAGCTCTTTAGCTTATACTTATTGCTAATAGAATAGAATGAAATAAGAAAAATATTAATTAACTGGCAAAATCTTAATGATATATAGACCCAACAATCTTTGATAACTGATCTAAGTTGTTATTCATAGAGGCATAAAAACACCTCCTATTCAACATTGAAAGTATACTAAAAACATAGGTACTTTAATGAGAAAATTGAAATTAATGGTATTGATTTATTTTATATGATGCAATATTTGACTAATTTTCTTACAATAATAAGAATGTTTCAAATGGCATTGAACATCTGATGAAAATTCAAATAGAGCATCCTATATTATTTCTCACTCAACATTATTAACTGCATGTAGAAATGAATTAGAAAT
Source organism: Solenodon paradoxus (assembly GCA_004363575.1). Lineage (NCBI taxonomy): Eukaryota > Metazoa > Chordata > Mammalia > Eulipotyphla > Solenodontidae > Solenodon > Solenodon paradoxus. The sequence continues at coordinate 837,178 of RJWH01000224.1, read as the reverse complement.
TAAAGTAACAAAGTAAGTTTAATATTAGAGCTCTTTTGAATGCAGACAGCTTGGCACAGAATTCAAGAGATCAGTATTAATCCCTACACAAAGATTTTTTTTTAAATGTTTCATGAGAGCTGTGTGTTTTCTTTGGTGATTTTCTATAAAACAGATATATTTCCAGCTTGTTTTTCATTTTTTAGAGAGTGATTTTAATGCATGTATTTCCTTCAAAGTTCTTTAAAATGATAATCTATTGTAATTCTTTTTTTCCCTTTCTTTTTTTTATTACATAAATGCTTGACCATATTAATTTATTCTGTCTGGAATTTAAGAATACAAACAGTCAAATAATGACAGTTGATAAATAAGAAAAGTAACTAGTACTTTAGCAAAATTTCTAAATCTTAAAGAGTTTTTTGGTGTTAAAGACTATTTTAATATAATTTAGTTTTGAGAGAGAGGATGGTATAAGGTATAAAATAACAATGAGGGAAATTATTGTTAATCACTTTCTGAACCAACTTACTCAGTGAAATTACAAACACCAGAAAATAGAAAATTTACTTTAGATAAGCTTTTCTTTCAGTAATAGGAGCAAGTAAGAATAATGGAACAAAAATCACATGAAGAAAAAAATACAAACCAGCACTGGAAAACCTGTCCAGACAATATATTTCCTAATATGTCAATAAATTACACTTGAAAATTTTTAAAAAATGTCTTCATGTTATTTTTATACTTGATTTCATCTGGAAGTATTGGTTCCTCTTACAGTATTAATGAAAGCTATCTTGTCTAATAAATATAGATACTGAGCATTTCAGATGTGACTAGTATAAAGTGAAATGTTCTATAAATGTAAAATACACAGGCAATATTAAAGACTTGATGTGAAAAACAATGATAGTCATTATCTCAATAATTTTATGTTAATCATGTATTGAAAGTATATTATTTTGGGTATATTGGGTTGAATAAAATATTGACATTTATTTCACCTGTTCTTTTCTTTTTAAAAATTGTACTGGTGTGCCCTGATAGTTTAATGTTTAGGTCTGTGGCCTCCAGCCAGGTATAATCCGCATACTTCCTAAGGATCCTGGTTTGAGGCCTAGGGTTGGGGGAAACGACCAAGATGAAAAACGAAATAAAATAAATACATGCTTCTTCCTCCTCTGTCTACCTCCCTCTCTGCCTGCTCACCTTCATTCCTGCTTGTACTTTTCCTTTAAAAAAAAATTTCTATTGCTAGAAGACTAGATTACATAAATGATCCACATTGTATTTGTTAGAGTATGTGAACTAGAATGTTCCATGGTATAGTGTATTAATTTTTTAAACTAATAAGAACATTGAGCAAATAATAGTGCCAGTTCAACAAATGAAACTACATAAAAACTATATATAGTGGAGGAAAGTGTCACCATTTATGTTTTTTTTTTTTTTTTTAAAGGAAAGGTACAGGTAGGAGTGAAAGTGAGTAGGTAGTGAGGCAGAAAGAGAGGAGGAAGAAGCATTTTATTTTATTTCTATTTTAGTTTTTCACATTGTTTTTTCCCCTGGACCTGAAACTTGAACCCAAGGTTATGTAATCTGTGTTCTTTGGAGATGATTTGACCTAACCGCTGCTCCTCCAGTGGGTACCCATATATACATTTTAAATGTTATTTCTCTAGACTTTTTCATTAGTAGTAAAGAGTTTGCATTATTCATTCACTCCTTTATTCATTCAGTAAACATTTGTCGGAGACCAGTTGCACTGAGAATCTTTACCTATGTTAATACATCTTAAATACTTGTTTGCTATATATCAAATGTGTTTAAAATATACAGTACTTATAGTACTATAAAGTGCTATAGAACAAACAGCTAAATGATGAGTCCATAAAACAATTGTCTGCTTAACCCTAATAAGCACAATCATCATGTTCTTCTAGAGCTATAAAATGGGATTTACATTTCAATCAAACACACATTTGAAGGATTATGCCTTGGTTACATCCGTGTTTTCACTTGGGCCTATGTTAACTTGTGAAAGTTTAGGGTAAGCCATGGCATTAGATTACTATTTAGCATCTTAAATGGGTGGAATTTAACTATCACTTTTACTAGTGCCTAAAATTAAATACTTTAATTAATGGAATATTTTAGTAGGTACTATAGATGTTTTAGGAATTTGCTAAACCAGTATGCCTTTAAAAAGTCAATTACTTTTACTCCTGAAATCAAAATTATTTTACTGTGATATCATTAGGAATTCAATATTTTCTAGATACTAGTATCACCAATCCCTTCTTGTTAACCTTGAGACCAAAAAAATGGGGTAAAATGATACAAATTAGTAGCCTTAATATGATAGTTCTGATTAGAATATTTGATGAAAGTATTCTTTCATAAAGTTTACCAATGTATTTTAAACTGGATTATCAAATTTCCTTTCTATAGTTTTCTCTTTATCAAGACTTAATGAAAATTTTATCCAAGATTGTTTTTTCTTTTTATTGTCTTGATGAATCAAACATTAGGAAAGATGCACCTTGTGGTTCACGCAGTAAAAGCAGCTAAGGTGTAGACCATGCAGAGTCAATGGACCCAGGTTCGAAACCAAGGACTGGGAATTAAAAATAAATAAATTTGAAAAGTTATTCATAATAGTGAAAACATTTTCCATGGTAAATTTCAGGATACCTTTTCTCTTTCTAGCCCTTTTTCATTTTTCTACCCTCTTACTTTCCATTTAAAATTTGATTACCGAAATTGATCTACATTTTATTTAAACTTTAAGTTTTCTCCTTAACTATATGTTCTTTTTCATTGCACATGTACAGAAAAGAGAAGAAAATCGAATGACTTCGGTCTAAACAAAAGAAAGGAATCCGTAACAAACGACAATGCTGCGTAAGTTTGCAGTTTTGAAATCATATATGCATGTTTTGAAAGAAAAGGTTTGTATTTGTTGAAGTGCTCATTTGAGAAGTGCTTTCTTAACAGAAGGGACAGTTTATACCTGAGTTGAAGTATTCTCTGGTAAAGAAATAAAATAGTTAAGTGTTTTGTAGTATTCATGTCATAGTGATATATGATATCTTTGTTTTAATAATTGAGCTCAATTTCCCCAGCCTTTGCATAGGAGACCCACATAGAGTAAAACTGAGGAAAATATCCTCTTCAGATGCATGGATGGAGAAGTAATGAGCTGTCTGTCAGTATAATGCCTAAAAAATACCTGGTTCGAGGCAGAGCAAGGAACACGGTGAAGCCAGCAGAGTAAGGAACCTAGAAGGTGTACATGGCAGCAACCAGCCATCTTCATATTCACCTGCCATTGGTGATTTGAATGAAGACACTATCTAAAGAAAGCTACTGTCTATGTATTTGGGAAAAAATATTTATACTTAACCACTGAGACTGAAAAATTGAATTAAGTAATATGTTCAGCGCATTTGCTTTTTTTAGCTGTACCTTCTGTGTGCCACACAATATGTTAGGAAGGTTAATTAAGTTTCTACCCTTTGGAATCTTAGGATATTGTTTTAGTTAATATAACCTTTCCCAATTTAGAAATGAGTTATGATTGTATTTCAAAAAAAATATTTTTGATAGTTTAACAGTGGAACTCAGAATGTTTTACATTTAAATGGTGTTTTAATTTGTGATTATAACCCCAGGTCAGGGGCAGGGGTCTAATTTTTGCATAATTAGCTGAACTATAGTGGTGGTGGTGGTCATCATTGTCTAGATTAAAAGACAGGAAAAGTGAGTGCAATAAAGACAAAAGGAACAGTTTCTCAGAAACGTCACCTGCTGACATCTTCTGTATCTATCGCTGTGCCCCTTTGTTTACTTTTACGAGCACTTTCACTAGCCACATTCCCCCTTGGCACCAAATCATTCATGTTCCTATCCCACAAATATTTTTGTTGTAAATTACAACTCCTTTTCTCCCCTAATCAAATTTCCTGTTTCCTCCCTGAAACCAAGCTTAACAAGTTTTTAGGATGATAATATTCTTTTTTGTTTAGTTCATTTAATATTTCTTAAATAGCTAATATATATATATAGTAAGAACTTAAATTATACAAAAGGCAAGTGGCAAGTAACAGTTTTTGAATCACGTGTATGTATTTGAAATTAGATACCTGCTAAACCAAATGAATTTCAGATACAATTGTATGAAGTTTAACAAACTTAGAAGTAAAAGTAGGCCACTGAAGGAAGATATTTTTGAACAAAAATAATACCAGTTTAGTAAGTCAGACATCGCTTCCTTCTTTTCTCTTCTGAAACCATCAATTTGCTTAGAGTTCTAGATTTTTTTTTAATTGAGGCAACATTAGTTTACAATATTATGTAAGCTTCAGGGGTACAGTTACACATTTTTATAAATATTTAATAGCACATCATACCCACCACCTAAGGTCTAGTACTGCTGCAGCGAACTTCCTAAGCATTCAAGATTTGTTTGCAGACCCTTTAACATTTGGTTGGAAGGTAGATAGTTAAATTAATGTGTTCAAAAATACTGAATTAATTTTTCTGTAGAAGAATTAGTTATTTATTTGAGGTAGGTAGATTATGTTTGTATTCAGTGGTAATTTTTTGTCTCATCCTTTTCTGTTTAATTATTTGACTGTATAATATTAACATGCTTATAAAATTATAACTTTACAATAAAGTTATTCCCTGCCCCATTCCTTCTAGCTACTCCCTTATAGGTAACCAAGTCCATTAGATTCTGATTTACTTTTCATATTCTTATTTTGTAAAAGTAAGCCATTTCATTCATTTTTTAAAAATTTATCTTCCTTTCAAAAATGACATGCAGTGTATGCTCTTTTGCAATTTTCTTTTTTGACTTATGAATATATCTTAAAATCATTCCCTATTAATCAACTTGGCAAGTTCTGAATAGTAAGATTCTTCCAATAGAAAAATACAATACTATGTTTTGGGTGAAATTTTGTCCCGTGAAAAAAAGCAGATAGTGTCATTTATAAACAGATACCTGCACATGAATATTTTTATGTGAACATCCACATCTATATCTGTAAAATGAAGTTATTTATCACAGAGATTTTTGAAAATTAAGTAAAATATAGCTTGTAAAGTAACAAATAACACTCCTTGAATTATGCACTCAAAAAATGTTAGCAATATATTGTAGTGCTAAAATCCAGCTATCCTCATCCAAACTAATCAGTTTTGGATAAGCAGAAGTTGATTGACCTATGTACCCTTTTCTAAATGAGGCTTAATATTTTGAGGATAAAGGTAAGTCTCAAAACTTTTATCCCTGTTAAGTACATGTAACACTCATGTGTCTTGAAGTTTTGTAAAAAATATATCTTGTATAAATAGTGACTATCAGAGTTTTTAGTAATGATGTTACCTGAGTTTATTTGTGACCTTTGAGAGCATAATGTTCGTAGAATGATAAAGCAGAAATCTAAATATAAAAAATTAATTTCAGTGTGGAAAAAAGTAGAGAATGGGTTACACCATTATTTTGAGCAATGGTTTGTGAGAGAAAAAATATTGATTAAATTAAGTAAAGGGAGAGTTAACTAGCATTAGATGCTCAGTAAAATCTTGTACTTGTAATATTGACAATCGAGGACATGCCTTGTGTCTCAGGCAGCTGAGACAACTGGGATGTGTATACCATGTAAGCCCAAGGACCCGGGGGGGTGGGGGGTGGAGAGAGGAGAAGAAAGCAAAATAAAACAAATAAATTTTTTAAAAATGCTCTTCCCTCCCTCCCTCTCTCCCTTCCTTCCTTCCTTCCTCCCTCCCTCCCTCCCTCTTTCCCTCCCCGCTCTAAAAATACAAAATATATATATCTATATAATTATATAAACTATTAATACTGCTATATACTTTATTTTCTATAGCACTCACAACTTTCTTCACTAGGAACAAAGAAAACAAATAGGTCGGAAATGTAGGATTATGAATTGGAAAGACATGGCAGAAAGTTAAGGGGCTGATCTAATTAACTCCCCACCCCTTCCAAGTTTTGACATAATTGATTGATAAAATTATATAGAATTAAAGTGTACACTGTGATGATTTTATATATATTTACATTTTGAAAAAATTACCACAGTCACATAAATTACCACATTCTTCACATATTCGGGGAGTGGGCATAGCAGAGGTTGGTGAAAATGTTTGAGATGTACTTTGTTAGCAATGTTTTTTAAAGGAAAGGCATAGGCAGGAATAAAGGTAAGTTGGCAACCAGGCAGGAAGACAGAAGAAGTATTTTTATTTAGTTATTTATCTTGGTTGTTTCCCGACCAGGTTGGGACACAAATCTGGGTCCTTGGTATGTATATAGACTTTGGACCCAACTGCTATTCCACCTGGATTGGTCAGCATTTTATTTTTAACTATAGCCACCATGCTGTAGGTTAGATCCCCAGAACTTATTCGTCTTATAAATGAAGACTTGTGCACCCTTTAACCACCACCTCCCATTTCCCCCAACCAACATCCTCAATGATATGACTGAACTGATGAACCATGAACTCTAACCTTGGAAAGAAGTAAAAGTAAAACTGAAAGCTGAGTGTATTTCACTTGGATCTAAGGGTGGATGATCACTGGACTAGGTCTTTTGATTCTAATTATTTATCCATCAAATTTATTGTGAACCTAGAGTCCCACAAACACAGTGCTAAGTGACTTGGGTTATAAATAATAAATTAGGTAAACACTGCCCTTGCCTTCATGGAAGTTAAAATATGATGAGGGAAACAGGTATCAATCAACTGGAAGTTCTAGAAAGGGGGAAATTGAAATTTTTAAAGGCCATTATAGCTTTTAGAGGTTTCACCTCTTCTACTATATCCACAATGCCTATGTAATAACTCTGTAGGGACTATAACTGCATCTTAGGGAATCTTGAAATCACCGTTCTTTCTTATCTGCTCTTCTTTGCCTCCCTTCCATCTCTAGGATGGCAAATCAGTAGTTGAGTTAATACTTGCTAACCATCTACATGAATTTTTTAATGAGAAACTGCCAATAGCAGTTGCTCTGTTCTTTTAGTTTAACCCTCAAAATACATCTGAGAAACTCTATAGAGAAAAGGTAAATGATGACACTAAATTTGAACTAAGAATACAAAATAAGTGCAGTCAAGTTAGCAAAAAACAATTAGAGCAGAATGTCAGTTTGAAAGTCATATTACACATGAGTTGTGTGAGACAGAAGAAATTAACATGGAAGAAATTAAAGCCATAATTTATGGATACATACGTCCCATGGATTTTATGTGGCCGAAACATCCAACTTCAATTGTTCTTCAGAATAATACTATCTCTTTGGAGGAAATAAAAGAACTCTGAATTTCTCAGTGAAACTTTTCTAAACAAATTGGAAAATGTACCATAAATCTTGAATTTTTACATGTAACTTTCCTAAGAGAAAAGGAGATATTCATAGTTAACATCGTGTAAGACACTGCGCCAAACTAAATAATCTGGCAGAAAATTTCAAGACTTATCAGCCTTTTGGTGTTCCAAGACAACTAGAAAATAGTTTATTTTTAAAACTATCTTGCAATACTAACCCATACACTTTAAAATACTAGGTGCTAAAAAAAGATGATGCTGGACTTTTACTTTGCTGACAAAGTAAGATTCATTCAAGGAAGACCAGGATTTCAGTGTACTACAGTGGTCTTTGGCCATAATACAGGATTTGATCAAACCTTCTAAGGATGAATTGTAACTGGCAGCAGTTACTGGGTACCTAGATGTAGAACCCCTTGAAACCTGCACCACTCACAAGGGCCATTCTAAGATGAAGAAGTTGATCCACTTTAGTGCAGCCAAGCACACATCTGTTTAAGAACAGTGTCTTATACAAAGCAAAGGGACAGAATAAAGAAAACTAACCCTTGGACATTGGCAATAGAACTGAGGCTACCAGATGCAAGCAGGGTGAGCGGTAGGGGCAGTTGATGGTGGGATCCAATGGGCAAGGGTGAAGAATTCTTGGTAATTTGATGGTGGGCAAGGTATACTGACATATAATTTGAGGAATGGGGAACCTGCACATAAGGGTTTATGTTATCCTGTAAAGCAAAGTTATCTCAATATATAAAAAGACTAGTGTGTTATAAAATGTGAATGACACCCACTGATGATGTTTTCACTCACAAATCAAGAAGAAACAACAATAACTTTGAATATTTTAACAAAATTAACTTGAGAATAAATATTCTACAGGCAGAAATTAAAGGTGGTTGGTCTTCAGAAGTAAATTAGTGAAGGAACATCAGTATGGTATTAAAAACCATGAAACGCTGGCAAAATTAATGTTGTTTTCCAAAATCAAAGTAGAATTTGAACCATTCATTGAAAATAGAGAAAAATGCTATCAATAAAAAGCCATTCTCCAGCACAGTGGAATTAAATGTCTGAGAACAGCCACTTTATCTAGGATGAAGACAGTGGCTGCTGTACTGCCCCCAAAAGGATGCTCAGTAAGACGTTTAGTCCTAAAGATGATAAAGGCTTCCCTGCCAAGTCAGAAGAGATAGAAAAGGAAAATACATTCTGAATTTCTCAAAAAGACAGTTCTAAAACAATTCCATGAATTTGTTTTCTATCATGATGAGAGTTGATTTTACCTAGCAAGAAGTAAAGATGGAGGCAAAGAAAGTAAATTGTAAGTGAGAAAAGTGACATAGTCCACTTGCTCCTCCTGTATAAGAGACAAATTTCCTAGCAAAAATAATTTAGGCATGTGAAGGATATCTTGAGAACAGCTTCCTGGGATAATTAATATTCTGTCCATATAACTCTCGAAGATTGTCAAAATAATCCCTTAATGCTTATCTTAACTTGGGAGAGAGAATTGCTAGTTGGACCTCTGGATATGCTACATTGCACAACTTCAGAGGAACCATTCATGAGTTACTCTATCTGAGCAAAGCCCCTGGAGTCATTCAAGATAGCAGTCCTGCAGGACCCAGCCCTTCCCACACAATTCCCTGGGGGTCACAGAGAACACCACTAATTCCTTAAGGTATGTTCACAAAGTACAGAGAGGTTCTGCCACTCCAGTCGTCCCAGGAAACGGATGCAATGTAAAGAACAACTAATTTCTTCTTATAGCAGTGTAGTTTACTTGCCTTAGCTTTGAACCTCTGAAGCATTTAGTGAGCTTAGGTAGGAAAAGCTCGAGGTTCCCAGCGCTGGGTGGGAGTCACTAAGGTCCTCATACTCCTTGAAGCTTTCGGAGCTCAGTAGGAAGGACTCGAATTCTTTCAAGACACTATCTCTCAAACTGAGTTTCCAGTAGTAAGCAACTGAAGCCCTACACAGATGACTTTTAATTGAACATATGTAATGGTAAAGGAAAATAATAATTCCATTATTCCATAATATTATAATAATTCCACTATTCTCACATAAATTTTAGCTTTTACATAATGCTATAGCTTTGACTCCTGGCTTGCATATTTAGATATATATTTTTTACTTAATTAAAACATACTATAATTATTTTGAATGAAAATTAACATTCATATTTGCCTTATTTTTAATAGCACAGAAATGTTAGTAGATAACACTGATAGGATTTTGAAAAGCATTTAAATAGAATTTCTCATTTCTCTCATAAAATCTACAGTATAGATTTGTACTTTCTGAAACAGTAGTCGCTAGCCAGTCACATATGACAAGTGAGCCCTTGAAATGTGACTAGTTTAAATGAGGTGCTGTGAGAATAAAGTACATGCTAGATTTTGTCGGAAAAAAATCTCACGAATACATTTTATATTGATTACATGTTGACAAGATAATTCTTTGAATATGTTGTGTTTTATGAAAATGTATCATTGCCATGCCTTAGTGGAATAGCGGTTGGGTGTCTTGCCTCCAACAGGGCGTACTTCACATATATTCCAAGGACCCAGGTTAATGTCCCAGGGCTGGGGAACAGCCAAGATGAGCAACTAAAAAGCTCCTTCTTCCTCTCTCTTCCTGCCTGCTTGCCTACTCACATTCATTCCTGCTTGTACCTTTCTTAAATAAAAGAAAATATATCATTAAAATTAAGTTCACCTGCTTCTTTTTACCGCTTTTAATGTTACTACTCACAAAGTTTTCATTACCCATGTGCCTTAGAATGCACTGGTATAGATTATCATATACAGCTATGAGAACTTAAAATTGAAAAAGAAACTAAAATTCTAATAATAAGGAAATGGTTAAATCATCTTTGTTATGTTTACTAGGTAGAATATTGTGCAACTTTTAAAATTATAGACATGTGGATGATGTGACCATAAAAAAGTGTGTGTTGTGTGTATATGTATATGTATATATATAATACTATATTAAGAAAAGAGAATATGATATAAAGTAATGGAAATTTTTTTTGAAAACTAGAATTTGTTCACAGATTCTTTTGTGAGCAAAAGAGATAATAAATATCATTAATTAAAAAAGAATAAAAACTAAAAAAATGAAACTGAGAATTTTTCCAGACTATTAACATACTAACTAAAGAGGTATTTGGCATGCAGGATTATAAGCGAAGTTTTTGTTTTTGGTTTTGTTTTGTTTTGTTGTCTTCAAATTTAAGAGTGCCTTTATATCTTTTTCACACTGAAATATTTTAAATCCATTAAACATTTTTTAATAATAAAAATTCGTATCATAGATAACATTGATCCATAGACTTAGATCAAGGTAAATAAGGGGATGATGGTATTTTAATGATCTCAAAATGATATTATGAAGAAAAGATGGCAAGCCCACAATATCTTCTGTCCTACTGCTCAATAGGACCCTCCAAAAAATGGAATGATTGATAATATAATTGTTATAAAGGGATGAAAAAATAAAAGAGGACATTTACATCTTTTACCACTTTGAAAAAAGTAAAGAAAGGGATTAGAAACTGAATCTAAGATCCTTTCAAAAGAATTTAAGCTCTGAAATAGACTTGCTGTGTTTAAATGCATGCCTTTCTAAATATTTTTCTCTTCATTCATAGATTCATGGTATTGCTGTCTAAAGTTGAGAAAACATCTCAAGAAATCATGGAAATGATGCAAAATTTAAGTAGTATAAAGGTTTGCTGCTTTTTAAAATTTTTCGTACTTCCACTATATCAGCTCCAGATTGAGAATCAATCCAGGAGAGTTTGTAGCAGCTTGTTTAACTTACTTTTTTCCCCCTAGGCAAGCATTTTCTTTCAGTACCTTTATAAGGGTCATTAATGATACAAAAGCGTATTTTCAAGTGCATAGAGCTAGTTTACAGTTAATATTTTTATTTGTAAATTCCTGCCCCAGGATGATAAACTCATTTATTTGATAACGTAAAACAAAAATTGAGTGAATATCTCTTTTCAAGATGCTATTTTGGCATTAGGTAAACTTAACTTGATTGAATACCTTTATCAAGCTGTGTATTTCAGAATTTTTATATTTGTATTTCAGTATTTTCTGTAGCTTGCTTCTGACATCACAATACAGAAGAAAGATATGAGAGATTTAAGATTTATTAAAGTGTTTAATTTTTTACATGAATTTCTTATATGAATATTAATATTTTAGTAATAGGTGGTGAGTTTTTTTCACATGTAGTAATTTATGGGCCAAGTTTAGACATTTTAGTTAATAACTTGGTTTTATTTGGACATTTGTAGGTTTGTAATAGTTGATCTATCAGAAAAGTTCAGTTTCCTACTTTGGAGTTTCAGTGTTTCAGATGAAGAAAACAATATATTGTGTTTTCAGTAGATTGTCAGTAATTTACTATTTGTGGAGAACCGAACTCATTTAAGATTGCTTTCTTTTAGGATTTGGAAGACAGTAAAGAGCTAGATAATCTCATTGGATTCTCTCGTGCACCTTGTTTCTTAAAAAGAGAAATGGAGAAAACGAAACAACTAAGTAAGATAAATTTGTATTTTCATAGTTTCTCTCTTTTCATTGTTTATATACACATGTATATTAATATTTTGAATTTTAGAGATAAACATTCATTTTCCTAAATTTAAATTTACTAGACTTCCTTAACACTTGTCATTACTGAACATGTATTAGGAATAATATTTATTTAAAGAATAAGAAGCCAAATATCTTTTACCAGAATATGCTATTTCAGGGATACTTTTTGAATGTGAAGGGAAAGAATGTACCTCAGAAATTGATATTAGACCTTTTTTTATGTCATGCTGAATTTTAAAATAAGGTATAATAAGGTATTGCATTTTGTACTTAATACATACAAATGTTTATCACTTCAAATTGTTTTTTCTCCTGAAGTTGTTTCTTCCAAGATCAGAAATTATTCCTATCCTATGTTAGTTCTTAACATGAGATTTTTTTTTTTCTTTTAGTGACAAAAGTGACAAAGCAGAGACTGTTTGAGAAGAAGAGTTCAGGACTTCCTGATGAAGGTAAAGTTTGTGTTTTAATGTATTATTTAAAGAGGTCCTTTCACCACTTTCATCACAGATCATTTCACACTGAAAACTAGTTACCATGAAACCTTTTTTTAACGTGTTATTTTAAAAGACCATGAATCTGATTTGAAAAATCTTATAATGCCTTTAGTAGATGGCCATGTCTGATAAGATCAACTTCCCTGATGACTGAATGTTTTTAATCTTTTGAAATAAAATTTTCAGTTTAAGTTTTAAGTAAAGCTTAAATTTGAGTATATAGACAAATATGGGCAACAATGCGTTAGTAATATACAGTAGCTTTTAATGGTGCTTTGGAATATACAAAACATAGTTACTTTATAACGAGTATTCTGAAAACCCTGACATTAATGACACTTCGATTTACTCTAAGCTTATGCCTCTAGGCATTTTATAATATGGAAAACTAAATTATCAGGATTTAAGTTTCCATATCACATGCATCTCAGCAAGCAAAACAATCATGGACTGTAAAATACTAAGACCTTTAGGCCAATTTAAGAGAGATAATTTTAATATTACTGACATGAATGCCACTTAGCAATCTGCAAATGGAGCTAGGCCTTGAAATGAGAAGCTATAGTTTATCATTTTTTAGTTCCAATGACTACATTTTATTGAGGACCAGTAATTACTATGTTGCCAACACTAGGATCAGCAGATCTTTACAGCAACTTTGCAAGATAGCTATAAATATTGTCATTCTAGGTAAGGAACAAAGACACAAAAATTGTTAATTAACTTATTTAAAGATATTGTTAATTGTAAGAGCAAGGATTCCAATTAAGATCGAACTGACTTCAAAAATATGATCTTTTCATTATTAAATGTTGCTTCTTTGGAAGATAAATTAAATCATCTAGTCAACTCAGCCTTTCGATTCTAATGTAAGGCCCAACTGAAATTGGGTTGGCCAATCTAGTATGTTAGACTGGGTTTAGGATCTTTAAAAAGCCAGTGATGAGTGGGAAGTGCTGGGATTCCCTGCAGGTCAGTTCGAAAGGCCAATGGAGTTATGGCAGGGCAGCTACCATGGCCAGACTCCAGAACTCAAGTGTGGGAGCTGAGCAAATTTCCTGAGCTGTTCAGTTAAGCCGCTAATGTCCATTGTGATCCCAATAATGCAAGACTGTGAAAGGTAATTCTTTCTTATAAAAGGCTTGATATCTCTCCTATGCTTTTTCTTGATTAAAATGTGTAACTGAGTTTCAGTAGTTTCAATCTTTCCTAACATGACATGATTTAGGGAATCATAATGGGAAATTGGAATATTATTTCTCAAATAGAAAGAATCTTTCTTTTATATATTCATGCCAGTAGTAAGATCTTTTTTAAATATCTATTTTCCTAGAACTATTTAGAATTAATATTTACATAACTGATTTTTGCCAATATATTAAGAAATGAGGAAAGAAAATTGTAGAACAAAGAAAGTGAGTTGTTACTGCTAATAATGGAGAAAATTGATGCAAAAGTGTGACTTCCTTTTTATTGACACATATTAATATATTTAAGATTTATTCCATATGTTAAAGGTAATCTTTCAGTTATCCAGTATATACCAATTCTTTGTGTGTTTATGCATGTTCAGCCTTAAAAACTGTTTTGTAGTATTATAGACATTAACAGTGATATGCCCATCACCAGGTTTTATCTAAGAACTTTATTCACGCATGGAGTAGATTATATCATTACATCATGTTTTAAATGTTCTAATAAGCATTGATTATTTGTTGTGGTTTAAATGAAAACTGAGTTAATATGCACAATATATGTCTGTATCTATTAATATATAACATGTATTAATAGATAAACTTATTAATAGATTTTATATAGACTTATATTAGAATATATGCCATTTTCCTCTTCTGTTACTTGGCATTAGCCTTTGTATTTTAGCCTTTGTATTTTCTAGGTTTTCAAATCTCCATTAGTTTTTCAACTTATTTTTAAAAAGTAGTGTTGGCACACCCTGCTGGAGTAGTGGTTGAGTCTGCTGCCTCTAACCAGTGAAGTCCACATACATCCAAAGGACCTAGGTTTGTTTCCCAGAGCTGGGGGCAGCAGCCAAGATGGACAATTAATAAAAATGTTTCTTCCTCCCTGCCTGCCTACCGTACTCATCTTCATTCCTGCCTCTACCTTTCCTTTAAAAAAAAAAGAATGAAAGGTAGGAATGGTTCCTGAAAAGTAAATTAAAACTTATTTTTCTTTATAATTTGAGTTTAAGCTATATATATATATATTGAATTTTCCCCTCTTCTATGGCCCCTATTAGTTGTGTATATATGTATATATATTTTTGGTAGGTTTTTATTATTTTGATTAATGATGTGCTCACCAAAAGATGGGCATATATATAATATTTTGCTAAGTTAATAAACTTTTATCCCCTTCTATTCATACATTCATTTTAAGGGGACTTTGCCAGTTTTTTTTTTAACATCTAAAACGAATGCTTTTATATGCTCTTTATTTGGGGATCTGGTATTCAATTTTTTATAAAAATTTTTCTTTACTCTTTGTTTTTATTTTGCTGTTACCCAGATTTGTTTAAATTTTAAAATGTGTTGAGAATATTCACAATATTTAAAATTGTATAGTTAGAAATTATGTGCTCAGGTGGCAGAGACGACTGGACCATGGGAAGTCCAAGGACTAGTTCTGAGACCCAGGGTAGGGGAAAAAACCTAAATAAAAAATAAATGAATGAATGAATGATGGAATAAATAAGCTTCTTCCTCCCCTCCCTCCCTTTCTTCCTTTCTTCCTTTCTTCCTTCATTCCCATAAAAAAAGAAAGAAAATATGTAATATAAAAATCAGCTCTCTTAATATGACATTGAATTTTTTCAGTAATTATGAAAATGAGAATAAACAAATTACTTATTTCACTGTCAAAAGAATGTCCTTGAAATTCTTTTTCTTCCCCTTTAGATCCTTATAAAAAATGTCCTAAAATAGTTAAACTGGACAATACCAGGAGAATTCCAGCATTTATGTCACCATTGCCTCTTCAAATTTATCCTTTAGTTTTATTGTGTTTTGTTTTTCAAAGGAGAGGTGCAGGCAGGAATGAAGGTGAGTAGGCAGGCAGGCAGGAAGAGAGAGGAGTAAGAAACGTTTTGTTTTATTTTTATTTTAGTTGTTCACACTGGTTGTTTACCCCTGGACCCAGGACTCGAACCCAGGGGTATGTGACTTGCTCCTTTGGAGGCGATTAACTGGACTGCTGCTCCACCAGAACGCACTAGTTCGATTTGCTTTTTTCATTTCACTGCCATTTTATTTAGTATCAGTTGCAATTTTTATTATAGGAAGATTATAATTATAAAAATAACACTCTTTTGCTTTAAATAGACAACTGATACACATTCTCAAGGCTTTGTATAACTTAATCAAGAGAAATTTACAGTATACATCATAACATGAAGATGTACAATGCAATTTTCATAGCTTTCAGAAGAAATGAAACTTTAGATCAGAGAATGCCTTGATAGAGTGTATGAATAAGTGGATCTCCTCTGTTAAATGCTAATTTCTTAAACGAAGAAAGTCTTCTTTCTTTTTTTCAGTTACTTAATATGTAAGCCTAGCTTAACTTTCCTTAATATTGCTTTATGACTATTAGGAAAATAATGAAATGAAAGCTTCTCTTTCTGTTAAATTTGGATGGGAGTTTTCATAATTATTTTAAATTTGTTATGCTGAAGATTTAAAACATGACTATTCAGTAGGTTGATACCCATGGAATGTCACATTATCATCACATGGTACAGCATGAAATTTATTTACTTTACATAATCAACCTCTACTTAAAACAACTTGCTACAGATATCCCTGTCAATAGATGGCATTATATAGTACTTAGAATTTTCTTTTTTTCTGGAAATATTGGAAAATGCCTTCATTGTTTGTTCATGACTAGAACTTCCAGTAAACAAAATATTTTTGAAAAGAATGTAAGCAAATTGTAGTGCCTTTGCCAAAATATGAACTCTAGACACTTAGCTTCAGTCCAAAACATATTTAATCTGTTTTGAGAATAATTGTGTAGGTTGCAGTATGCATATTTTAAACCAAATGTAACTATCTGAACTTCACAGTGTTCAAAAAGTTAATTGTTTCAACTGTTTGTAATACAAAATATTTCAGAATTTCTAGCTCTGACCTTAAAAAGAAAAACACAAACTATAATATCTCTGTTTTCTTTAGCTAACTTATTATATTCTTACTTTGTAAAATTCATCTTGATTATTGAATTTGAAGGTTTTCAAATTGCTGGACTGTATGACAAATTTTAGACTCCTTCTTTTCTTAGACTATAAAATCGCTTACATTGCCTTTCATTCTAACCACCCACTAAAGTATTTTTAACTTAAAAATATGTTGTTCTTTCCCCCATTCAGTCAAAAAATGTATTTGTCATATCAGCTAAATAATTTTACTCCTAGAAGATAAGCACATTTTTAGTTTGTTCTAATATGTCTTTTAACATTGAACAATACATTTTTTCCAAAAAGCACTTGAGTTTTTAAGGCACTAAGGTTTGAAGTTTAGACATGGTAAGCTTTAGGACAACCAGCAAAGATTCTCTTTATGTTTTAACAGTCTTGGTTTATGTGAAGAGTGAAAATGAGATATTAAGTCTGATGACACTAATATACATTAATGTGTAGCTCTACTCTGCTCTTCATATAAGTTTCCAGCTGTCATGTTTGCTATACATGGGTCATACCTTCCTCTCAATAATGTTAATGCTCTTGTTTTACTCTAGTCATCATTGTTTGGGAGATACATTTCAACTGCTGACTTGAGATCTACCTTGGATTTAAGAAAAAACAAACCGGTTAACTTCTCAAAGCCTTTAAAATAATTTCCATGATTTAAATTTTTAATATTTTATTAGAAGCATGAGAATTTGTAAATGATCAGTAAAAAATTGAAAGCATAGATTTGAACTCACTTAATAGCAATTATGTGTTTAAGAGGTGTAAATAACTTGCTATCAGACATTACAAATATCCAGGTGCTCTGTATGTGCTGATGACAACAAAATTGAAACGAAAGACCATAATAATTCTGACTGGTTTTCTCTGCAGAAGATATTGATTATTTGTGTGTGGTGAGAGATTTGGAAAATTCAATTAAAGGAGTTGTGCAAAGGTTTCATAAATTTTCCTTCTACAGCATGTACACAGACATTGTTGCGTATTAAATCAATGCAGCACTTCACAATATATTTTCTTTGAAACATAAAAATAAATAACATTTAAACAGTTCTGCTTACTACAGAAACAAATTTTATTTTCTGTGAAGCATTTAGTCATGTGCTATCACTGACTCATACACATTTGCCAGCTGTAACAAATTTTATAGACATTTTCTCCAGAGACATATCTCACATACTATGAATTTTTAAATGAGCAAATGGTGAAGAAGGGTTGTCAGCAATATAAAAATTGATCAGTTAAAAGATAAAAGTATAAGTAAAGAGATTTGTATGGTAGTCTTAATAGGTTTTATTAAATAAAAATACTATAAAAAGACAGTAATGAACAGACTGAAGACTAACTGTTCTTGAGATGGAGAAAAATAATTCTGGCACATTTAGCAGAAATTGGTTTTTGTGTCACCTGACAGGTGAACTTTTTTTTTTCATTTTTACTCAGAGTAGTCAGAAAGCCCCTCAAAAAATAGATAAAATTCTCAAAGTAAGTGGTTTATGTATTTTAAACACATGCATAATCATAAGACAGGTATTTTTAGTGTTATGTAGCTAATTATGTGGTTAAAAGCAGGACTTGTGTAGTAAGTAAATATTAGGGGATTTTTCTTCCAGCTCAGACCTGGGATAGAAAAGAGGTCATTTTAATTCACACTGTTCACACCATCCACTTCACCCTCAGGAATCTCTCTTTCAGGACTTCAGGCCTCTCTACTTGGATTGCTCTTTCTTCCTTCTCTGCCAAGCAAACACCTGCTCTTTCTTTAAGATCAGCCTCACATGTCACATCCTCTATGAAACTCTCCTTGGTTTGCCTAGGTAAAGCTAAATTGCTTATCTTCTCACCTTCCACAACATTTGTCTGAATGCTTATAAATATATCATCTTGCAGAGCTGTAGTAGATTGTAATTCTTTGCTTACAGGATTCTTCTCTGACAAACAAGTAAAAATCTTATCTCTACACTGTAGCCCAAAGCCTAGAGCAGAACCCAAAATAGAATGTCCACAGTGCTTGTTCAGTGAATGAATGAAAAGAAATGGCCACTCTAAGAATTTCTTAAAGGAATTGTCTAAATATTTTCAAAGACTTCTAAATCTCTATCGCCTTATATGCCTCATTCATCTAATATTTATTGAATACCTACTGTGATCCCAGCACTGACCTAGCATTGGGGGTACAACTAGTAAACAAACAGACACAGTCCTGCCCTCAGGGTTACAGAATCTAGCAGAAAAGATAAGTGGTTATAACAGAGCATGGCACACATCATAAAAAAAAATCTCCTAGTGGTTTTCATCCTAAATCTTTAGATGTACATTCTGAAACAAAATCAGACAAACCAGTAGGATGTTGTAGAGAGAATTTATGGCCCTCAAAGATGCTACTTATAAAATAAAACTTTATGTTCGGATTCTTTGTTTTAATTTCATTTTGATTCAGCATTCGTTTTACATCATATACTGTGACAACTTACTTTGACCTTTCTAAAAAATATCTTTTTTTTCTTTCAAATAGGATTATGTCATCTTGACAGCTATGAATTCCTTAAAGCCATTTTAAACAGAGGTACCGTTTCATCTTTCTAATTAAGTTTATCCTTATTAAATTTCAGTTTTGTTCAAGTGGAAACTGTGTTACAGACTTGGTACCGTGTCTAGAAGGAAAATAGGGATATAAGTTTTAGAAATTTTGTTGAAATTATATCTATTCTTGCAAACAGTAGGAATGCAGTCTTACAAAAATCTGAGACCAAAGAAAAGCACTGTTGAGCTGAGGCTAGCTTTAAAAGTCAGACAGGACATATTTTTAAATTGGTGTAAAGAGAGTCCTTAATTGAGCACCTTCAGTATAAATAGCTAGATACTGACAGGTGGTTGATGTTAGGGTGTTACATCTGACCAAACAAGATATAGCACATCTAGAAATTTGGAAATGTGCTGAATTGATTAATTAACTAATAATGTTAATTACTGACTTGTGCCTTTCCTTCAAAAAAATTCCTGTGAAGTCAGCAATGCAGATAAAAGTATATAAGTAGCTAGAAGCAATACAGGTCATGTTGTGGAAGTCGCATTTGTCACATAACTGTAACTCTAGCTTCCTATTAAGAACTCGCATTATTGGCACGCCCTAGTGGAGTAAGGGTTGGAAGCAGTACACATACCTCAGAGTCCCAGGTTAGTGTCCTGGGACCAGTCGGGGCTTGATGGGGGGAGGGTGGGTTGGCTGGGGGGATAACCAGATAAAAAACAAAATAAAAAAGTGTTTCTCTCTCTTCTCTCTTCCTGCCTGCCTACTTACCTTCATTCCTGCCTGCACCTTTCCTTAAAGAAAAAGAGAGAGAGAAGAAAAAAAAAAAATCAGCATTATCCCAAACTTAGTGGCATCGATATTAAGATTCTTAGAAGCTAATAAGCTGTTGCCTACCATCTCTTAGAAAGCAATTTATGCAAAAATGAAAAATTTCTATTCTGTGGGGCACCCTGGTGGAGCAGCAGTTAGGTCAATCACCTCCCAAGGAGCAAGCCACATACCCTGGGTTTGAGTCCTGGGCCTGGAGGAAAGCAACCAGTGTGAACAACTAAATTAAACTAAGATAAAGATGCTTCTTCTTTAACTCTCTTCTTGCCTGCCTGCCTACTCACTTTCATTCCTGCCTGCACCTTTTCTTCCTTTTCTTAAATTAAACAACAAAAAAAAATATATCCTGAAAATACATTTATTTGGAAATAGTATCTCAAATGATATTAGCTTTCTAACAAAGCAGTATCTTTACAAAACACTTATATAGAAATTCACATAAATTTGCAAAGCATCTTAAAAATTGTCTTTCATTCATTAACTATCCACTGTTGTGCACAACAAATAATAAAACAAAGCTAGCATCCACTGAGCACTTTCAGCGTGCCAGGCGCTGTTATAAACACATGTATCCATTTCCCAGTTAACCTTTCTAACAACTTATGTGAAGTAGATAGTTGTCTTTATTTTACAAATGAGGACATAAGGCACAGAGAGGTAAATACCTTGTCTCAGAATCACCTAAGAGCCAGAGCCAGGATAGTGACCTGTGCGGTACGATGCCAAAGCCCATGCTCTTCTCACTGCACAGCAGTAATCTGTGCACATCAGGTTTAACTGCTGGCCACAGGTTTTATATCATATTAAGTAGCCAGGAAATAAATATGTATGTAATATATATATATGTGTATGTGCATACCCACATATCATTCATCATAAGGTTAAATATTTTATATAAACTGACCCATGAAAATTCAATGGAACTGTTAGATGGTGATCATAAATGCATATTCAGTTAAATATTTGGCAAATAAAATGCACATTTAGAGTATAACCATCTCATTAATGAACGTTGGGGGAACTAAAGTACTGAGAGTAGCTGTGTTCATGGATTCTAATAAAGATCACATGTTTGCAGTGTTGAAAGAACTGGAAAGAAAGGGCTGCCAGTCAGCTTCCCTGTGGGAAGCGACAGAGAGAAATGATAGTGAAATGAAACTTCACTTTACCTTTGAGGCATTTCCCTAGATTCTTCATTTAACTTTTTCTTCTCACTTTGGGCACTTTCTTCATTTATCATGCATTGCCTTTGCTTTAGTTTTTACTTAGTGTGTGTAGTTTCCAAATCTATTTGTGGCCCTCTTCCTGGGGTACAAACTCAGAATCTCAACTGTCATACAGTGTCCCTCAAGTATGCTGATGACATTATTTCTCCATAGATTTTCCCCTTTCTGGGCATTATATTCATTCTAGTGATAAGCCTTAAAATCTCAAAATTCAATGTGTCCCCATCTCCAAACTGCTACCAGCTTATATCACTTCCAAAAATGTTAACTTCTTTCCATGCCTACTGCACCATTTTATTCCTTCATTATCTCTCATTCTGATGATCATTATTCCTAATTTGGCCTGTCTCTCTGTCCTTTGCTCCCTTTTCCCTACTATATGCCCTGCTACTGGACAAGTCATGCTTTAGAAGGTATCATGCCAACAGATTCACAGTAAAATCCAAATTTATACTGACATTCAGAACTCTCTAGTGTGACCACAGCTTACCTTTCTAGTCAGTCCAGATTACTTGCTATTTTCCAGACACATTCCTTAGAAAGTGCCTTTCTCATTCCTTTACTTTTGTTTATATGTCCTCTGCTTAGTATTCTTTTCCCCCATCGTCCTCAAAATATTACTAGTCTCTCAAAGCCAGCCGTAGCTCACCTTACGATAGGCCTCCTCAGATCCCTCTCTTCCACGGTCTCCTTTGGTCTTCTTTTGTGCATTTGTCATAGCTGCCCAAATGGTTTGACTAAGGGAGGGTACTTAACTCTCTGATTTTGTCTATGCCATAGAAACCTCCAGCAGTCATAATACTCCTGATATCAATGTGGCCCATTTCCCTGTCTGCATGCCAGCTCCTAGCCTGTCACACTTCAATGATTATTCCTCCTCCCTGTATTGTTCGGTGGAGGAAACCACCACAAACAGATTCACTAACAGAGCCTTTACAATGTAAAGCCTTTCTAGAACAGTATTAGGATCTAAGAGAGAGAGCAACCCATGAGCCTAAAAGAGTACTAAGACGAGCAAAAAGGGGCTTTTTACAAGCATGGTTTTAGCTAATGTTAACAGGGGATACAGGGGTGCTTTATCTAGAAACAATGTAGATAAATTATTTGGTTAACAAAAGTACGAAGCTTAGAATAAACAAAGCACTGTTCACAAAGTCAAACTTTTGAAACAGTAATAGGTAAGGACACAAGATTTATGTTATATACATGAAAGAATAATAAGGCAGGCCATGATAAGTGATGTAAGTTCAGAAACTTCTTTCAGGGTTCTGGATAATAATAAGTAAAAAGAAGGATTATGAGTCCAATGAAGATCAAACCTGATTAGTGGAGGAATTGATAACCTCTAACATAGTAGTAGGACCTCCAGTAGAAGCTTGCAATAAACAAATGGAATGACCTCTTTCTCACACTGAATCTAAACTGAACCTGTGTGCTTTCCCGAATTGGAGGGTAAAGCTAGATCTTTGAAGAGACCCCATAGTTGTGTTCCTCTACAGCAGTAAAAAATCATAGACTGCCTTATATGCTTGGTTTAGGGCGAGAGAGGTAAAAATGGGTGGTCTGCTCACAACATGAAGTTAGGAAGAACTGAGGTCCAGGGGACTTGAGTTCAGAAAGTAAAAGGGGGACTAAACAGTGGGGAAGAGTAGTGTATAAGAATAGTGATATGTTAAAAAAAAAATAGTAATATGCAATAGTACTAGTCTAATATGGGCCAGTGTTCTGGACTTTGACCAAGTTTGTCACTTTTCCATGGGGTATAGGGAGCAAAAGCTTGATAAGAGTCCCTTTCTCCTTGGACTGAGGAATATAAATATTCCTCTCTAAGTACAAATTAAGAATAAGCAAAAGTTTAGGGATACACAGCAGATAGAGATCACCCCAGGATGGAGTGGTTGGGTCATTTTTCGGTGATGATGATTTTAAAATCAGTTCAGTGGTTCCACTCTGCGCGATCTCTGACAGAGGGCCATCCAGACCCTAGTGATGAAAGCTTGTCCTCTGTTAGGAAGCCACCGTTTGGATGTAGGCACAAAGTGAGTAATTATTATGGGCTGTATAAACATGCTAGACAGAGAGAACAGCACGAATGAAAAGGAAGAGAAACAGAATGGTGGAAAAGTAGATTCAGGCCACGTCATTGACAGTGGTGATCACTGGACTATTCATTTAAGCAGAAGTGGACCAGTGAAGATTATTAGGAAAGTAAAATCTAAAATATGTTTTAGAAGGAATATAATTGCTATATGAAGAGTGAATCCCATCAGGAACTGTTCATGAACTACATCACACTGTCAAAATTGCTTTCCACTTGTGTTCTGAGATGCTCACCTCTGGACCACATAGCAGTTTGGAGAAAATAACGTGAGCTGCTGCTCTCTGCTTTTCTACTACGGTACACGTCACATTGACCAAAGTGTTTTTAATGGCTCCTGAATTTGGCTGAGGATATTTCTCAACATAGTTCTCCTCACAGCCATAATCAGTTGATGAAGCTTCCTACCAGACCCTGGCATTGTGACAGAGAATGGGATTTGGATTAGATTTCAAGTACCAACTCTACCGCCTACTTAGCCATGTGACCTTATACAAGGCACTAGTTTCCCCTGAACCATCATAAAATGAGATATTTACCTTGTAGGATTACACCAAGTAGCTTAATTTGTACCTCCCCCATAGTAACTATTGAATGATAGTCTTCCTTTCCTCTCTCTAATGTTATTGTTAGAGCTGATAAATGGGTATCAATAACCTACAAGGATACCAAGTGAACAATAGAATGTTTAAAATCTCTAGGAATTCAGACTGTCATTCAAGCAAGAGTTTGTTGTCAAGCTGGCAACCTATCTGCTAGGACAAGCCGAATATAGGTGGATTCTGATGGATAGGGAAATAGACAGGGCTACCATTCATTACTTGTTCATAGCTGCTGAGTTAAGCAAGGAAAGGCATTCGGGGAGTGAATGGTTCACCTGCTCTATGGGAATCCGTGCTGCCAATTGCCAGTGACTGCTTTCCTCAAAGGCTCCCTCTCACACAACGGTCCGGTCCGAAAGCCCAGCAAACAAGAACTTTTACCACCACTTGGAGTTTCCAGAGGGACCCACTATGAATAGGACTGTCAGTCAATACAGTCTCTTTTGGGGGGGCAGCTGTTGGAGAAAACATGTGCTAAAAGGCCCTTAAGGCTTATAGACAAAGGCATGTAGATTCGGTGTTTTCAGAGGTCACACTGGAGTTGGAGAACTCTCTCGGTATCTGAAGATCCACCTTCACCTAAGCGAAGAGTGCTGTGTGACAGTGGTTATGCTAACAATTGTTTGTGAAGGTCTAAGTCTTGTTTGAAGACTCAAGCAAATGAGAGATTACCGGTGTCTAATGAAATTAGGTATCAAATTATATGACAAATGGGTGTTTAAATCATTTCTTAAGTCAAGTTTGAGAGGCATGTTAATTTGGAAACTAATTCTTGATGATTTAATAATTATCGTTTATATTCCACAGGCACTTAGAAGAAATGCACTTACAATGAACACCAAATTCTGGATGCCTGATCATATTTAAAGGAACAGAAATATTTGTAATTAATCTACCCAGTAAATACCAGATCAGAGCACGAGGCAGGTGCATGTCCAGATAAAATTTCTTGCAACTAATTTAAACTTTCTACACACACCAGTAGATAATCTCAATGTAAATAATACATTTCTTCTTGACCCTGTAATGTAAGCCAACCTGTAGAAGAGTCTCTTGACTTATATTCTGTATCATATACACTTCTGTATACTTTTAGCATTTGTGGATACTTATTAATAAAGTATCTATGAAAATGGCACCTTTGGTAAAGTCATATATTTTAAAACTCAGATTAGATCTAATGGTGAGTCGAATTAAATACCAGTTTTCCCATTTTAAAGTCCCAGATACATACTAATTAGTTTCTTTTTAAAATGTTTAAAATTCATCTATTTTATTGTATAGCCACTCTCTCAGGAGTGAGTTATTACAGTTACTCCTGTGTTCCTAGGGAAAAAATATTTTCAAAGTTTTAAAAATTTCACACTTCCTTTCATAAAATATTATAATACATTTTTCAGTACATTTAAATGTGAAATTGTTTTTATACTGAACTACAGATTTTACTGAATTTAAAGACTTCTTATAAAGCCGAATACAATTCCCTTCCAATTACTTTGAAGCATTAATTTAAATTTCTACTTTCTGTAGTGGTTTTTTATATAATCATTTGTGCTGTCACAAAATAAAGAGGAGGAAATGACAGAATGTGTTATAACTTGATAAAACTTTTCTTTGGCAATTTTTACAGTGGGTGGAATGCTATTATTCCTTTAGTGTTTGCCCTATGTCTTGACAAAACTAGATTATCATCACTGACTCCAGTGTATCAGGAAAATAAAAGGTTTGAAAATCTGAAACAAAATTTAACAAATGAAGGTTGAAAATAATTCATTTTCCATTTAGAGAAATTTCAGTCACCTCTTAAAAATCAGTGATTTAATCCATTAACTCTTAAACCTAATTGCCTTCACTAATGGTTTAGTTGGTACTATTTAAATAAGGTTTTTCAGATAACCTGTTAAATACTAAGAATCCTTTGTGATAGTTCTTATAATAAGATGTTACCTATAATAGGATGTTACCAAAAATTATAATTACTTTTTGTTATAGCATTGAAAAACTAACCTTAGGATGTAAGTCAAAGATAGAAAGCAAGCCTGCATTAGTAGGGAAATAAAGGGTTAATAAGTAGGTTGGTTTCATATGTAATCCAAGTTATGTAGGTATGTGCTTAATGCTCTTAAATCAGTTACTGTATGTTTGACCTCTTGATATACTAAGCTTTTGCCTTTCAGAACAGCTGAGTCTTGCTAAGAATCATTTCCCAGTTCTCTTCATTGTAGATCAGATGACTCTCGCTTTATCACCCTTGAAGGCCACATGAAGGACAAAGCAGAAAGATCCACACACAAAACTAATGTTTATGTGGGAGGAGGAGGGAGGCAGGGGCCCAGCAGAAATGGGGGAGATATACTTGGCCCAGATCTTCCAATGAATATAACAGAAGAGAGACCAATTGAGACTTGAAACCATTGTGTTACTCCAGCCATTATTTAGTTACATCCTATCCATCTCTTACTCGCTACTGAACAGAGAGGCTTCTTTGGCTGCCTTGACTTTTGTAAATGTTTCACTCACTCCATTGTGGTTTATCATTTGGACAGAATGCTACATCGGGGATTTTTCTCCCCTCTCTGAGCTCTCAAAGGAAAATGACTTCTGTATGCCTCATATTTGATACATTTGATATACCCTGTTCTCTTCATTTTAAGAAGCAAACCTGAGTTTATTGACAATGGAGAAAACTGCATTTCTCAGAAATTACTCCTTTCTAAATGAACTTAATAACTCAGAAGTATTTGTTTGTTGATAGGTATAGACATATATGCACACACATATGTATATAGTGAAGAAAATGAAAAATCTTTACTGTTTTTCAGAGCTAAAATATTTATATTAAAATCCCTGTAATGAAAATGTAATAAGAATGATTTGGGATGGCCTAGTCTGTGACCTTAATTCATTACTAGAATTTCTGATATTTTGGAATCTAATCCCTCAGATTTCAAAGTGGATGACTCTTAAATTAGTTTCTAATAGAGATAAGAAATGCTTGACTTGTAATTGCTACAAGTCTTCATAAAAGCTACACTATATTCAGCGTGATTAAATCTGGAAAATACTTTTACTTACAGAATTGCTTATAAAATATCTTGAAATAGGTACATTCCATTTTACTAATATTTATATAATTTTATTTTCAAATAATGCTTCTCTAGTTACTTAGTAGGTAGAAATTCCTTATCATTGATTTAAATCAACAGCCTGTGTTAAACACAAGTACAAAAAATAAGACTACACCAGCCCGCCAAGATGCTGACATTTGGGCACAGTGATTACAGATGGTGACCATGGACAGCAATGTTCCTGCTGATTCGGCAGCGATTCAAGGCTGCTTTTCTGTGCTGACCTGCCCTTTGAGTCTTTATGCACATTTGCTTGAGAAAGAAATACTTCTTGATTTTTGTTTTGTCTGAAGCTATTTCCTTTATCAAACTTAGAAATACATACCTTCTTGCATCAGCCTGTGGCTATCCATATCTAGAACCAAATTTTCTTTATGTGTGTATAACCATTTGGCTTACACTGTTTTAAAATATACCACTATGCAGTTAACACACTATTATTAATGCCTAGCTTATGAAATAAATATATTCATTAAAAGCATAGCTAGAGAATGATTGTTTTATTTTTTATCACAGACTAAAGAAAACACATCTTTACAAGGAAAACTACAAATGCATATAAAACATTATTTTACCAATTGAATATCCAATGTGTTTCAACTAATCTAGGAGTAATACAGTATTAATAGGGCCAAGTTGACAGGAAGCCTGGTATAAATCAGTGCTTATAGCAGTGATAACCTTGAACTGTCATAACAAAAAGAAAAGAAAGATGGAATCTAGTATAATAAGGCCACTGAACTTTAATAGAATGATTCTAGAAGTTTATAACTAGTGAGCAAGAACAATTAAAAAGACTTCGCTCAAACCACTTAAGATTTAAATTCAGGAAGATTCATTATTTAATTGCAATCAAGTAAATCAACATTCTTAGAAATAATACAATTTAATCTCTGCTTTACTAAAAAAGTTCCAATATGCACATGTAATAAGGCATGTTCAAACTTCAGGCAGTTTAAATTGACTTCTCACAGTTATTAAAAAGATTATCACATATATAATTCCTGAGATGTAATTTCTGAGCAATGAAACACTTTACTTGCACTCTAAAATACAAGGAAAGTTAAATTTGAATGCCAAAATTAATGATATCCTTTTTAAAAGAATTTAAATTTTCCCATTAAATTCACTGTATTTGTAGATTTTTTTTTTCAAGACAGCAAATACGAGTACATTTTATAAACAAACCCTGGAACTAAGGACACATTCCTATTATTTTCCCACTTGAATAACTAAATATTAATAAAAGTATAATATGTCATAGTCACACAACAGTTAGAAAACAAGTCTGCCTGGAGCTTTGGTCCCTATATACATTGTTTTACGTAGCTGACAACAATGAATTTCAGCTTTTCCTTTCCTAAAATTCCATGGTTCTCAATAATTTCATTTATGCATAACAAAATATTCACAAAATCTTTTAGTGCTACTAATATTTTCACATTGTTTGAGGACATAACTAGTTGATTTTCTTCTGATTTCTTCCAATTTTTGAATCCCACAAGATTATAATGTTAAAGTACACCAAGAAAAACAGGAAGTTCAAGCAGGATACAAAACACACCAACACAGAAAACAAGTCTGGTAATTTCTGAGGAGGATCCAATGTGACGGTCATCAGTGTCAGAAGAATCATAGTGATTACTGAGAAAAGACACTAAGGAGAGGAAAAAAAAAAATATTACTGAGTAGTATAAAAGATTACATGTAATGAAGACTGATTTACAGCTGTAAAAGAAAGAACTGAAGGAGGACTGGGGACCTCAATCTAGACTATCTTGGAGGGGTTTAGAAATCTCAAAGCCCAGGCCACAGTCCAGATTAATTAAATCCATTTCTGAGGGAGACCTCAGTATTTTTTAAAGCTCTCCAAATGATCCCCATGTGCAGACAAAGTCTAAGTCTGTGACTTATACTTCATACCATGCAGGCACTGAAGAAAGGTATCTACAACATAATATTATTGCTAATCAGGATTAAATTTACATCATCCACCAGGGCCCTAAGTCCCTGTAGGATATAAAATTCTAAACTAACCTAAGAACCCATCTATGAAAAAGTTTATCAGGGCAAATGGAAAACTATATACATATTCACTGAACATTCTCAATGAACTAATGTAGTAAAATACAGTGGGGCATATGAAAGAAAATATAGTCCTCTGGCCTCAAAGAGTTTTCAATTTAATTAGGCAAATGCGTGAACTGGTTAAATGAAATCACAAGGTCATATTTTATTCAATGCCAAAATGAATAGTAAAAATAATTATTAACATTTATTTTAACTGTAGCAGTCAGTTTTCTTCTCTAAACTAGTTCACTGTACTATAGAACTTTCTGCAATGACGAAAGTATTCTGTATCTGTGCACTCCAACGAGTAGCTGCTAATAGCATATGGCTGTTGAGCATTTAAAATATGCCTGTTGCAGATGGCAAACAGGCACATGAAATTATGTTCCTACTCGCTGGCTATCAGGGAAACACAAATTAAAACAACAATGATTTTGCCTTACACCTGAAAGACTGGCTATTATCCAAAAGTTTGGAAACAAGTGCTGGCAAGGATGTGGAGAAAAGGAACACTTTCGCACTATTGGTGTACACCCCTACTGAAAAGAGTTTGGAGATTCCTCAAAAAGTTGCAGATGGAAATCCCATGTGATCTCATCATTCCACTTCTGGGCATCTACCCAAAAGATACAAAAGTACCCACCCGAAAATATATTTGCATTCCATTGTTTATTTCGGCCCTATTCACAATAGCTAAGAACTGGAAACTACCTAAGTGCCCAGCATCAGATGAATGGGTCAAGAAGATGTGGTTCATATACACAATGGAATACTACACAGCACTTAGAAGAGATGAAACCCTGTCATTTGAATCAACATGGATGGAACTAGAGGGGATGATGCTAAGTGAAACAAGTCAAAAGAAGATAGATTCCAGATGACCACACTCATAGGTGGAATGTGACTAGAAAAAACAAAGGAATAGATGAAACATAACCAACCCTAAAACATTTGCAACAGAACTGAGGTTACCAAAAGGGAATGGGGTGGGAGGGGCAAATGGTGGTGGAGCCCACTGCATAGTGGGGAAGAACATGGTGATTTGGTGGAGGGTATGGTGCATAAACCTAACTAAGAAATGGGAAACCTATACATAGAAAATTGTTTTAATGTGTTTAATAATCACTAGAATAAAAAATAAAATATGCCAGTTGCAAACTGAAGAGATGAATTTATTTTGCTGAATTTTACTGTTAAATTTCCACGTGTCCAGTGGCTACTGTACTGATCAGTGTAACTCTAAACTCTGAGCTCCTTTAAGACAAGCTGCTGCCAGGTCTTACTCATTTTAGCACTAGCAAAGTACTTGGGACAAAGAAGCAGCTTCAGTACATGTGGAAAGCAAACAGTAAGAACCAGTAGTCAGTGACCTTCATGAAGGAGGTGGAACAAAATGGAAACTTAAAGGAGACTTTAATAGCTATATTTTGACAGAATTGGCTAAGACCTGAATGGCAGTAATGCAGTGACCACTTCAGGTGGAACAATGGAAAGGGCAGGAACAAAAAGGCTTACAAACTAGTATAAACAGGCTACAAGAATCCTCTAAAGGCAAAATCCCTGAATGAATCTTAGTAAAGAGTGAAAAATTTCATCAAATTAAAATTTTTAAACTTAGGAAATAATGGGACTGGCTGAAATGTCATGATACTATGAACTTGAATCACTATTAAGAAAAAGGCGATGGTGTGCGCACCTGGTGGCCTAGCAGATAAGACCACCGGACAGAGTCCACATACATCCCAAAGATGCAGGTTCAGGGCCGGTGGAGGGGGCAACCAAGATGAACTACAAATAAATTTTTCTTACTCTTCTCTCTGCCTGCCCCTTTAAAAAAATAAAAAGGATAAACTTCCTCCCATTTTAAACAAAACTCTTTTCCTCCAGTCATCACCCCATTTATCTGCTCGTATTTATAGCAAAGTTTCTTGAGCTGCCTGTAACTTGCCACATGTAACTTTCCTTCCATTCATTAGTCGATCTACACCAATTAGGCTTTCAATTTAACCACTCAATGAAACTGCTCTGGTCAAAGATCCATAATGACCTCTGCTGGCTGCACTGTACAAAAGTCAATGGTCAATTCTTGCTGCTTTATTGATCTCTCTGCAGCAGCTGGAATAGGCCATTACTATCACCTACTTGAAACACATGGCTTCCGTGATACCATATTCTTCATTTCCTCCCAATTCACTAGTTAATCCTTCTCAGCCAATTTTGCTAGTTCTTCTCATGTCTCCGATATATGCATTATACTATCCCAGGGCTTGGTATTTAGTCCTCTTCTTAATCTATACTCACACCTTTGGGCAATTCATCTAAAACATTAATGCTCTCTATATGCTATAGGCTCAAATTACTGTCTCCAGTATGAACCACTCCCCTAAATTCCAGACTCATATCCAAGTGTTCTTTAATATCTCCACTTAGATATCTAATAGGCATCTAAAACAAAATACAGGTGCAGGCTATTCTCAATTAACCTCTGGCTTCTCATCAAAATATATGAAGCTCACATGGCAATAGGATAAATGACATTCAAAATGCTAAAAGAAAAAGATAAATCTGTAGCAAAAATACTCTTCAAAAGTAAAGGAGAAATTAATATTAAAAAGTCAGTACATTTGAAAATACTGAAATACAAATTATGTTCTTCAGACAGGAAGAAATCTAGGAAATCCCAATATTTGGGAACTAAAAAATAAAATTAGAAGTAATACATAAACCAAAGAATAAATCACAATGTAAACTATATATTTAATTGATAAAAAAATTCTAAACTTATGAAATGTTGCCTAAAGATGGCATAGGGGAAATTTAAAAGTTTCAATGTTTATATGAAAATGGAAGAAATGGCATGCCTGGTGGAATAGCAGGTCAACTGCCTCCGAAGGAGCACAAGGCCACGTACTTCTGGGTTCAAGTCATGGATCTGGGGGGAAACTATCAATATGAGAAAATGAATAAAGAGAAATAAAATGTTTCCTCCTCTCCCTGCCTGCCTGCCTGGCTCACCTTCATTCCTGCCTGTACCTTTCCTTTAAAAAAAAAAAAAAAAATGGAATAAAGGTCTCAAATCAATCACCTGATCTTGAATTTTTTTTAATTTAAAAAAAAACAACGCTAAATATAGAGTAAACCAAACCCAAAGCAGGGATGAAAAAAACAGATAATAAAATTAGAGCCATAATCAGTGAAATAGAAAACAGAAAAACAATAGAGGAAAAAAATCGAAAAAAACAAGTTGGTTTTGTTAAAAAAAAAAATCAATGAAAAACAACAAAGGAGACTGACAAAAGAAAGAAATGGGATAAATTCCCAAAATTAGTAATGTAAAAAGGACATCACACCTTACCATACTTTTTAATTTTTTTAGGAAAGGAGCAGGCAGGAATGGAGGCAGGAAGAGAGAAGAAAGCAGTATTTTATTTTTATTTAGTTGTTCACACTGGTTGTTCCCACCCACAGGACCTGGGATTTGAACCCAGGGGTGTGTGGCTTGCTCCTTCAGAGGCGAATGACTTAACTGCTGCTCCACCATGGCGTGCCACCTACCATACATCTTTTTAAAAAAATTTTAAAAAAAAAGGATGACAAGGAAATAATATGAACAACTTTATGCCAATAAGTTAAGTAACAGATGAAACGCACAAATTCTTGCACAGATCATTGAAACTAAAGAAAGTCTGAATAGATCTAAAACAAATAGAGACTGAATTTAAAGTTCCATAAAAGGCCAAGTAAAGATGACTTCAATGGTGAATTATACCAAATTATGATGGAAGAATTAATATCAATCCTGGCGAGCCCTGGTAGGGTAAAGTTTAGGTTAATTGCCTCCAAAGGAGCCAAGCCACATAACCGTGGGTCATAGTCTCAGGTCCAGGGGAAAACAATCAGTTTGAATAAGTAAATCAAATAAAAAATAAAGTGTTTCTTTCTCCCCTCTCTTCGTACCTGCCTGCCTCCTTGCCTTCATTCCTGTCTACACCTTACCTTTAAAAAATAAAATAAAACCTTCATAAATTTCCAAAAAAATAAATATTTCTCAATTCATTCCATGAGGCAAGTATTATGCAAAACCAAAGACATCACTACAAAAACTACAGAATAATACCCCTTATAAATACAGATACGAAAATCTTCTACAAAATACTGGGATATCAAAATCGGGGGCATATAAAAAGGATTATACATCATAATCAATTGGGACTTATTCCAAGACTGCAAGTTTAGTTTAACAAAAAAATCAACCAATGTAATAAATCATATTAATAGACTAATGGAAAAATAAAACACATGATCATTACATTAGACCCAGGAAAGGCATTTGACAAAATCCAACACCTTTTCGTGAAAAAAATACCCAATTAACTAGGAACAGAACTTCCTCAATCAAATAAAAGTCTTTTATAACACCCACAGTTAACACATTTAATGGTGAAAAACTGGATGCTTTCTCCCTAAAATCAAGAATCATCTTTATTTAACATTGTACTGGAAGTTCTTGCTTGAGTAATTAGACAAGGAAAAGAAATAAAAGGGACCCATATTGGAAAGCAAGAATTAAAACTATCATGATTTGCAGGTGACATGATCTATATAGAAAATCCAAAGGAATCCACTAAAAACTTTTAGTGCAGTTCAATATAAAAAAATTATCTCTGTACTGCAACAATATTATGAAAATAAAAACAATTCCCTTCACAAAAGTATAATAAAATACTTAGAGATTTAACAAAAGAAGTATATTACTTACTCACTGAAAACCACAGAATACTGTTGATAGAAATTAAAGACTATCTAACAGAAACAACATGCTATGTTCATGGGTTTGGAAGTCTACATCTCGTTAAGATACTCCACAAGCTGATATACAAATTCAAAGCAATCCTGATGAAAGTATCACTGAGCTTTTGAAGAAATGGACAAGTTAATCCTAAAAGTATGAAAATGAGGCATGGCCTGGTGGAACAGCAGTTAGGTCAATCACCTCCAAAGGGGCTACCCCTCCATTGAAATCGTGAGTCCAGGGGGAATCGATCAGTGTGAACAACTAAATAAAAATAAAAATAAAATGCTGCTTCCTCCTCTCTTCCTGCCTAACTGCTGCTGGTCTTCTATTACTGCACCTTTCCTTCAAAAGAAAAAAATGCAAGGGATATAAAATAGCTCAAACAATCCAGAAAAAGAAGCTAGAAGATTCACATTTTCAATTTCAAAACAACAAAGCTACAGTAATCAAGACGGCCATGGCACAGCCTGGTGGAGTTGAGGTTGAGCCCCGCCAGCACAGTTCACAGACATCCCAACAACCTGAGTTCACATCCCAGGGTTAGAGAAAACAACAAAGATGAACAACTAAATAAAATAAATAGTAAAATGCTTTTAAGAAAAAAGTGTGATCATGACATAAGGAGAGACATACAGATCTGTAGAACAGAATTGATAGTTCAGAAACAAGTACATTCAGATAAAAATTTTTTTTTTTTTTTTTGTAAGGAAAGGTGCAGGCAGGAATGAAGGTAAGTAGGCAGGCAGGCAGGAAGAGAGAGGAGGAAGAAGCAATTTATTTTGTATTTAGTTGTTCACCCTAGACCCAGGACTTCAGCCCAGGGTTTATGTGGCCTGTGTTCCTTCAGAAGCGACTGATCCAATTACTACTCCACCACAGTGCATCAGTTCAACGGTTTCCAACAAGGTTGCTAAGAATTCACTGATGCCAGGCTCCTACCTCACACACCACACCACAAAATTTAACCCAAAATGAATCAATAACCTAAATATAATAACTAAAGTTATAAAACTCCTAGAAGAAAACAGGAATACAAATAAATACTAGCAGTAAGAGAAAAAAATAGATAAACTGAACTTATTTAAAAAAAAAAAAAAAAATAGGTTTGGCACACCATGGTGGAGTTATGGTTAGGTCCCTTCTGGTTGAGAGAAATCCACATACAACCCAAGGACCTGGGTTCTCATCCTGGGCTGCGAAAACAACTAAGGTAAACAATGAAATAAAAATAAAATGTTTCTTTCTCCTTTCTTCCTGCCTAGTGTCTACTCACCTTTACTCTTGCCTGAACCTTTCCCAAAAATAAAAGAAAAACATTTTGGCTGCAAATGACACATCAAGAAAGTGAAAGAGTAAATCACAGAATTAGAAAATATTTAAAAGTTATATATCTAGTAAGGGACCTGTATGAAGAATGTATGAAGAACTCTTAGAAATCAAAAATAAAAATACAAATAAACATATTGAAAATAGGCAAAGGATTTTAACAGGCATATCTCAAAGAGGATATACAAATGACCAATAGTATATTAAAAATGTTCGACATCATTAATAACTAGAGAAATACAAATCAAAACAATGAGATTCCATTTCACACCCACCAGGATGGCTATAATAAAGACAGGAACAAGTGCTGCCAAAGGAAAACAGAAATTGGAATCCTAGGTATCATGGTGAGAATATAGAATCACGCAGAACTTCGGAAAATAGTCTTCGGCAATTTGTTAAGTTAGTAAACAGAACTACCACTCCCAGGTACATACACAAGGGAAAGAAAACATGTGCACTGAAAAACCTGGACACAGATCTTCACAGCAGCATTATTCACAATAGCTAAAAAAATGCAAATAGCAAATGTCCACCAGCTGATGAATGGATAAACAAAATGTGTCATGTTCATATAATGTAATATAATTTGGTAATAAAAAGGAATGATGTATGGATAGATGCTATGACACAGGTGAACCTCAAAAACATGCAGTGAAAGTAGCTATGTTACAAAAGGCCACACTTTGTATAATTCCCTATTACAGACTACTAGATTATATTCCCACGAAATTCATCTGTTGAAGCTCTTAACCACCAATGTAACTGCTTTTGAAAATAGAAACTAGAGAGGTCATAAAGTGGTCCCTAATCTGATGGGATTGATATCCTTATAAAAGGAAGAGACATCAAAAATCTCTTTCTTCAGACAAGCCCATGAAGAGGTGATATGAGGACACAGAAAAGTTACCTACAAGCCAAGAAGAGGCCTCATTAGAAAATACCCCTGATGGCACCTTGATTTCCGACGTTTACCCTCCAGAGCGGTGAGAAAATAAGTTTCTGTTGCTTAAGCCACCCTATCCGTAGCACTTTGTTATAGTAGCCCTAGCAGAATAAACATGCCATTTATATGAAATTTCCTAATAGGCAAATATACAGAGACAGAAAGTAGATTAGTGCTTGTCTAAGGCTGGGGGGGTAGGGATTAGAGTAGACTGGGGAATAATTGCTAAGGACACAGGGTTTCTATGTGGTTTCTATGTGATAGGAATCATCTAATATTAGATTCTCGGGATGTTTGTATGTAAAACCACTTTCTGTACACTTTATGTGAGTGGCTTTTATGGGGGAATTATATTTCCCAAGAGCTATAAAAGAAAAAAGGTTTTTCGATACTTTTTTTTTAAAAAACAGTGCTATGTTAAGTACCTTTCTATAAAAACAACTTACCAAATGTTGTATAATTCTGGGAAAAAATGTAAACCAGGGAATATATTTCCTAACAAAAATAGAAAAGGACTTCAACTGCAGTTCTTCTTCAGAAGTCTTTTCAAATATTGAAAAGGAAGTTGCACAAGCTATAAAAAATGCCATCATTGTCACAACTGAGGG
Source organism: Solenodon paradoxus (assembly GCA_004363575.1). Lineage (NCBI taxonomy): Eukaryota > Metazoa > Chordata > Mammalia > Eulipotyphla > Solenodontidae > Solenodon > Solenodon paradoxus. The sequence continues at coordinate 800,349 of RJWH01000224.1, read as the reverse complement.
CATTAAGAGATCGTCTTTCAATAGAAGAGGCAGCATACTGTAAGGGAAAACAGAAAAGCATCAAGAGAACTGTCGATTCAAATAATGACCAATTTGTAAAAAAATTTCAGTTTCTGAAAACTATACTGAAAATAATGGGAATGGATTTGACTCACCTAAATGTTGACACAAGTAAAAACCAAGTAGACATAAAAGGAATTTCACTTAAAACTAAGCAGACTGGTCTAAAATTAGAAAGAAAAAAATATTTTAGTATTATAGAATACAATTTCAACTCATAAAAAATATAAATACATTTTATCTGATTTTCAGGGTATGTAAAACAAACAGAAACAAGCAAGCAAGGTCTCCATATAAATTGATTCATTTTCATTCTTTTATAACTATCAATCAAAACTGAGTCTAGATACAGAGAAGGTGCCAGCTCCTTAAAATAACCAGAACTATTTATTCCAATACCCATCAGCGGAACATTTTATTTCTGTCATACAAACAGAAGCTTAAAAGAAGGACCAGATAAACATATCTGAACATTCAGAGAACGAATGATTTTTTCATATATTTCATCCAAGTTGGTAAATATGAAATAAATTCCTGGTACTGTGATCTTCAAACTTTTTTATGCTCCTCCATGTTACATATTATTCAGTGAAGTTAAAAAATTTTATATAGAGACAGGATTGTCATCTGCCACTCAATACAGGAAATGGCATCAAAGAAGAATATAAAGGGAAACAAGCTCATAATGGTAGAATAAAAGAAAGATGGAAAACATTAGGAAGAGGCTACATAAACAGTAATCACGTAGGAACAGGCAGCATAATGTCAGAAAATGAAACCAATGGCCTTACAACAGAGTTGTTTATAGTCACAGTTCCAAGCTCTGTGAGCTCTTACCACCAGCCCTGAACCCATTACCTTCTGGATTCAACTGTGGCAATGCTTGAGAAGGGGAACAGTCAGAAAAACTGAGTCCTAGTCACATCTCTGTCACTCATTATGTGACCTTGAACAAATAATAATGTAACCTTTTTGCTTAGTATAAATGGAAAAAATGATAACTTGTATTGCTAAATAGTTGAAAACTTATTTTTTTAAAGACAATAGAAGTAAAATACATTTGTATTATTATTATTATTTGGGGGTTTCCTTCTTTTAAAAAGTTTGAGCATTTCTTCCTTTTCTTAGAAGGATGACTCATGTGAAGTAACATCTAATATATAAGGCATAGGGTTATAAACTGATGCTTTTAAAATCAGAATGTATCCATGTTCATAGCACTCACCTGGAAAACATTCAATAAACATTTTCCCTTTCTGAGTATTAATTATTTCCCATTTATTCATTCAATATTCATTTACTAAACAGAAGTCATTGTTGAAAACTTATATCTAACTCTGGTCTGAAAGGACTATAACTCAGCCCCTACCCTCAAAGTGTATTATACCACATGTAATCAAGCAGCAAAACCTTCTGCATCCTCAACCTCTGAACATCTCCCATTATCACTTCATTCAAAACCACCCTGGCTCTCTGCAACTGAGGAAAATGCTCCCCTCTGCCATCTCATTTGTGTGCTTTTGTTGCTTCCATAGCCCAAAAACTCAGCCCAAAGGAGGGAGAAAACCAACCTGCTCTGCATCACTACTTCCACGTCAGTTCTCTCTCCCTTGGACTAACAATTGCTGATCTTGACTCTCTTGTGCTCAGGCTTTGCCCATTTATTTCTTATCTTTGCCATCATCACGAATCACAAAGCTCACTCTTGTCATGACTCAATGATCTCAATTCCTGACTCTCTGTCACTCTCTATAACCCCACGCCTCTTAATTCTTGACACTTTAACAAATACATCAGTGACCTTCCAACACCTTGACCTCTCACTTGGTAGAACACCTAGTGATCTTATCTTCATTTCTACACCTTAGGGTCATACTCTAGATTGCACCCAGCCACAATCACCACTCATCATCTGCAGGCTGGTCACTACCTCCTACCTCTTCAGCACTCTAACTCCAAGTGAGTTATAGACAAAAATACAAACTGGGAAATACCCAACTCTACCCACACTTAATCCAATCATACTGAGCAATTGCTCTGGAGGAAAACATTAGCTCACACTGTTCTCACTTTAAATATATGATCATGGGTATGCCCTGGTGGCATAGCAGTTAGGTCAGCCACCTTTAGCCAGCACGGTACACATACATCCCAAGGATCCAAGTTTGCATCCTCAGGCCCTGAGGAACAGCAAATATGAACAACTGAATAGAATAAATAAAGTGCTGCTTCCTCCTCCCTCTCCCTGCCTGCACTTTTCCTTTAAAAAAAAAAAGATCATGACATTCAAATGTCCAGTAATTACTATGTGTTTCACTCATTTGTTCACAACCTGTGTATTATAGAAAAATATTCCACATCTTCTCATATTCCTAATAGCTCTAACAGGCTCTTGCCAAATGACTTTTCTTCCCTTAATAAGAAAACTGAAGCAATTAAATTTCACAGATTATCACCTCTAATCTTTTTTTCAAAGGAAAGGTGCAGGCAGGAATGAAAAAGAGTAGGCAGTCAGGCAGGGAGAGAGAAGGGGATAATCTATTTAGTTGTTCATCTTGGTTGTTCCCCTGCCCTAGGTAATGAATCCAGGTTCTTAAGATGTATATGGACTGTGTTCGGCCAGAGGTGGCAGAACTAACTGCTACTCTACCAGGGCGCACCCATATCTACTCTCTTCCCAGCATCTGTAACTACAAAGCCTGTTTCCTCTTTTTATTAAGATGAACTATTACTGCATCTGTCCAAAGTCAATTCTTCCATTTGTGTTCTAGATCCTATCCCTTTCTGAAGAACACTGCTCCATCACCTCTTACCTGTCTCCCATCTCAGCAATGTGTTCTCACACTACTGACCATTCCCATGCCATTATTTATCCAATCTTAAGACAAACCAACCATTATATAATATAGATAATAACTATGTTAATTCTTCCAATGGCATGGAGTATTTTTCCATTTCTTTGTGTCTTTTCTTTCTTTTAACAATGTCATATACTTCTCAGTGTACAGGTTTTTCACTTTTTTTCACTTAAAGGAAAGGTGCAGGCAAGAATGAAGGAAGTAGGAAGGCACGCAGGTATAGAAGAGGTAGAAGAAGCACTTTATCTTATTCAGTTGTTCATCTTGGTTGTTTCCCTGGCTCCAGGTCTAGAATTCGGGACTTTGGGACATATGTGGATTACATACATCCGCAGTGAAATAAACCACTAGGCCTCCAGGGCACGCTAGGTTTTTCACTCATTTGCTTAAATTTATTATAAGGTATTGCATTCTTTCTGATGCAATTATAAATAGGTTTTCCTGATTAGTCTTTCTGCTAGTTCATTATCTGTGTAGAGAAATGCAACAGATTTTGGAATATCAATTTTTTATGCTCCACTTTTTGTATATTTATTATTCCTAATATCTTTTTACTTGCGTCTTTGGGGTTCTTGATATAATTACCATGTCATCTGCAAAGAGTGACAATTTTATTTTTCTTTTACAGTTTGGATAACTTTTCTGTCCTTTCTTGTCTAATTGTGCTGGATAGGACTTCCAGCACTATATTCAGTGATATTGGTGAGCATGGATAGCCTTACCTTGTTTCTGATCTTAGAGGAAGAAGCTTTCACTTTTTCCCAATTGAGTATGATGTTGGCTGTGGGTTTGTTGTATATAGCCTTTATTATGTTGAGTTGTGTTTGCCTAGATTCACTTTTGGGAGGGTTTTAACATAAAAGGATGTTAAAATCTTTGTCAAATGCTTTTTCTGCATCTATTGAGATGATCAGATGATTTGTCCTCCCTTTTGTTGATATGTGTATCACATTTATCAGTTTGCTTCTGTTGAACCATCCTTGCATCCCTGGAATAAATTCCACTTGATCTTTTAATGATTCTTTTAATCGTTGAATTCAGTTTGGTAGTATTTTGTTGAGGATTTTTTTTATCTGTGGTCTTCAGAGATATTGGTCTACAGTTTTCTTTTTTGGTGATGTCATTGGTTTTGAAATCAACATAACACTGACTTCATAAAATGTGTTTGAACTTTGCCTTTTCAATTTTTTTGGAAGAGTTTGAGAAGGATTATGTTAATTCTTCTCTGAAAATTTGCTAGAATTTACTAGTGAAACTATCTGGTCCTGGGTTTTTATTTTTGGGGAGGCTTTTGATTACTGTCTCACTTACTCATGATATGTCTGTTCAGACTTCTATTTCTTTCTGATTTAATCTTAGTATATGTGTCTAAGAATTTATCATTTCTTCTAGATTATTCAATATGCTGTCATAGATGTATTCATAAACTCTTATGATCCTTTGTATTTCTGTAATACCTGTTGTAATTTTCATTTCTGATCTTGTGTTCTCTGTCTTCTTTGTGAATCAGGTTAAAAATTTGTCAATTTTATTTATCTTTTTAAAAAAGCAGTTCCTGGTTTCATTGGTTCGTTCCTTTTTTATTTCTACTTCATTTATTTCTGCTCTAATTTTCATTATTTCTTTCCTTCTACTAACTTTTGGTTTTGAATTTTCTTCTTTATCTAGCTCCTTTAGGTATAGGTTTAGGATTTTAATTTGTGATTATTCTTTTTTCCTGAGGCAGTCCTGTGCTGCTGTAAACTTTATCTAGTACTCCTTTTCCTGCTTTGCATTGATCCTGGCAGCTCTGAGCACAAGGCAGGAGTCAACCCTAAACAGGATGCCCTAACATCCTGTTAGTCAACATACCCACACTCAGACTGGAACAATTTAGATACACTGATTACCTTGACATACACATCTTTGGGATGCAGTAGGAAACCAAGAGTACCCAAAGAAAACTCATGCAGACATGGGGCAAATATGCCTACTCCATATAGACAGTGGCCCAGGTCAATAATCAATTTTTTTTCTCATTGTTAAAATGAAGTGATGTTGAATGAAAAGTTACTGAGAACCTGCTGTATATTCATATAATGTGTTATCACTCATGCATGTAAATGAAGTACCTGATACATGCTGCTACAATGTGGATGAACCTTGAAATTATTATCCTAAACAAAAGCTATCAGACACAAGAGGCCAAATGTTGTTATGATTCTATTTATATGAAATATCCAAAACTAGCAGAGACAGAGATCAATGGTTATAAGAATTAAGGATTATGGAGAATGGAGAATGACTGCTTAATATATACAGGGCTTCCTTTTGGGGTAATGAAAATATTCCAGAAGTAGACAGGTTTTTCCCTGCATCATTCCACCAATGCTAGCCTGGTCAAATCACCAGTCACTTTCATATTGCTGAGGCAAATAATCTATTCTCACCCCTCATCTTAGTTGACTGGTAGGCAACAGTACTACTGATCATCTCATGTCCTTTTTCCCCGCCGAGTTTTATTGATATAATTGACATATAACATTGTATAGTTGAAGGCATACAATGTGATGACTTGATAAATGTACATACTACAAACATTTGATTAAAATTATATCAAAGCCATATAATATTATAAATAATTTAGTTGAGTTGTAGAGTATGAACCCACAGAAATTCAGGATCTGAGAGCTAATCTGAATGGTGAGATTACAAATCACTGAACTGAATGTCTTTCTGTGGGGCAGTAGAAACTCTAGGAAATACACACATTTGAAAGCAATACTTCTATATAGCTTCATCCCCTGGCAACGGGATTTTATGTATGGCTGACCCAAATGTACACAGTAGTGGTAAACTCTAATTCAGGTTTGAGCTCTGGGAAATGAAATTAAGCAGTTGTCCCAGACTGCAAGTATGAGATTATTTTGTTAAGAGCAAAGAAGCCATCTACATAGGCTATAGCCCAGATTACTATAAAACTCTAATCTGAGTTTTAGTCTGAAGTTCTACCTAACAGAAGTGGTACTTCCTTTCATTTGTAATTGCTCATTCTGTATATCTCTCATAGGAACCTAGCAAACACAAGATGAGGGATAGAATAGTCATGGTTTTAACTGATGTGGAGCTGATTTCAAGTATTCTAACATGTACTGGGCAAATATTTAATACTGGGATAATATAACCCCTAAATATCATCTAATTTCTATAAAGACCAGGAAAAAAAAATATTGTTTATAAAACAAAGTAGTCTGATTAGGAATTACCAATGGGATCTAAACAAAGGTCTTAACAAAAGCGATAAAGGAGGCAACATATGAAAGCCCTTAATTTGGTAAATAGAACAAGGCTACATAGATATACGTGGAAATGAATGAAATGAAAAAGACAAAGATGACAAACACTCCAATCTGAAGAAAGCCTCTTTGGAAGACATACTTATTATTAGCATACAGAAAAAACATATGGAGAAATAGAAAGAAATAAGCATGTTAGTAATAATTCTATGAATTTTTTTCAGTTTAAATATTATATTTTATAAAGAACTAATATTGTAATAGACTTAACACTCTGAGAAAAATGATTTTGTGATATTAATTTATGCAATTATAAAATATTTGTAATAGTCTTGTTTTGCACTTAAGTGATTTTATGTAAGTAATAAATTTATTTATATATTATCAATGCATAATAATAAGCAAATACATAAAACACATACTTGAAATGTTTTTACTTACAATGATACCAAGAGAATGGACTTTTCATGTACTTGGAAAGAAAATAAAAAGAATGATAGTGCACAGCTAACCTTCAAGGAAAAAAAGAGAAAAAAATTAAAATATTATAACTTGCAAAATAGAATAGTAATTTTTTAATCTGAATGAAAATCTTTACAAGTGAAATTTTAAAGTTTAATATGGTTTCTATCAAGAAGGAAAATATATACAGTACACTGGTAGGAATATTTTATTTAAATTTAATAACCAAAATAATTTTTAAATGATTATAAAGCTATACTTAACCTATCTAAAACAAGTTCATATGGGAAATGTTTTTAAAGTTATCAAAAGGATTCAGTAAGAATTCAATACATTATCAAAAAAATAAAATAATAGAAGTCATTAATATAAGTCTTTTTTCATTTTTTAAACACAGTGGCTTGTATTAAAGCATAGAAAAAAATTAAATTTAGAAATTAAGAGAAAGAAAATAGTTTTTCTGGTTTATAATCTTAAAAGTAATCATCTCTAACACTGCCACAGATATTCATTCTGACATTCCATTCCATTCCATTATCTTTGAACTATTCCTTTATTTAGCATGCTATTTCCTAGAAAAATAACGTAATTGTATGTAAGCTTGCAAATATTTCAAGTTAGTTCTATTGAAAACATCAGAGCATTACTAACCATATTCCTCCTGTTTAAATGTCCTATAGAATATTAACTACAGATGACAGCATGCTCAGAGCTCATTCACAGAATGAAACAACAGAAATCACCAAAGGATCATAAAAAACAAAAGAGGAACATGAAACTATCCCTTTTGCAGAGAGTTACTGATAGGCACTTTTGGAATATTTCATCCTTATGATCTGTTTGGGCTTGATAGAGTGCAATGTAAACATAAGTAATTGTCAGTTCAAGAATTTAAACCTTAATTTCTAAAATGCTGTCCCATTATAATTCTGCTAACACTTAAATGTTTTCATCAATTAAATTTTCTTGATATTTTAAAACAATTTTTTTTTTTAAAGGAAAGGTGCAGGCAAGAATGAAGGAGAGCAGAGACAAGCAGGCAGGAAGACAAAGGTTGAAGAAGCACTTTATTTATTTCATTTCATTGTCTATCTTGATTTTCATATAGGACCCAGGTGGATATGCGGCCTACCTCTGGGACAAAAGCAGCTGACTTATCCGCTACTCTACCAGGGCTCACCCAGAGAACTTTTAAATGTTACTTTATAGACCAAGGAACAGAGAACCAAAATTTCAAATACCACAGAAATAGAAGCAAAAGACACACTTTGAGAAACTTAAACTCTTGGAAATATACCTTTATATATCTTTAACTAACATGAGTCTTCTTCCTAAAACAGCAATCTGTCCTCTCCCCTTATCAAAAATCTTCTTTTGACTCCTCCTACACACAAATCAAACTCCAGTTTTTCAACCCAACTTACAAGGTCTTTACAATTTGATTCTTTTTGACTCAGCTCTCATTATATCTCCTAATCGCAATGTACTCACCCATAAAAGTCACACAAGTTTCATTGTTCAAGAGCTGTCCCCAGAGTATTTCCTTCTTCTTTCTCACTTCTGACCTTTAAGCTGCTCTTTCTGTTTTGAATTCTCTTCTGCCATAAAACCTATTTCAAATCTTATGCCACTTTCAAAATTTAACTCGCCTCCCACCTGCTCAAGAAGACCATCTAAAATCTACCCCTACCGTACTATCTCCTCTTCCCACATTATCACAACACATAATTTGTACCTGATAGGACTTCATACCATCTGCTTTACAGCATAATTATCTAAGCATATGCCATCACTAGTTTTTCCTTTGTATTCCCTCCCTAAAGAACAGAAACTTAAGTTATCATGGAATTAAACTGGAAGAATTCTTATTACTCAGTCTAGTGCCAACACAGCACCTATGTATATCACACACTCAGTAAATGTTTGCCAAATAAATTAATATCTTATTTCCCAATCTAATAAATCCTGCAGAGCAAGAAAATAATCATCTCTATTTTTGGAAAATCAACTGTAGCAAGAATTAAGTATCTAAAATAATGAGAAACTTACCAGAGTATATGTGAATCCTTTGGGAGAGGGATGTAGTGTTAATTTTATACATGCAGGAAGCAGGCTCAAAAACGTAAAACAAAAGCTAAAACACACACAAAAAAAATTAAACATTTGTTTTCTTTGTAGTGGTGTAGAGTTAAAGATTTTTTCTTAAATAGGAGATCACATTACCTACCAACGTAAGTTTATTTCAAAGTAAAGTTTCTTTTTATTCATTAAATTTAAAGACCAAATAACATACAAAAACTCTTAAATTAAAATATATCCATACTTTAATCGATAATTACACAATACAGAATAATTATAGTACTAAATGCTGCTTACATCATTTTAGCTTTTAGTATCATTTATAGAAAAGAGACAAAGACAGCTCAAAATCAATTATCAAAACTCATAAGAAAACATAACCAGGCATAAGGAAACAGTGCTATATTTTTTAATACTGAGTCATAAACTTTACTCACAAGAGAATCTCTCCAGCCCTTATTATAAAAGTCAATAATCTGATTTTCAAGCCCACGGTAAATCAGAAAGAAGTTAGAAAGGGAGTGGGAAGCTGCGAGAACTTCTCCTAGTGATGGCTGAAGGACAGGGAGAAGGGACTCAACAAGCAGAACATGAGCAGAACAGTATGGAGTCCTAGAGTAGCATGGCCTAGCGTCCTGTGAGAACCTTAAAAACAAGTATCATAACACAATGCAATAACTAATTTTTCCACATGTGGTGGTTCTGTGGTGTATCAACTTGACTAGACTGAACTACAGCTCCTGAATTCCCTCGCTAGAATGCTTTGTTACAGCAGCTATCAGGGAAGAGGCAGCCCTTAAACTGTAGCACACAAACGCCTTCCCCAGTTATCCAAACACTAATCTTGATGCAGCTGTGAATAGATTTCCCAGTGGTAATTAAAGCCCCAATTCAGTTGATATTAAGTTAATCAAAAGGAAGACTGGTCTTGACCTGACAATCAATTTAGAAGTTCTTTATAAGAGGGCTTAGGCCTCTCCTAAGCTTAAAGACCCCAAACAGAAGCTGGGTCTGAAGAGCTCTTCTTTCCTGTATACCTGCCATATGAGCCTCCAATTTTCTTAGCCAGTTACCACACTTTCATCAGCCAATTCCTCATAATAAATTCATACACACACCACAGACTGATCTCTTAGTCATTCTACTTCTCTAGATGTACCCACATATACACCACTGAAAATCAAGACTCTTCAAGATAATGTTAAATCATATTTAGTATACTCTCTGTTTAAGGAGGAGGGAAATAGGCAATAATCCAGAAAGACTTTCACATAAAATATGTAAAATCAAAGAGTTTTGGTATATAGAAAGGTAAGTTTATGCTATGTGGAAAATTCAGTAATGAAACACCTCATTCCTTAATGATACCCAATAAATGAGACACTTCCACAACCCTTTTAGAGAGTAGTTTATAAAACCCTATATTCAAATTCTGTGTCTCTTACCTCATTACAACCTGGATGTGATGTGGCAAAATATCCTTGATCTTCATGAAGACATTAAAGCTGCACCAGATATTGGCTACTTTATCCTTAAAAAAGACTTATTAGATTTATATTGATATAATTGAAATAAATATTAAATCCCATAAAGAATAACCCATAATCTTTAAATAATTTGAGATATGTGAAGCTTTTGTTCATAATATTATAACTAGTTCAATCAAGCTCTCCAAAGAATAAACACACATATGTACATATCCAAGTAGTTTTCATTTTTTTGTAACGCATGTTGATCTAAATCATCAGCCAACAATACTCTAATAGTTCTAAGAGATATTTAATATTTTTCAAAGAACAGCACACTCTCTGTCCCTAACTATTGAAGTTTTCGTCTTTGGTAATATTTCCAAAATCCCGCCCCACCACCACCCGACCCAGGGTGCCCTGGTGGCCTAAAGGATAAGGTCACCAGATGCGGTCCACGTACATCATCCCAAGGACCCAGTAGAAACCACCAAGATTAACAACTAAATAAAATTAAGTGCTTCTTTCTTACTCTCTCTTCCTGCCCGTCTGCCTATTTACCTTCATTCTTGCCTCTACCTGTCCTTGAAAAATTTTTTTCTTATATGCAGAACACATATTATTTCACCCATTTTATCACACACCAGAATTTAGAATAACCTATTAGCCTACCAGCAATGACAAGAGTTAATTGGTAATAAACTATAAAGTTTAAAGACATTAGCAGTTGTGTTAATACGCAATTAAATATGCAACTACAACTCTTGCTCATTAAACCCATCCTCTACATAGCTGCATGACTCACAGTTGCAAAGGTATAATACCAGAAAGTAACTATCACTAACAACTATACCATTCTACTACTTCCCTCTGTGAGACCATAGAAACTGCTCTTCAGATTCTGAGGGAAATAAATGAATGAAGATGACCAACAATATTACCAAACAGGTATGATATTCAGTTTTATAATTATCATGATAAACACTATTTCTGAAATGGAAGGCAAGACAAATAACTTAGGCAGCTTACTTGAAGAATTAAACTTTTCTTTATATAGGTGCGAAGGTTAGAGGATATACAAAAAAGGTTTGGAGCATGATTTTCAAGTTTAAATCAGAGCTCTGCTGTGTGTGCACTAGCTGTATGCATCTCTGACTTCAGGTGTCAGATTTGTAAAGGGTATAATAGATGACTTAGAGTTACTGTAAGGATCAAATAAGATTACATGTGAAGCATTTAGCAGTTAACAAGTGGTGGTGATAATTTACGATGATCAATATCATCATTAACATCATCATCATCATCATCATCCCCATCAACACAAAAGACACACATTCTGTTCCTTCACAACACCAAGCTCTCTTATCTCTTTCAAAATGCTGGTTCCATCTTCCTACAGATCCACTGAAAGATATTCTCAATTTATATATTAAAAAATTAGGATGATATATATGCTTTTCTATTTTTTTAAAGAAATGTTTATTCACAAAAGCAAATTATCTATAAATATGTTGTCTCTGTCTAACTATTAAAAGGTCTTTTTGTTTTAAACAACGGTTTGTTTAATTTAATTACCAAATTTAAATCATCAAATTACCCATGTAATAAAAGATTAACAAGAGTGATTAAGCTAGCTAAATGAAATGAAATGAAAGATTCTCATTAAAAATTACTATGGATAAAGCTATCACATAAGAAACTATGAGACCTTTCTGAAGCAAACATGATTATTAGTTTAATAAATAATTTCCTAAGACTAAAATGAGAATATAAACCAAAAAATTACAGAGCTGTTAACTTTGTAGCTCCAACTTCTCATGCTGTCTTTTATTATGGACTCTATTTCATTAGAAAAAATGTATAATTGAATTATGGATCTTATGATGGCATAAATATTACCTATTCATGTAATGTACTAGAAAATGCCAGCTGAGCTAGAGGTTATATACTGGATTAAATAACTGGCAAGGAAAGATTGCAAAAAGAGAGCAACTAAAGTTACTATTCCTGTGTGTCTTCCACTTGAAATCCCAAAGGTCACAGGGACACTATTATAAAAGGAGAGAAAGGAAAGCTTTTAAACATGCCTCAAATAATCCTCGATCAACTGGAAAGAGTCTTCTTAGAACTTGCAGGCTTTGTTCTCTTTCTGTAAAGAATGGCAGCCAGCAGAGAATGAAGGAAACCACAACAGTACAAGCTAGCTTAATTAACAATACAAACCTAGAACAAAAACAAAGATAACCAGTATGAGGGAGAGGTTATTAATTCTGAGAAATCAATCTGCATCTCACTAAATATAACAATGCAACTGTAGCATAATAAATCTATGCTAGTATAGTTTAAGATGCGAGTCAAGTCAAATGAAAATTAAGAAATTTACAACTATTGATATGTGTACTTCTCCAGCAAAACCACTATCACCATCCTAATTAACATTTACTTAGATGCCCCTGCAAATGTAGTCAAAGAAATACATCAAATTACAATGTATTTCTTGTGAGTATGTAATGTAATATTCTCTAAAGGGATGAAATGTTATAACAATGTACTAATAAGTCAATCTCTATGTCCTCTGGTAAATACATGCTGATCAAAACATGGCTTTATTTAGGAAGATTTAAAATAAAATATAGAACGTGACAATCTTTCTTCCCACTCAGCAGCCATCACATTAATAAGAAACCACCAAAAGGCAAAGTGAAAGGCTACTCTCCTCGAGGTAATAAGCATGCCAAATAAAATCCCTGAAGTAATTTTTTTTTATTCTAGTATTTAAAAGCCACTCACCCCTTTCCTTTGATGCCTCTTTTAAAACACTTGCCAAGTAAAAAGCAAAAGAATGGCAAGGAGTGGTAAAGTTCCATTTGTTTATAATTTAAAGCTAAGCAAAATGCCAGTGACCCTAGTAGGTCCCAGTCATAAGATACTCCAAGAACACCCCACAAGGCAAAGCCAAGACTCACAGAATTATATATGTTCCTAAGTCAAGGAAATTATTTCAATAATTAAAAGACAAAGAACTTACATTTTAGAGAACATATTCCTTCCTATGTGATTTTAAGATAACATATACATTGAAAGCTATTTCTAAATAGAAAGCAAAAGTATTGAAATGATAAATAAGTTTGAAATTATGTATAATGGCCTCAAATATATTAAATCTACTCTTTAACACAGCAACTGATTGGTGTAGGTTTACCACCTACAACTTAATGTTAGTTTTTTGCAGCTTCCAGCTACCACTATCTGCTAGAGAAACATCTGGTTTTAAAACTCAGAAAAACTTTAAAATTGTTTTTCTTGTGTCAGTGTTAGATAATATTTAAAAATTTTAGAATAAGGAGTCATAGCACTCTTTTGCCGACTCTCCAAAAAGAGCTAATCAGTTACCAACATTTTGCTTGAAAGACAAACATGAATAAACAATTCTACTTGTACTAAATCTGAACTTTACACTTAAAGTGTAAAGAGATTCTTTTACACTGTTGTGAAAATAGTTTTTATATAGGATAGTTATACTACTCTAACAAATAAGACATTACTGAATGACACTATACAAATTGAACCTAGATTTCATAATATGCATTTGACTTAATTCCTAAATTAGTAAAGGATACTGAAAATGTCCATAGTCAATGAGAATAAGGCCTGGATACAGTAATATGCATAATGCATTGGTAATCTGCAAGGAAAAATATTGAGAAATAAAGTAATGTTACTTAAATAAAGTTAAAAGTTTGTTTCATTATAACACAGTATCTCTTACCTTCTACTTATAAAAATATTTCATTTTTATAAAACAGCTCTTTAGACACTGAAAGTTAATGGAGGTGATACAGCATAGTCAGTAAAAAAGGAAGTCACTAAAAGGTACTTGTCAAAGGAAATACTTTTAAATACAGAAATCACAGAAGTTAATCTAATGATTAACCTATGTAAGTGATCAAAAGAATCTGTAATATGAATATATAATGTGAATATGAAAATATATTGCAACTTTTCAAAACACCTCACAGTTTAGTCATTAGTCTCATGAGTTGACTCAAAATTCAGGTTTATCAGTTAAGCAATAAAATCAGCAATATATAACCCCTAAAGCTCAATTCATTGTAATATTACTATAATTGTATGTTAATATAATTACCCTAAGATAAACTGAGGTTTCCTAAGTGAAAGTTAATTGGGAGAAGACAGACTTTTCCCTACTTTCTATTCCCAAAGCCTGGTTAAGCTAATAAAGAAACATTTAAGAAATGAGTCAGGTTGCCTTAATATTTACCTTTTTCTTTGTTGAAACTTCCTTTAAACAACAGTAAAAAACTACTGCAGGTATGTAAATAAGCAAATCAGCAATTAAAACTGAAAAGGAAAAAAAGCAAATAATTTTAAACATGAGTTCATCAGGATCTGCAATAACCTATTATATGCCTCCAACCCTCCTCCTTCCAATCTTGACTGGGAATTCTGTTAACACAAAGTTCCTAACCCATTCAGGGAAAGTTCTTTACATGTCCTTTTCAGTCTCTTCACTTATGCCAAATCTCAGTTGACATGGTACTAGAGTCCCTTAATTTTCTCTAACAAATTCACACATTAAATCAATTAGATGTGTCCAAAATTAATTATTTGCTCTGGCTTGAGCTTAAAAATTAAGAATACATGGACCACCCCAGTGGAGTAATGGTTGGGTCTGCCACCTCTGGCTGAGCACAATCCACATACATTCCTAGGACTTGGTTCATGTCCAGGGGTGGGAACAGTCAACAAACAAAATGAAAAACCTAGTAAAAATAAAATGCTTCTTCCTGCTGTCTTTCCCTGCCTGCCTATTTGCTTTCACTTCTGTCTGTACCTTTTCTTTAAAAAAGAATTAAAATTAAAATTAAGAACACTTAAAGCAAAGGAAGAGAACTTTTTTATTCTCATATTTACTCCATATTTTCTAGTGTAAAGAATATCTCAAAAGTGTTGGTGCATAAGAGACTATTTTTAAGTGTTATTATTTACTTTAAAAATACATAAACTTTCACTAACTGATGGAATTAAAAAGCTCGAGAGGTCTAGGTGAGGAATAAACTGGAAAATAAAAAGCAATTCATTATACTGAATGTTCAGCTTTTTTAGACTAAAAAAATAAAAATAAACAGGTGTACCCTGACAGACTAGCAGTTTGGTCAGACAACGCCAAAGGAGTACCGTCCACATACATCCAATGACCTGGGTTCGAGTCCCAGATTCAGGGGGAGCAACCAACGTGGATAACTAAATAAAACAAAATGCTTCTTCTTCCTCTCTCTTCCTGCCTGCCTGCTCACTTCCTTCCTGCTTAACATTTTCCTTAGCAAAAAGAAAAAGAAAGTTCAACAGTACAACATAGCTATCCACAGAGCCTAATTCTTCTTGTACCACAATATAATGTCCATAATAAGGGGAATGGACAGTAAATTGTCATTGTTGGACGCATGCAATCTATTTTCAGTGCTAGATGCCACATTTAATATGACTGACAAACTAAACTGGAACATGTTCAAGAGGTTTTAAACATAACGAGAGGTCATGAAATCATAATCACATTCAACAAACTAAGAATAGTTAACTTATCTAAGAATGTTTAACAGACTTCAAATGTATGTAGTGTGTTAGGTTATAAAGAATCAGAATTGTTCTATGCAGCCCGAGAAAGGAGAACTTAAAATGTCTTGTGGAGGGTTCAATACAAGGAAATATTTAATGACTGGAGCTTTCTGAAAATAGAATCAGCTATCTCTAAAGGTTGTGCATTCCCTGCAGATACAGGTATTTGTTCAGAAGTAAATGATCATATAGCAAGTATACAGTTTAGCGAGAATAAAAGGTACACACTAGAGAAGTAGCGGTTAGGTCAATTGCCTCTGAAGGATGCAGGCCACATAGCCCTGAGTTTGAGTCCCGGGTTGGGGGTGAAGGAACAAACAGTGTGAACAACTAAGCTGAAATAAAATAAAATGTTTCATTTCCTTCCTCCTTTCTCTTCCTGCCTGCCTGCCTGCCTGCTCGCCTTTATTCCTACCTGCACTGTACCTTAAAAAAAAAAGGGAATTAAAGTAATGGGGGAAAAAGGGAAAGAAAAACAAGACAGATTATCTCTTGAGCCTGAGGTTCCATGACAGGATGAAGAGTAAAAATAAACTCTCAATGTGGACTAATTGGAGAGGGTGGGGGCGTGGAAAACAAACTAGCACTAAAGTCTAAATCATGTAAAGCTTTTAAAGAAATCTAAGTATTAATTTCAAGCTCTTGGAACATTGCAATAGATGCTCAATAAGTACTTGTAGAATGGGCTATTTAATTTAGCAACAATGCACAGCAATACAATGTTGGAGATACAATCAAAAAATTCACTTTAAAAAAAAGGCTAAAGGGATTTGGAATTAGAATATTAAATATCAGCCTAAACAACTAAAACTTCAATAGATAGATATCTGACCACAAGTAAGAGATTAGCCTCACTTAACCATTCCTCAGTTTCCTCAGTCTAAAATAAGAATAATAACAGCATTTATTCCATTAGTTCAAAGAATTAAATGAGATGATAAATGTAAAGCACCTAGAATTATTCTTTTCTATTCAATTTTTAGTTTACATGTACATTTGGCTGTGCATTAGACACATATGTGTAAAATTATACAATTTTAAAAGTCAGTAAGAACATTAAGAACCTTTTATCCATATGTTCAAAACGTTTTTAAACATCAGACTTTACACCCAATGCCTATTGTTCTTTTACCTGTTGTACGCATGAAGAGCTTATGTGCCTGACTCTCATATCCACGTGATCTATGGAGAGCAATCCAGTCTGGATTTATAAGCTTTGCCCTGGAAATGAAAGCATATATACATGCACTTTCTTCCCGTCACTTTTAACAATAAGGACATGAGGACATATGAATTTATTTTGAGAAGTGATCATTTCTCTCATAAAACGATGTCAACATTTAAGCTATACGCTTTTTATTTAATCATGTGAAACTGACTTAAGCTACAAAACAATGTCTGCCTTGCGCGTCTTCCAACCAAACCATCTCATATGTTATCAGAAGCCTTACCTTCACAGTTCTTCCAGTGTGAAAAGTCTGATCACATCTCTTTTTTTGTAAAACAACAATGCTGGTATTGACCAGAAGACTGTGTTTTATAATGTATAATTATCTTAGTTATAACAATCTGTTATAATGGTTATTAATCACAAGTCACTGCATAAAATTAAACATTTTAAAAGATAAATTAAATTTTCAACCATATTAAAATAAAGTATACCTTATTATCATAAAGTTTGAGTATTTATTTCTAAATCAGAAAGCAAATTTTTATAAAATATGAAATAGCCAAAGTTTAAATAATAAAACAAATGAGTTCAGAAGATACTGTGAACAAATTTCTCAAATTTCTGCTGACACACTTCAAATCTGAAATGGAATATCACTACAGAGTAAAAAGAACAGGGTTTCTATGAAACGGAAATTCCCACTCGTCTATAAAACATTCCATTTCTTTAAAAGGTAAAGAAATCCAATCCCAATCTTAATTCCTAAGTGAAACACTAAAGTGATCTAATTTCTAACTTTACAGGTTACAGAATGCTATTTGGACATATATTTTTTCATTTACTTTAGGCCATTTCAAAAAAAGCTTTCCTATGTGTAAGTAACCTAATTAACTTCTCACTAATCCTACATAATTGATGACATCTGTATTTCAAAGCATTTTGCATTTCTTTCTAACCTATCCTCCAAAGAAATTGTGGAAATGTTCAAACTCTAATCATCAACTTTCTTACAACCTGACTATAAAGGAATAATACATAATAGTACATAAACCATTATACAATAGTAGCATCAATCTGTCCTCTATTCAACAAAGCCAGATTATACTGTTTCTTACTAAATTTGCTAGGTCATAAATATTTAGAATTATATTAAGGAAGAAAACTTACACATATGCACATAAAAGACTATGATAAGCTGTAAGGGGTGGATAATCCAACCCCCAATACTGTAAATTGTTATCACTGCTGTTAAAATACCTGCAAAAAAGAGAAAACACAATTCTATTAACCAATATTCAAGATACAGATTTATAATTTTTAATATATCATGTCATTGAATTAAAAGGAAAAACTTTTATTCACAGTAAAAAATATTTTAAGCTTTTTTCCTTTCCCCTTAAAAATTTTTGTAAACTCACAAATGAAAGTTGAGTAAATGAGTAATTTATTATCTAAATTATAAGGAACTATTGAAAGTAAAAGAGGAATTCATAACAATAGAGGCAAACCAAGATTGTCCAAGGCAAACAGGAAGTTATTGTCACTATTGGTTGTCTTAAACTACAAAAAAGGAAACTTCTGAAATAGACACCCTAGTGTCACCCTTGCGTCAGACGGCTTAGACCGCTAAGGTGCCGACCCAAGCTAGAGCCCAGGGGGTAATAAATAAATAAATAAATAATTGCCTCTGATAGCCTAACAAATTAGAGAAACAATATAAAATCACAATTTTTAAAAAGCCAATTTCTGGTGGTCTAGCAGTTTAGTTCATTGGGTATAGTCTACATACATCCCAAGGTGTCCAGTTCAAAATCGGAACTGGAGAAACAAATGAAATGAACAACTAAAGAAAAATAATCTCTCTTCCTGCCTGCCTGCCTATTCACCTTCATCCCTGCCTGTACCTCTCCTTGAAAAAAAATAAAATAAAATAAAGCTAATATCAAAGAACACAAAGATTTGGTTTATGGGAATAGAAATTCATATTTTGCTGTATATAATGTGTTCCCATATATAATGCACAACCACATTTTTGACAAAAATTTTTCAGAAAAAGTCATTTTAATTTTTTAATTCAAATTTTTACTTATATTTAGGTACTAGTTCTTTGCATTATAAAGGAATTTTAGCATTCATTTTTAACATATTATGGTACAAGAAAGTTTATGTAACACTAAGTTACAAAATGCAAGCACAGATACAGGTACAAGAAGCTTTTCTTCCTGTGGCCTCCACGCTCTGACGACACCTCTGTGGGAGGAGAGCCAGAGTGTCTCTTGGCAGCTCTGCTGTCACGCTCTTTAGCATATTTAATAACTGTTAGCTTAATGCCTACAGTGTCTGTATTTTTGTAATAATATCAGCTAGATTGCCAGCTTCCCTGCAAAAGTGTACAAAAAGAAATGTTGTTGTTCACCCGATGGTATGGGTATCACCTGTCTTATCAGGTCAGAGTCACTTACATTGTACACCACAACGCGTCCCTCTTCATTTCATTTAGTTGAATTACTGGCCAAAATTGCTCTCACTGCAAGTTCACCGTTAAGTGCAACCAAACCAAGTATCATATTCCAGGGTATTATTTTGCATATGGGTATCATTATTGATTTCTAGAGTTGCACTTTCAACTCACAGGCATAAATAAAAGAATTAAAAACATTTATATAGATATGGAATTAGTACTACCCATGTATAATGCACATTCTTATTTTTCCCTCACAAGTTTGGGCAAAAATGTGCATGTTATACATGGCAAAATATAGTACCTCATGGACCAGGTAGATTTTTAATAAGACTTTAAAAACAATTCAAAAAACACACAGGGAGAACCTTTTACATGAAAGACTCTGTGACTTACAGCCCAATGATGATAAATTAATTGTAAGTTCAGTGTTCATAAATTAAGTCTCCTCCAGTTGGTCAAAATGGAGAGGAACTAATTTTAATTACTATGAATCAAGAAATGAACATTTACATAAGCAGATTCCTTAATTATTTCCTCTAAACAAAGCAGCTGCTTATATTCAATTTATTTTCTCAGTCATAAGAATAATTTACAATAATAAAGACAAAACTTTATGACCCACAAGTAACAACTGTCCATAAATCTGTTTCAAATGGGTCACAACTTCTGTGCCACCCTCTCTTACTTTGGAATTATAAAACTATTTTAAGTTAACTTTCAACATGATCCCATTAAGTAATCAATTATTTGTTTTCAGAAGGTTTTCTTTTCTTAGTGTCAGTTATATAAAATACAGGTTTGTCTAGAAGGGATAGGGAATTCCAAAATGATCAAGACAGGGTAGACAGCCAAGAGAGCTGGGCACTGGGTGCTACAGTACGGTACATCTGGTAGCAGTTGTCTACTCTAGCAGCAACACTCATATGACCAGTGATGGGTCCTAATTCTCATCGGGACTTGAAGCCAAGAGGCAAAGAATCCAAGAAACTCCAGGTCAGATGGAGTCCCTTTTGACAGTGTGAATCTGGGCCAGACCAATAGTGGAGGCCAGACGACGTAACTTCTCTAAACTACGTTACCTGAAGACAGGCACCAGTTGTGTTAACTCCAAATTCATGTTACTTCAGGGCACATTACTGTAAAGTTTTATTGTATCTACCTCACTGAACTATGAAGAACTGAATTAAAGATGTAAAGCAACTGTTGTCGCTACCTTATACTAAGTCTAAGTAGTTCTAACTATTAGCTACAAAACTATTAGGATGGATATAGCAATGGAAAACCATTGATTAATTTAAGAATCACATTTTGACCAATACAATTTGACTTGGTTTTCAGCTTCTTAAAAGGCACAAAAGCTTTTTCTTTTACTTTAACCTTGAGATCCACTAATAAAAAGCACTGACAGCAAATTGTAAGCACACAAAGACAGAGATTAACAGTAAAGTCTCTGGTTAGACTGGGAAGAAAAAAAGGGAGGTTAACAACTGCGCTCCCTTTTCTTATGGTAATGCATACATAAGAAGAGAGAAATTCATGGAAGAAGATAGTTGAAAAGTGTTTCAATAAAGCTACAAACTCTACCAACAGAAACAAAATAAGTAGCTAATTTTCCTGCTTTGTATTATACATTGAAATGTATTTTCCCAGAATTCTCGTGTGTTCTCAGTAGATGTCCTGTCAGAAAAAAATTTGGTTGCCATATAAATTATGACACTAGATTCAAGAGCACTGTCATTAATTTCAATGTAATTTTTCTCTAACATATAACCCAGAGTCATGGGTATTTTACTGTCACACATACATATATATACAACTAAATAAAAATAAAATAAAGTGATTCCTCCTCCTTCCTCTTCCTGTCTGCCAGCCTACTTACCTTCATTCCTGCCTGCACCTTTCCTTTAAAAACTAACAACAAACAACAAAAAACTGCTTTTTTTAAAAAGCAGCATGCTCTGGGTAGGTGGACTCTTCCCCTAACTTCAGGTACAAACCCTGCTCGTACTGAGTCAGGTGCTTCTTTTACTAATGATAGCTTTAAGAGTAGGACAGATTAAAAGGAATGTATTATGGCTGCCTTGATCATGGTTGTAGAAACTGACATTCTTTCTAGTCCTAGAAGTCATCTACTGACCATGCACTGAAAAGACAGGACGGAAAACCAACATGCCAAGAATGGAAGAGAGGAAAAATGGAAAAAGCCTCAATCCTTAACTATTATCATTGAACCACTTAACCACCCCTACAAAGACCTACTTCTTGAAAATATTTTATTGCTTAAACTGCTATTCAGAAACTGCTATTCAGGTTTTCTTTTACTTGACAGTCAAAGTGCTCCTGATTTCATACATGAGGAATTTTCATTATAAAATTAAAGAAAAAAAATAATTTTTTTCTATAACTCACAATTATACGTCTTGAAATGAATAAGTTTTCTTTAAATTTAGAATTATGAATTTGACATTTTTAAAGTTAATCTGACAGATCCTGGATTCATAATTCTGACAACTATTTCACTGAAAGAGTTTTGACTAAGTACCCTATAGCTAACTTTCCAGATGAAGAAAGACTTTACTCTTGGAAAACTGAAGTTAAGCAGTAAGATCATGGCATGTCCTGGTGGGTCAGGCATTAAGCTTACGGTTGAGACACAGTCCACATAAAGGCCAAGGACCCGAGTTATTTCCCAGGACCAGGAAACAACCAAAACGAACAACTAACTAGACAAATAAATAAATGCTTCCACCTCCTCTCTCTTCCTGCCTGCCTGCCTGCCTACTTGCCTTCATTCCTGCCTATTTCCTTTCTCTTTAAAAAAGAAAAATAAAGTGAGATATCATTCTTCGATCACATTATGAGGTAACAATAATGCAGAGTTGACAAAATTAGTTAAAAATTTTTTAAATATTAGATTGCTATTTCCAATATAAATTTATATGGCAAAACTGTCCCAAATATATATTTTCTATTTTATGAATCATGCCATTGTGATATATATTTTTCCAATGGTGGTCATTATGAATCATAGAGCAAATAAAATGAACTTCAAAATAGAAAAATGTCACACAATTCATACATGAATCTAAAGCAGATTAGTTTCTCTTATAATTGCCACTTGTACATCTTTGGTTTTTGTAGTCTATCCATTCATAAAGAGAAATTTTATGATATTTATTATAGCAAATCATATTTCTTACAAATAAATACCATGAAGTACTACATGACCAACTAGTGATAAATCATATTTTTATACTATGTATCTCTGATTCTGAACCCACCATTCAAGATTCTCATACTGTACACTCCTTGATAAAAATTTCAACAATATGACAATTACCACAAAGATTAACTCAGATATTTCACAAAATTTTTTTAAAGGAAAGCTACAGAGAAGAATGAAGGCAAGAAGGCAGGCAGGCAGGCAGGGAGAAGAGAAAAGAAGCACGTTGTTTTATTCAGTTGTTCCTTGGTTGCTTCCCCCAGCCCCAGGTCTTAAACAAGGAACCTTAGGATGTGGACTTCACCTCTGGTGAACTAAACTGCTAGACCACCAAGGAACAATTCACATTTCATAATTTTTAAGGACTCCCAGATCATAGTCAAAACCTAATCATCTTGGAAACCAGACTTTGGTGGAAAGTATAAAGTACTAACAATGTGATTTATAAGAAATATGTTTGCTCACTCAGATAACCAATAAATGACGAAACATATTTCTCATACATATTGGATTTTCATCCATAGTTCTTATTTCACAATTCCCAAAAGCCTCAAAGAAAGTCATAAATGTGTCTTCTTATTATGTTAATTAGGTGACTTTTGGAGACGCACCCAAGGGTGGGGGCTGTTTGCCAGAAGAACCAAACATGTGATTAGAGGGTAGACCCACAGGAAAGGGAGAGGAGTGGGAGGCTGAGTTCAGATGCCAATGGCCAATGAGTTACTTAATCATGCCTAGAATGGCATGTTTAGAGATGGCATGAAAGCTCCACGCCTTTTCCCCATACCTTGTCCAATGCATCTTTCCCTAGCTGTTCCTGAGTTATATACTTTGTAATAAATGTTATCTAGTGAGTAACCGAATTTCCTGAATACTGTATGACATTTTAGCAAATTAATCAAACATAAGAGGGCGCCCAGGGAGCCTCTAATCTATTGACAGTTGATCAGAAATACAGGTAATAACCTGAGTTTTCGAATGGCACCTGAAGTCTAAGGAAGGGGTTATGGGAACTTCTAATTTATATCCGGTGACTCAGAAGCACAGGTAACAACCTAGGCTTCCATTTGGCACCTGATGTGGCAGGCAGTCTTGGGAAACTGAGCTATCACCTGTGGAATATCATGCTATCTCCAGACAGAAGTGTCGGAATTGAGTTGAATTCTTAGACACCCTGCTGGTAACTGAGACTTGCTTGTTGGTGTGGAGAACTCTCCACACACACCCATGTAGAAATTTGGTCTCATGATACAACACAGTAGTATATACAGATGTTGAATTATAAGGCTGTATACATGAAACCTATGTAATGTTATAAACCAAGTCAATTTTAAAAGAAAAAAAAACTAATATTCTGAGTCATAAATTTCTAGGTTTTAATAAAGATGAAGTCAATACTTGACTATGTGGTCAAAGTAGGAGATCATTAGGACAGAAAACTGAAAACAGAAGTAGATAGTATTAGAATTAATCCCACCAGAATTTTTTTTCCTCCCTGGTTATCATGGAAATGTAAATTGAAACAACAATGAGCTATCTATCACCTTACACCTGAGAGACTGGCTATTATCCAAAAGTCTGAAAATAAATGTTAGCGAGGATGTGGAGAAAAGGGAATACTTTTACTGCTGGTGGGAATAAAATTGGTGCAACCCCTGCAGAAAACCATTTGGAGATTCGTCAAAAAGTTGAAGATGGAAATCCCATAGGTTCCAGTCATTCCACTTCTGAGTATTTACCCAAAAGATACAAAAAAACTCATTTGTAGAGATTTATGCATCCCCATGTTCACTATTACTTTTTTGTTTTAACAGCCCTATTCACAATGACTAAGAACTGGAAACTACCTAAGTGCCCAACGTCAGATGAATGGATCTAGAAGATGTGGAACATATATACAAAGCCCCTAGAAGAGATGAAATTCTGTTGTTTGAATCAACATGGAGGGATCTAGAGGGAATTATACTGTGAGATAAGTCAAAAGAAGAAAGGTATATACCAGATAATCTCACTCATAGGTGGAATGTGAATAGAGAAAACACAGGACAGATGAAACAAAACCAACCCTTGAACACTTGCAGCAGAACTGAGGTCACCAACAGGGAATGGAACAGGAAGGAACTGGGGGCGGGGGAGAAATGGTGGCAGAACCCACTGGACAATGGTGAAGAACATTTGATGATTAGGTGAAGGGCAGGGTGTGTTGACATATATACAAGTAATGAGGAACCTTTACATGTAAGTTTATTTTAATGCATAAAAATAAAAACAATAATTTTTTTTTAAAGATTTGAAAAAAAAAAATTTTAAGGAAAACAGCCAGCAACAAAGGCAAGTAGGCAGGCAGCAGGAAGAGAGAGGAGGAAGTAGTATTTTATTTTATTTTTATTTAGTTCTTCATCCTGGCTGTGCTCCCCTGCTCTGGGACACAAACTGAGATCCTTGGGATGGATGTGGACTTCACTGAGCGAAAGGCAGCAGACCTAACCAATAATCCACCAGGGAGCACCTAAAATTACTTACTCCTGGAAGCAGTGTTTTCACCATCTAGCATTAAGTCAAAAGCTGCAATTTTTAACTTTTCTTTTCTGATACTAAAAATATATTTAATTTTATAACAAAACATTTGTTGAATACAACCAAGAATATAATAATCTAATCTGTGTAATATTTACGAAAGAATTGATTAGAATTACAAAACTCAAAAGCAGCAGGTTTACCTAATAAGCAAATATGACCTTATTCCATCAATCAAGCAAGAAAACATTAAGAAGGTACTAATAATTTCAACACTGATATTCACTGGTTATATCAATGATCTAAAAGATACTCAAAATAGAATTTTAAAAAAGCACCAAATATTTAGTTGACCTCTATTTTAAACACCCCGAACTCGGGTGCATTCTTGTTGCTCAGGTGGCTGAGATGCTCATGTGCAGACCACGTAAAGCTCAAGGACCCAGGTTTGTGATCCATGATCAGGGTGAAAAATCCAAATAAATAAAGATGCTTCTTCCTTCTCTCCCTTCCTCGCTTTAAAAAACAATAGCCAAATCTGACCAGGGTACAGCCTACCTATAATTGGGAGTTGAATGTAAAGTTCCTGCCTGAAACACTCTCATTAAGGATTGCAGTAACCAAAGCATTCAACAGAACAGTTTTTACAATTACACAGCCAATCTCTAAGAAAAAAACCTATCCGCACTCAATAAGTCAATAGAGAATGTCATTAACTATTATCAGAACATGTTAAATAAAGATGACACAAGCACAAATTTCTGGGATGATATATAATCATAGCTCACATTTATTGAGAATTCATTATATGGCAGGCACTGGTCTGAGTGCCTTCCATGGATCATTTTACTCAGTCCTCCCAATAACCTAGCTAAATATATATTCTACCTCCATTCTACAAGTGATAAAAATGTAGCAAAGGAAGTTAAATAATTTGCCAAAGGTCACACAACTAGTATATAATAAAGCCAAGCTCCAAATTCAGGCAGTCTGACTCTACCACCTGCTCTACACCACTAAACACTGCTTTTTACATCTTATACATTCGTAACAGATAAATGTTGGGAAAGAGTCAGAAAAAATACTTTCAGACATAAAATTCCACGGTTTACGTCCAGAAGAGCTTTTAAGGCATGTAGTACTCTATCATCAAAGTTCTAGTTAAATATCACATTCCAGCTAGAAAATGAGTATATGGATAACATTCATGAGTATGAAATTTCAAAGATGGGACATACATGTGAAATCAGTATAAATGAAGATGAGGATACTCAAGATTAATAAAATAGAGTATCTTCATTTTAAATATCTTCAAAGAATGTGTATTAACTATGTTGAACAAAAAAATCAAGTTAAAATTACCCATACCATTGTGTGATTGGTAAATTAAAAGTAATTTCTTGCCAATGTCTTTGAGCTTCATAATCACCAAACATAGGGGGTTTTCCAGCACCTACAATGAAAGGTAAAAAGAGAATACAATATACTTTAGCATACCACTGATTTTTATTTTCTTATGAAAATGTCTATAGAGGCACTATATGTTAAGGAAAAGAACACAGAAGTTGCCTAAAAAAATAGAGATGAAGTCTGAATCTGGGTAAATTACTAAACTCCCTAATGCCAGAGCATTAAAAATCAGATGAAAATTACCTATCTAGAATGCTACTGGAATAATTAAGATAATGGATACCCGATACAGCATCTGTACATAGTAAACTCAATAAGCTCATTGTTAATTAGCTATTACTTTTAATTATTAAGCATACTTAATGATAAGATATCCAAGTTTATTTTTTACTTCATGAGATTCAACTATACTGTCTTACAAGTATGATAAACACAATAATAAAAATATTTAGGCACACCCTGGAGGCAGCAGGTTGACTGCCTCTAAAGAAGCAAGTTATACCCCTGGGTTTCAGTCCCAGGTCTGGGAGGAAACAGCCAGCGTGAACAACTAAATAAAAATAAATGAAAGATGCTTCCTCCACCTCTCTCTTCCTGCCTGCCTGGTCACCTTCATTCCTGCCTGCACCTTTCCTATAAAAAAATAAATAAATAAATATTTACATTTTACAAAGTGCTTTTTTAAACAAAATATAAATAACTTAAGTATAGAACCCAAATCAGACTACATGTTAAAAGACACTAAGTCAGGTTTTGCTGTCAAATGATTATATAAAAACTATTAGTTTATAGCTATTTTAAATTTCAAAATTTCAAATAAAGAATATTATATCTTTGATAAGTAATAATTAATAATGCCTACCATGTACCAAAAACAACAATGAAGTAGGTATCAACATTAACAGGTAATGGTCGCCCAGGCAATAAGTACCAGAGACTGGATTTGAAGCCAAGCAGACTGACTCCTTAATCCATGCTCTTGCCTCCTAATCTGGATGCCTCACAACTTGGCTAAGCAGGTTACTAACCTTTAAATAATTCCATTTAGTAAATAACAAATACCACTATTTAACTAGTAATTGACTACAAAATTGTGAGAAGATTCAAGCAGATACAGTTCAATCACAGGTGGTTGTTTTGGGGGTGTTGGCTTTTTTGGATATATGCTAAATTTTATTTATATGTATTTTGAAACAGATTTCTTGAGGCATAATTTAAATGTCAGTTTACTCATTGTCACAGGTTTTTAATGCAACAAGTCAAATATACTTACTAATCCATTATGAAGATGTCACACTGGAGAATGACATACTATGGCTCAGTAAAATTCAATCCAGATTTTCTTCAGCTTTGAAACACTAAGTAGTTTTTAAAAAAATTTAATGGCTATATAACACCACTATTTTTTAAATGCAAGTATTTCCACCGAAGAAAATAGTCCCACTATGAGATGATCATGGAAAAAGCAAATACACACTGATACTCGCACACTCCACATCTCCCTTCTCTCAGAAAGCACTCTATCTTGTTCAGTTTTGTATCTCAGCATGCAATAGTACCTAGTAGATTCTATAAATAATGATATAACAAGGATGTTGATACAACCATTGTGATATAGCAAGAATTCTAAGTTCAAGAAATTCAAATTTTTGAGTCCCTAATCTTCCAATTACTAGATGTACAACATTCTGCAATTTGTGGTACTAGACCAATTAACCATGCCAAGGCAACTCTAATATGATGTCCATAAATTGGTTCTTGCCCAAAAGCATCTTTTAGTTATGGTCTGATACTTTGAAATGCCAAGCCTCTATTCATGCTGCATACTCCCTCTTCATACATTTCATCTATCAATTTATATCCAACCATCAAGAATCTCTCAAATTCCAAATTCTCCATGAAAGTTTCCCTTTTAAATTAAAAAAAAAAAAATCCATCAATAATTATTGACTTCACATAAAACTTATTTTTTCAGTATCATATACTTTATAGCATAACTATACTGTTTCCTAATGGTTACCAAAATAAGAATTTTAGTTCCTTCTGACAGAAAATGTGATCTTTCAGAAATCAGAAGAAACATTGCAGATACGTGTATAGTACATACTTTCATTTAAAAATTGCTTAATTAAATGAATGCGAATACCTATAATTTAAAAAAGGAAAAAAAAATTCCCCAAAGAACGACCTGCATTTTTGCACATGTATTTTATGAAGCTGTGTGTGCATGTGAGTGTGTATTTGTATCTGTGTTTCTATTTTAAGGAATACAACCATTGTCTATGGGTTCTTTTGGGGGGAGGTAAGAGTTGAGTTTTTGTTTGTCTTGTTTCTATTTATTGCTTTATGGTTCAATTGGATAATAATAGAAAGGATCTTAAGTAGTTTCCTATAGCTAAAAAAATCCAACTATCTAGATTTTCTGAAATTGCTCTAGACCTGTGGTCAATGTGGAAGAATTTATGACCATTCTCTAACAAATAGAAGAATGGATAATGACTCTCTTCAGGGTTGAGAAACAAGTTTCTATCCAGAGTCTGACCTACTTCAATAAATTTAGCTGACACTGGCTATGAAATTAGTACTTAAGTTTTTAAAACTGTTAAAGTGCCCTTAAAGCAAACCAGAAGGACAACCCAACTGTACCTATGGGAGCTTCACTTGGGAAGGACAAAAAGGATTCCTTCCACAGTGATTAATTCTACAAATTCATTTACCTGAGATACAGAATTACATAAAGAAAACATACTGTTTTCCCAAGCTTCACTTTTGTCTCATTCTCATGAAGAAGGGCTTAACCACCACTCAAATGTTAATTTTATTCATTGTTCAACTATTCAGAATTATATTAGAATTTTAAAACAAGTGGTTCTATGATAACACATATTAACTGTCTTTACATTGAAATTTTAAACATTCTAAAAGGAGAATTTGGCTAAAATTTTTTCAGAAAAACGTAAGTATATATGGAACTGGTTAGAACATTACAAATAACAATGGTAAGCTAAAACTAACCAATTACGTAGAAAACAATTACACTTTAACAATGATTGACACATTATAAAAAATGATTCTCTATGACTTTCTCCTTTTCTCTTCTAAATAGTCTTTATACTTCTTTGAGGAAAAAAACCTTTTCAAATAAAATAATTGTCCTTGGCTCATGTGTTGCTATTTGCTCTAAAAAACATTGCTAACACTTGAATCAAGTATAGGGGAACTGTAATCTCTACAAGAAATGATAAAGAATCAATACTAAAATCAGATTTTCTCTCCTCCCCATAGCGTCTTTAAAAGCAAAGGCAGGGTGGTACCCCTGTGAGTCAGGCAGCTAAGCAGCAGGCCATGTAAGGCCCAATGACCCTGGTTCTTAATCTGGGGCCAGGGAAAATAACAATTATTTAAAGCCCCAAGGCTGGTAGAACTTTGGGAAGAAATTTATAGACAGCAGTATTTATTCAACATCTGCAAAAATGAACTACATAAGAAGCACCTATGTAAGAAGTATATGTATAAAGGGGTATACATTTCAGAAAAATTATAATATAAACCAGCAGTTTACACAATATATATATTTCCAAAAGAAAAATAATAGATCAATACCAAGCAAGCTAACCTGAGCTACCTTACTTGAGTGTTTCCTAATTATAACCTAAAAACAAGATAAATACAAAGCGAACTAAAAAAAAAAAAAGTTAAAAATAGTAGCAAAAATGTACAATAGTAGCAAAAATGTGAGATCACAAATGTTATACTTATTAATTCTCCTAGCCTCCCATAATACAGAAGTATTTCATATATGAATACTAAAACTGGTATATTCTTTATGATGGAATTAAGAACTCTCATAGAATCACTATTTTAACTTACTGCTTAGCATTTTTCTTATCTGAAAAATGACAAAAACATGTAATAAACACAAAAGATGCCTACAAAGATTCTATGAATGTGCAATAACAATACTTTTCTTATATAATAAACTAGAAGTAACCTTGTTCTGTTGACTTTCTTATGAGACAATTTAAAAGCAACGTAACAGCAGGAGTTCTATGTTCCAGATAAGGGAAGTAACTGAGTAAACTCAGGCTTTAGAAGAGGTAAAATAAGTAATGCATGTGAGACACAGAGGTAGAAAAGTATTATATATGCTTGTTGTACTCTACACAATTCCCATTAACCATTTGATTATATATATATACATATATTATATATATATACCAGTTTTATATATATATACGTATATATCAGATTGGCTCAAGCAGCTGAGAAAGCCCAAGGACCAGGGTTCGCTACCCCAGAGCCAGGGTGAAAAAACAAAATAAATAAATAAAGATGTTTCTTTCTTCCTTCAAAAAATGCTTCTTCATGGTGCACGCTGGTGGAGCAGTGGTTAGGTCAATCACTGTAGAAGGAGCAAGTCACATAGCCCTGGGTTTGAGTTCTAGGGAAAACCAACAAGTGTGAACAACTGAGATAAAAATATAAAAGATACTTCTTTAAAAAAAAAAAAAAGCTTATTTCTCATCTCCCTTCTTTCTCTTTCTTTTAAAAAATTAGAGAAGAGACCAGTTTCTAGAAACATTGCAAAATTAGAAGTTCAGAAAAATACCACCAGTACTACTAGATGACACTAATGTGAATGTACGTGTAAATAAATATATGCCTAATTACATATTATGTATACATACATGTGTATGTGTACATATATATAATTTTAATGTATGGCTGAATTAGCAACAAAATAAAAGAATTCCTTTGAGATCATAAACATAACACACACAAAAATGTAGATCCAGAGAGATAAAGCATTTGTCCTGAGAATATCCGATGTTCTCTGGGGTCTAGATATTGGGTAATGAGGAAGTCACCATAAATAAGGACACAAAGCTGAGGACATGAATGGGTAGGAATTCAAGGTCAGAAACCACTCTACTATGGTTTTAAAAAACAGTGGCTTTGGAGAGAGTGACGATAGTTCTTAACCCTGACTTGGCTCTTGGTAGCACAAAAAAATAATTTTTCCTGAAAATCCCTAACCATAGCTTGTATTCATCCAGTTTGGGGCCTAAATTCACACCAATTTTATGTATGCCCAAAGAAACCTTAAGATGAGAATTTCGTGGCATGTCCTGGTGGAGCAGTGATTAGGTCAATAGCCTCCGAAGAAGCGCAGACCACATAATCCTGGGACTGAGTCACAGGTCTGCTGGGAGGAAACAACCAATGTGAGTAGCTAAAATAAAAAATAAAAATAAAGATGCTTCTTCCTTTCTCTTTCTGCCTGTCTGCCCACCTGCCTTCATTCTTACCTGCCTCTTCCTTCAAAACAAAACGAATTTTAAAAAGATGAGAATTTTGTTTGATTTTGTTATTAGTCCTCTAGGTACCAGGTATGAAGCAATCCAAACATTCTACAGAGCAACATACAGTAAACATAGACCTCAAAGAATTCCCACAGATAAAAGTTCGAAGTAAAATGAGTTCACAATTTAAAAAAAAAATCACTCGCAAAGAAACAAAATACCATGAACTAGAGTCATCAGCAATAACAAGCTATGAAATCAGACTGCAACTATCACAACTTTCCTAGAGGGAATATAAAATAATCATGGTTAATATGTTCCAAGACATAAAAGAAGAAATTGAAAGCATATTGAAAGAACAAGAGACATTAGAAATGATCTAGATCTGTTAAAAAGCAAGCAGAATTTCTGGAAATAAACAGAATATCTGAAAATTAAAGACTCAACGGATAGTTTAAAAATAAGTTAAAGAAAAATAATACAAAAGTTAAAAAACAGGAAAGCAAATATATCCCAAAGTGCTGCGTTTGCATCCCAGGGCAGAAAGGAACAAATAGGATGAATAACTAAATAAAATAAGTAAAGTTGTTCTTCCTGCCTGCCTGCTTCTGCTCTCTTCACTCCTGTCTACACCTCTCCTTTAAGTAGAAAAATGAAAAAAAAAAAAAGAAGAAGAAACCATGGGATAGAAAATGTAAAGGCTTATTATGAGATGAAAAACAATGAAAAATAATCCAACATACATCTAAGAAGAGTAGTACAAAAACAATAGAAATGAGGGAAGAGGCAAAATTTAAAAAGATAACTTGAAAACTATAAAGTCAATGAGGTTAATTTGTATTTTATTCCCTGTGATATCATCTGTTTTTGGCATGAATCAACTGCTCACATATCTGTTGAGTTAACTAAAAGACCAAAGACCTAAAATATATTTAACCAGAGTTCTACAAGGAAAAAAAATAGAGAATAGACAGAAGCTAATATTTCAAGAATAAACAGAATGTACCGTTTCTTAAGAGTTAGACATCCCAGAAAAACCTGAGGATTTTTTTTAATATTCAGAGATGTATTATAGTGAAACTGAAACAAGGAACGACAAAAAACAAACCCATAAGAGAATAACAATTAAAATCAGTTGATGTCTAAATATTAGCAACAGAAAGGAAAATAAAAAGAAGTAAGATTTTTAAAAACTTAAAAAAAATAAAAACTGTCAACACATAATTTCATACCTAGCAAAACTTTTGAGACTGAGGGCAAAATAAAGACATTTTCAAACAAAAAGTGAGTTTGCTACCAACAGATTCTCACTAACAAAAGGTTCCCAAAGATGTATTTCAGAGGAAATTATCTGAAAGGAAAACATAACGATAAAAAGGATGAGCAAGAAAATGATAAATAAAAGGGTAAAAGTTCACAAATATTAATTATATATAACAGTGATTAATGTCTACACTCACAAAAAGAACATAAATCCTAGACAATAATAACATTTTCATTTCAGAGATGAAGATTTGTAACCAAAGTTAAAGCATTCTAAGATCCTTTTGTTGTTCGAGAAGAGGATATGAATACTAATTTTAGATTTTGTTATGTTAATTATGTATGTGAAATTTTTCAGATTAAGCTCTCAGATAACAAAATAAAATATATCTTCTAAATCAGCAGGAGAGAAAAATGGAATTAGGCAGAATTGGCTAGTCAAATCTAAATTCTAGAGATTCAGAAGCAGAGAATGAAAGGATAAAAAAAGATAAATGAAGCAAAAATTAACAAAAACTAATAGAGTATATTAGTATTGGAGGAAATAAACTAATACAAAAGCATTACTGTATAGAAACAGGGATGTGGTAATAATGTTATGAAATTCAAGTCACAAGGAAAAAATTCTAAATCAGTTAATACTATAGATATGAAATATATAAACAATTTCACAAAACAAAAAAAGAGAAACATCAGTAAAAACATTAAAAAGCTGTATCAAAACTATATTTCATTAATTGATAATGCAGAATATTAAACTAGAGAGACATTTTTCAAGCATACAGAGATAACTGGCCAAATCTGAACACATTTCAAAGACTAAGAATCATACAGAATGAT
This sequence comes from Solenodon paradoxus, assembly GCA_004363575.1. Lineage (NCBI taxonomy): Eukaryota > Metazoa > Chordata > Mammalia > Eulipotyphla > Solenodontidae > Solenodon > Solenodon paradoxus. The sequence continues at coordinate 766,321 of RJWH01000224.1, read as the reverse complement.
TCTCTTTCAACCATGCAACTCCAAAAAATATATAAAAAAGGTAATTTTTAGAGACTTAATATTTAAGACTTTAAAAATATATTTCTAAGTAACTCATGAGTCAAGGATAAATGCAACAGAAAGTAGAAGATATTACTTAAAAGGACTTAAAAAGGACTTAAAAGAAAATGTATAGTTTAAATGACTATTAGAAAAGAGATTGAAACTTAATGAACTAAAACATTCAACTTACCAGCTAAAGAACAAACCTAAACATACTAGTGAAGGATAAGCAAAGCAAAAACTAAATCTTTGAAAATACTAATAGGATTAATTTACTGCTAACAGAAGGGAGGAAGGAGGGAAGGGAATAAAAAGCCAAGAAAAATTAAAAGTTTAAGTTTAAAGGAAGAAATAAAAACTTTTATTATTCACAGATGTGTTTTTAACACAGAAAATCCAAAAAGATCCTTCAGGGAAATTATTAGAATTGTAAGTTTAGAAATACTACCAAATATAATAATTTAAGCACATTTTCATACCCTACAGCAAGCATTTAGAAAATAACTTGTTTAAAGTTACAATCTATAATGCTATGTTTCTCTGTTTAGGAAAAAACATGTGTAAGATATATAGAAATACAACTCAGAAAGGATGTATAAGACTTTTTGTAGAAAATCATAAAATTTTGTTGAACAGTATTAAAGAAAACTTAAACAGAGAAATATACCATCTTAATTAATTAGAAGTCCTGGTGTAGTAATGACTGCCAATTCCCCCCAAATTAATTAACAGTGTAGAATAATGTAATTCCAATCAAAAATCCAACAAGGTTTTTCATAGAACTTTGACAGTCGGATTTTTAAAAAGACATACATGTATTGCTGCTCTACAGCTACACAACAGTTATTACAAATTTAACAACTCTGGCACAGCCTTGTGGCTTAGGCAGCTAAGGTAACTAAGGTGCAAGTCATGTAACATCTATGGACCCGGGTTTGAGACCCAGCACTGGGGAGAAAAAACTTAGCAACTTAAAACAACAGTCTTTTATTATCTCACAGTTCTATAGGTCAGAAATCTGGACAAGTTACTCAGGGTCTCACAAAACCAAAATAAGGTATCAGTGAGTCTGGATTCCTAGCTGGAGGCCTAGGGAAAGAATCTACTGGCAAGTTCATGTGGGCTATGGGCACAATTCAATACCTTTGAGCTGCAAGTCTAAGATCCCTGTTTTCTTGCTGCCTGTGAGGGTGAACTGCTCTCTGTAATTAGAAACCACTCACATGCCTTCTCATAAGGACACTCCATTGTCAAACCAGCAACAGCATGTAGTGCTTATGCTTTGAATCTCTGTGGCTTCCCTTCTGTGGCCAAAGTTCTCTGCTTGTAAGAGCTCATGTGATTACAGTGGGCATATCTGGGCAACCCAATACAATCTCTCTGAACAGCAACGCTGTCATATTATACAGCATAATCACTCCCAAGGGAGATCTCATTGTTACAAATATTAGGGACTTAAAGCAGGACATATTTAGGGTCCATTTCTGGATTTTGGAAATTTTACCTACTACAAATTTTACCTACTATGAAAGAGAAAAACCAAGAATAACTGAGATATTACTGAAGCAAAACTATTAGGTAGAACTTTCCTCACAACATATCAAGACTTACAGTAAAATACCAATAAGACACAGCAGTATTGGATGCATGGATCAGAATGGAGAGCCAGAAACAGAATCATGCATCTATGAAAATCTTATACAGACATAGCTGGTAATGTAGATTAGTGAGAAAGTATCAACTATTTCAGTAAATGAACTGAAACAACTGATTCAATCCTAAGTGGATCCCTATTTCACACACTATACATGAAAGTCAATTATAAGGAGATAAGGACTTAAGAAGGAAAGACAAACTTTAAAACTTTTAGAACATTTTAGAAAAATATCTTTGTGATCCAAGAATAAGGATTTCTTTAGATAGCAAAAGTATGTCATTAAGAAAAAAGAGACAAATTTCATTATTTTAAAATCAAAAACTTCTGTTCATCATAAGATACCTCAAATTGAAAAGATAAACCATAAACAAGGAGACTTTTTTCAACCTGTACAAAGTTCATAATACAGACACTCAAGGAAAAATATATACACATACAGAGATTGTATAAGAAAAAAGTAAAGTATACAGATGACATAAGCAAATATTACAGAAAAGGTAATACAATTGGCCACAAAACATGAAAATATGCTCAATAGTTTATTAATGAAGAAAATTCAAGACAAATTTCATAATGAAAGAGATTCAAATTAAAATGACAAGTATCATTTCACTCACTCCAGACTAGCTAAATTCAAAAGTTTAACACTACCAAATGTTGTAAAGGATAGAGTAACAGGAACTCTCCTATTTGGGAACTGACCCAGTAATAGAAAGGCTTAGAATAGATGACCTACATAAAATTTGTTCTAGGAATTAACAGAAATATTTTCTGGTTCATTTCTTGCACTTGCCTTCTTTTAGATCTAGGACAGGGTGTGAGCTTGGAAAAAACTGAATGAAACAAGACCTGCCTACTTTGGTTCTAGTCAAGAAAAGAAGGTCAGCCTATTTCACCAGAAAGCTAAACTGGAATACTTATCAAGAGCCTAACTTTAGTAATAAAGTGCTTAGTGACCAGATGAAGATGGATTTATGTGTTTCTGTGCCCCCAGCCAAAATCTAACTCTCAAAATTCACAGTTTCACGTAACTAGAATGCATTCAAAGTTTCACATATCCAAAATAGAATTCATTGCCTTCCCCACTAAATTTGCTCTACCTATTGATTTTCACTCCCAGTATCTCTGAACTAGAAACTAGGTTCGTTCTCAAATCTTCCTTCTTGCTATGCCCTGGTAGCCTAGTGGCTCAGCCTGCTGGGTCCATACATATTTCCAAGGTCCCCAGTTCCAGACCTGGGGTGGGGCATGGCAACAGTCAATATGAGTAAAATCCTTCCTCTTCTCTCTTCCTGTCTGGCTGCCTACCACCTTCACTCCTGCCTGTACCTTTTCTTTAAAAAAAGAAAAAAACAAACACAAAAAAAAACAAACCAAAAACCTTCCTTCTCAATTAGCCTCACAAACAATTAGTCTTTCTTGACTTTTACTCAATGTGGTTCTCAAATTCAGTCACTTAGTTCTGGCCCTCATCCTCCCTTGCCTAGACCATTGCAACCAGCTATGAGCAACAACATTTGAAATAAGCACTATTTTTTTAAAGAGGGTGGGTGGGGGAAGGAGAGAGGGAGACAGGAAGGGAAGCAGGAAGGAAGGAAAAAAGGAGAAAGCATTTCTAAAATGTATTTATTTGTTTGCTTTTGTTTGTTTACTTTGGTTTTTCACCCCAGCCCCAGGTCTTGAACCCAGGTTTTGGGCTTTACATGATCCACACCACAGCTGTCTGAGCTGCCTGAGCCACCAGGGCACACTTATCAGCCTTATCTCAGGATTACTTAAATGCTACAGAGCCAAGTCATAAAAGCACTGATTTTGGAATAATATCCAACTATATATTTGAATCCTAGTTGTCATTTATTAGTTGTCTCAATTTCCCTTTATAAACTAGAGATGTTACCGATCGTCAGTGGTTGTGGTTAAGTATTAAAACCCTCAGTGGTAAACATATAGCAAATACTCAAAAAATAGTGGCTCTTCTATTATAATTGTGTCATTTGTCTCTTTACCTCTTTATTTTTACAATCCTCTTCCATTACCATAGTTATTCTTCTAATATATAAAATAATTTGTCAAGCTAATTGTATAGCCCAGTCTCAGACACTCCCTCCCCGATCCTTTTTGTTCCTTTCTTTTTCTACTACTCCAATACTGAATACTTAAAGCCAGGCTCTCATACTACCAACTTGGTACATGTTCTTGATATCTAGAATACCTTCTCCATTTCATTTGCCTAGTAAATTCTGACTCATCCTTAACTCAAACCTTGAACTCACATACCATCTTCTCTGAAGTCTTCTCTAATACATCCTGATCATTAAAATTGTCACCTCTGTAGTTAACACGTAGTTCTGTTATAATGATCAAACTGTACTGTGATCACGCATCTACTAAAATGTGGTCCCTCAGGTATTAGATACTCGTGTTTCTAACACTTAGCTCAGTGCCTGGAATATGAGAAATGCTAAATAAACGTTCACAGGGTTAAAATTTAATTTCATCTCTAGTCTCCAGGACCACACCCACTCAATTCTCCCTCCCTTTCTCCTGTATCATTTCCAATCTTATTCTCTATTGGTCTCTTCCTTTCAATCTAGTAACATAATTTCTCTAGCCAAGCCCCTGCCCCCTCATAAAGCTTCCCTCGACTCTGATCTCCCCTTAAAGTACTATCTCATTTCTCTCTTCAATACCTAATATGCAATTGTTTCTCAATTTTTCATCTTCCTGGTTAGAATATATTTTGGGGTTCTCATGTCATAAAGTCCATGGTAGTTATTTAGCTCTTACATATATTCTTTTTACTAGAATTGCATGTTTAAATGTATTTTCTTGACCACACCAAAAAAAAATAAAACCTAAAATTCATTGTTCTCCCTCCTAATCAGAAAACTATATAAACTATTACTTCCCAGATGCACCCTGATGGAGCAGTGGTTTCATTAATTGCCTCCAGCCAAAGCACAGGCCACATACATCCTAAGGTCCTGGGTTCACATCCTGGGCCAGGGATGTAAATAAAATTAGATAAACTAAATGAAACTAAATAACGTGCTTCTTCCTCCTTTAAAAAAATTAACCTAAAATGATTACCTCCACCCTCAAAAAATGTATTCAAAGAAATATTTAGCTATCTTTTAATCAGTAAAAATGTGTTACCTGAATAAGAATTAAGAGAAACTGTCCACCGTACTGTTAATCCTATTAAGACAACAACTGTCATCAAGTACCATTTCTCCATATTTCTTCTTCAAATTTAGGACAGGGGAAAAAATCTGGAGCAACGTCAGAATATTTTTAAAACGTAGCCAGTCACTTCTTTTTTTGATCAGAGCAATCAATACACCAATTCAATGAAATTCAGAGTTTGAGAGGACGATTTCAAGTGATGTTTCATTTCCAGTTAGATTTTTACTTCTTTGAAGAAGAAGCCTGGAAGAAGAAGAAAAAAAAAGATTTAATAACAATAAGCTCATTAAGCCAAGTAGAAAGATGGAGAAACAGAAGACCCAGGGAGTAGACAGAAGACAGCAGTTTTAGTTTTTAGTTCCTTTTTCCCCTCATTCTCTAATTGAGAAATATATCTCAAAGATAGTTCTCCCTTTCAAACAGGACTTAATTTACCTAAAGATAAAGGATTAGCTCTCACAGTGAATAATTCTCAGAGAAGGAGAACAAAAGAGATATGAAGGTAGTAGACAGTCCATTTTATTTACAGTAGGGTTACCTACAGGCAAAAATAAGGCCACAAAAAACACAAAGGGGTGATTCATCTTTGGTACAGAAAATAACTGTAATTTTGTCTTTGTATTTAGTTTGAGAAAGTTTTTCACTAAAGTAACTTCTGTAGTTTGTTATTTCTTTTCTTCCAAAGTATACTTGCAATAACCAGACCAATCTTCATTCTTAGAGAATAAACTTTTGCAAGAATCTATAAAAACAGTCCTAAATCTTAAGATAAAATACAAAGTAGCAAAATGCAACTAACTGCTTTTTTAAAAAAAGTTGTTGGCCAATTTAACCACAAGATGTACTTTAAATATATTCAGAAAAATAAAATTAATAAGTCAATGAAAATTTTAGGAGAAATTGGCACAATCCAACAAGTGGGTAAAAATGTTCTTAACATAAAAATAGCAATGAGCAACTCTAGAACTAATAAAATCTAACATCTCCAATAGAATAACTCAAAGTATCTAATAAGGCTATATAACTAGAATATTAAAACTTTTATTACATAAAGTCCCTTTCTTTCCTCCCTCCTACTGCATCCACCTTTAACCACTTTATTGATTACTGGAACATCTATCACAGAGGCGTTGTAAAGAAATATTAAAATTAGATCACTTACTTACATGCAGTCTGGATTTGACAAAGGTTACAGACAACTGTATCCTACTTCAATTATTTTTTAGTCTAACTTAAAAACTCCCTTTTATATTTACCCAAAAGATACAAAAATACTAATTAGCAGAGATTTATGCAAACCACCCCCCCACACACTGTTTATTATAGCCCTATTCACAATTGCGAAGAACTGGAAACTACCTAAGTGCCCAACGTCAGATGAATGGATAAATGAGATATGGTATATATACACAATAGAATCCTACACTGCCCTTAGTAGAGATGAAATCCTATCCTTTGAATCAACATGGACCCATCTAGATGAGATTATACTAAGTGAAATAAGCTAAAAGCAGAAAAATATATACCAGATGACCTCACTATAGGTGGAATGTGAACAGACAAAACAAAGGAACAGATGAAACAAAACCACCCTCAGACACTTGTAATAGAACTGACGTTACCAACAGGGAATGATGGGAGGTGGGGTGGACAAGTCGTGATGGAGCCCATGGCACAATGGTAAAGAACACTTGGTGATTTGTTGAAAAGTATCTGAGGAATAGGGAAACTGCTCCTATCAGGATCCTACACATGAGTTTATTTTCATTTGTACAACTCACAGTTCTAAATAATTATATATAAGAACTCCCCTAGGAAACTTAATAAAAACAGAACTACTAAGAACAATGATCATAACAAACTAAGAGAGAACAATGTTTAGTTGATACCATGCTGATCAAGTCTGGTAAGGACATGGTGAAAGGGATAAATAAATAATGGATGAAAGAATCCTATCCAAAAAACATTCGGACAGCATCTATGGTGGACCTAATTTTGACAGAGATAAATTCAAAGTCTTTCATTTTAATGTGAGAAAATAAAAATCAAACACATGAATACTGAATGGGAGTAAACAAAAAAGAGATAATTATTAGTTCTGTATTGATCCAGAACTGATGACTAGTGTTACAAGTATTCAGAGGAAACATAAGGAAAGTTTTTCTAATAATTCTGAGTCGTCCAAAAATAAAATGAGCCTCCTTTTCAGAAGGAAATTCCTCTCTAACAGGTTCAAAGAGAAGCTGAACAAGTACTTGACAAGAATATTTTTAGAGTATAGAACATTATATAGAGATAACTAATTTCTAAAGTATCTTCTAAACCTAATTTTGGAAGCACATTATGTACCTGAATTAATGTAAATCCCTAAAATACAAAAGATTTGTTCTCCCAATCTGTTAATGTTTCCCCCTAATTCTCAACGGTTGCACAATAATGACACTTTTATAGGGTTTTCTTTGATGAATAAAATGGATAGGCCTTCCCATTCTTCATAAGTGGTTCACACTAGAAACTGAAGGACATCAAAAACATCTCTTCCTGACAAGCTAGTCCACACAGAATAAAATCCAAATGCCCAAGTCATAAGACCCTTTAATGATCTGACCCCTCTCTGCTTCCCTGCCTGCCTTTCCAATTACATCTCCCACTTTCCCATAGCCTTCCTTTTCCACTGGAAAGGGAAAGATCCTTTCTATTTCTAGTCCCTCTGCTAGGAATGGTCCTAACCAAGCCCACTAGCTAATCTGTTGTTATTGATATTATATCTCAAATCATCTCCGCAGAAAATCATCTCAAAAAAATCATCCCTGACCAACCTACTACTCATTCCACCTTTTGCTGTTTGTACATTACTTAACTTTCTAATTCTTTTTACCATTAGAAATTATATTAATATATAATTATACTAACATATAATAATTATAGACATCAAAGAACATATATCATATGGTTCCATTTATGAAAAGTTCATATATAGGCAAAAGTAACCTAGGATGTTAGAAATCAGGAAAGAGGCTGTCTCTGAAGAAGAAAGGGGATGATTGGGAAAGAAGCCTGCAGAGACGTCTTCTGAGAACATGTTGTGAATATTCTGTTTCCAGATCTGAGGGGAGGTTTGGAGATGTATTTATTTTATGATAATCAACAAGCTAATTTGTGCACAGTATTTTCCTGTATATATTATATTCCAAAGAGAGAGAGAGCGCAAAAGAAATCACATTTGTCAACTAGACTGTACGGTCCAGGTAAGCAGGTAATGTTGCTCTGTTCTCTGCACTTAGAACAATGCTGGTGAAAGGCAGATTCTTATCAAGTATTTGTTGAATGGAGGTCTTTGTAATGTGAAGAGAAGATGTATCTAATTTTACTAAGTCCTTCATGTATAAAAAAAAAAAGTGAGAATTTTAACCAACCCCTTTTTGAATAGTAAAAAAAAAAAAACCCAACAGATTCTTTATTATTATTACCATCTGTAAAACAAAGTGCAGTGACTTTCTAACGCAACCAGAAGCACAAACTTGCCAGAATTTTGTTCTACGCTGCCCTGCAGAGGCAGCTCGAGAAAAGAAAAGAAAAGAAAAGAGAGCCGTCCACTTCCCAGCTCTGAATTTGCTCCATCTGGCCGGAGAAGTCCTTCCCCAAGGTAGACACAACACCCAGGGCGCGCAGGATGCCGGCTGAACTCCTCTGACAGAACCGACACCTCCTGCCGTTTCTCCAGAGAGTCAGACCCTCGGGATTCTGGACACCAAGGCCGACTCTGCCCAGGGTCCCACAACATTCGCCCGACCTCCAGTGAGTCTGCTGGCTAGAATCATGAGGCCACGCGTGCCGTCCATCTGAGTAGGGCGGAGTCTGAAGTCCAGAGCCCCGAGCGCAGGCCACCTGGCGCGAGCCCCCAGGCCCTCCCCACACCCGCCCGGCGCGAACCCTTCAGTTCTGGCCTCTTACCCACCGCCCGCCGCAGGTCGGGATTCGCGCCTACAACAGGCACTAAGAAGACGTATACGCGCGCGCCCTCGCTATATTCCCCCTCTGGCCTTCCGCCTCCGCGTGCTCGCGCACCACCCGCACGTCCGTCGCGGGAGCGAGCCCGTCGAGCGCAGGGGCGGGGCGGGAAAAGGCGCGGAGTGGAGGCTGCGGGCGTAGGAGGTGGGCCTTAGCTGCTGGAATCCGAGAGGCCTCTGCTCCCGGGTGAGGCTTGGGGCAGGTGGAAAGCCCCTTGCTCTTCTTTCCTGGGATGGTAGCCAACGCCTGAGAGGCTGCTTAGTCCATGGATTCCAGTCAGGGGCGCGTCCTGGCTCGCTTCATTGAGTGCAGAGCCTTTGGCCAGTCCTCGCCACCGGACAGTAGGTCTTCCTCTGTGTCTGTGCTCTCAAGGAGCTGGAAAGCCAACCTGCTTCACTGTCTTCCAGCTACATGCTGGCGAAGAAGAATGTATTAATGATGGGAAGGAACTTTATGTAAGAAACATCTTCCAGACCATCTTCCAGAGCCTGTGGGTTATGCAAAACAAACAAACAACAAAACACAAAAAACCCGCCCTTGAGTAGCCACTGCAAGTTCCCCATCAGATAGCTTGCATCATGGTTTCCAAAGTTGCCAAAACTACATTCCTCACCTTCGTTAAAAGAATTCGCCGTTTCTGAATAGTGCCATTGTGTATAAACCAACCCCTTTAATTTAAATAGGTATTAGCAAATATTGGCTATAGCTATGGCTTTATAATAAGTAAGCTTAAACAATTTTCTGAATCCTTATTTATCGATAAAGTGAGTGAGTAGGTGAACTTCCAGATATAAAAAATGTTTCTCTTGGGCACGACCTGGTGGCGTAGGCGCTAAAGCTGGCAGCTGAGGCGTACACCACTGAGAAGCTCAAAGACCGGGATTCACAATCCAGGTGGAGAGGAACAACCAAACCAAGTAAAAGTCCTTCCTTCTCCTCTTCCTTCCTTCCTTGAGAAGTCTTCCTTCTCTTCCTTCCTCTCTATAAAATAGGCTACCCTGGTGGTCTAGTGAATAAGTCCGCTGCCTTCAGCCAGCACAAGCCAGGTATATCCCAAGACCCAGAATTCTAGTGAGGTGAGTGGACAACCAAGATGAACAACAAAATAAATTAAAATAAAGCGCTTTTTCCTCCTCTCTCTGCCTGCCTGCCTGCTTTCCTTCATTCTTACCTATACCTTTCTTTTAAAAAAAATAAATAGAAGAAAAAAGTATACAAAACAAACAAAATGTTATTTATTATATTTCAAAGACTATCATCAATGGAAGTGTGGAAAAATATGACCAAGTCCCTGCCCTCAAGGATTTTCTCTTTGGAAAGATATTTTCATGTAAAAAAGGATAGAAAGCAATAAAAGGAAGCACATGTAAGATGCCAGAATACACACACACACACACACACACACACACACACACACACACACACACACATTACTGTGGATGTTCAAAGAAGGTTCACCGTAAACTAATAACTGTCAGGAAATCCTCTCCCTGGAGAAGTCAGCTGAGCTTTGAAGGAAAGCCTAGCCTTACAAAAGTCAAGAAGATGGGAATAGGAAATAGTTCAAGTCAAAACTGGCAGCTGAAGTGCAGAATATTTTGTCCAGTGTGATGAGGCTGTAAAGGAATAATTATGGAGAGCCTTGAATACCAGGCTACAGTGTTTGGAATTGGTTCAATGATCATTAAATGACTCTTAGAAGGGAGTAAAATATATGGTACAGTATTAGAGAAAAATGTAAAGTGGTAATAATGTATAAGCAGAATCAGAAGAAGAGGTAGAAAAATTATGCTGGTCCATGCATGATTAGACAAGGGCCTGAACTGAGATGGTAATCGTGGAACTGGAAAGGAAGAGATCAGTGCAAGAGGGAGAATGTATTGGTGTTGGTAACATATGGAGAAATGAAACAAAGGAAATGGAAAAATCAAGGATGGCTTCCAGGGTTTCAAGTCTGAGTTACTAAATAACCGAAAGTTCTAGGGAAGCTTGGACAAATCAGCTGACAGGGAAAGATAATGGGTTATTTGAGGTGACATCAAGGCAATGAAGTAGTAATACTCAGGTAACAGTTATGAATCAGAACCAAGAAAGAAGTCGGGCTGAAGATAGAGATATAAAAGACTTTCATTTTGCTCAAGAATGAAGGAGACAGTGTAGAGGGAAAGCAGACAACTATATTTGAATAAGCACATATTTAAGCCAGAAGAAAAAGGCAAGCTGATAAGGACATTATATGGTGACAAATGAATGGGAAATGCAGTATATTGCTACATCATAGATATTAAGCATCTTGTGAATTAGACAGTTGCTTAACAGAATAAAATTCATGTTTTTGAACCTAATGGTTCTGTCAGCTATAGAAAGCACCATTATTTTATGTACCACTTAGGCAAAAAAAAAAAAATTAAAGCTAGCTATGATTATAAAACATATAACCGGAAATATTAATATTATTGGTTTTGTTCATAATTATATTTAGATTTTAATATATGAAAAATAAACATCCTAAAATGATGAAAATTGCTATCAGTCTCTCTTCTGCAGCCCAATCCAATAGCTTCTGGCACAGTATTAAGAACAAAGGTGGGTGCATCCTGGTGAAGCAGTGGTTAGGTCAACCACCTCCGAAGGAAAAAGCTACGTATCCCTGGGGTCAAGTCACAGATCCAGGGGGAAACAGCCAGTATGAGCAACTAAATAAAATTAAACTAAAGATGCTTCTTCCACCTCTCTTCCTGCCTATCTGCCTGCCTACTCACCTTCATTATTGCCTGCACCTTTCCTTTAAAACAAAACAAACAAAAAAAGAACAAGGGTGGTGTTTTAAATGTTTATTTAATACATAGTGGAAGAGATTTCAAAAATTCTAAGTCATAGCTTAACTGGTCCATGACTGTATCTATATACCTATTCCTGTTTTTTCCCTCCAGTAGGTATTATCAACTCTGAATGGCCAGTACTTATAAACAGCAGAAGCTTAGTAAACACATTTTGAATGAGACTTGTGTCATAATTCTGAAAGACACAATTACGAACACCATAATCCCTAATACTGAATTCTCAAAAGATCAAAATCCCTAAAGTTTAAAATTCCCAAAATGAAAACCCTGAAAGATTAATATCCTTAAAGTATAATTCTGGTAATTTTAAAAATTCTTTAAAAGACATTTTTTAAAAGGAATTAACTTGAGAAACATAAAAACATGACAGAAAACTTTATAGGCCACTTTACACAATAAATCACATATCAGGAGGAATTTTATCTTTCACACATGCAGATGGACTAAAAGGAGATGCCTTCATTTACTGAGGAAGTATTATGTTTTTACCTATAAGCACAATGGTTATACACAAAGATAACATTTTGATAATGTACTTTTATAGAGTCAAATTTGCAAAAAACACACAAAATGAATTTGAACTCTCAAAGTCTTTTACTCAATTTATACTTTCAGTATTAGAGATAACGCAAAGATGAAATACATAGCACAGCAAATTGTAAAAAATATATATGTATATAAGTAGTGAGGGAAAACTAAGAAAAGAAAAACAAACAAAAGAAACAAAACTGACATGTGAAAAGATGTATTACAGAGACAGATTATGGGCAATTGCACAGAAGTAGTCCATAAGAGCTGGCCAGCTTTCACTATCATTAACTACATTTTGAAGTTTTGCATCATAAAAATCAGAGAATAGCTGTTTTTTCTCTTTTTGAGCATGACTCTCCTAGAGCATATATTAACATTTGACTCTACCGAGAATACGTTCACATTCATTTTCTATGCGACACTGCTTTTTTAAAATTCTGTGATGCCCTATTCACCTACATAAGCATACCCTATTAAGTTTTCCCGTCCTCTGTACAATGCTTCTATGTTGTTTTGGGTAAGCAGAAATCTTCATTCATTTATAGAACACAAATTTGTTAGAAATAATACTGGTGATTGAAAAGAAACACCATTGCAGAAGTGTCTTCCATAAGGGAAGATTTGATAATGAACTTTACAGACAAACAAAAGTTGAAGGAATTCATCACCACTAAATCAACCTTACAGTAAATACTAAAGAAATTTCTATAAAGTGAAAATAAATCCATTTAGAATCAGCAAGACATCAAAATATAAAATATGGAGAAGAGGTACACCCTGGTGGCTCAGATACTAAGCCAGCAGCTGGGACATGAACTATATAAAACCCAAAGACCTGAATTTACGACCTGGGGCCAAGGGAAAAACCAAAATTTAATGAATAAAAAGAAAAACGCTCCTCTGTCTCATTCCTGCCTTCCCCATAAAAGAAGTTAAGTATCATTATGAACTCATACTTTATTTTATTGAATTAATGAGAAGGGAGTAAAGGAGAAAGCGGGAGCTAGAAAGAGGGAATGAGGGGGGAAGGGAAGAAATAGAAAATTATTCCCTCACTCTTTTTACAAAAAGGATTAAAAAACAAAGACCAACTCAGTAACAATGAGCTTTATTAATTTCAGAGATTGTGGTCTTGAAATATCATTCCTACTAAAAGGAACTAATGATCCTTGGATAAAAAGTTAATTACAGGTTTGGAAAAGAATTACAAAAATAAACGTGAAACATCTTGTTATACCAGATAGGAAGGAAACTATCAAACACTACAAGGGTCGATGTCAAACAGATTCAGGAGCCAACTTAAATGGCCCACTGGCCATAGATGGAGCACACTGAGCATGAGTTAGCATAATAACTACAATGAACTGGAACATACTAAATGTGAATTATCTGTCACATCATCTGTTAATTCACAATACTTTAAATAAGAAAAAACCACAAATGTAATAATCTAGTAAACCATTCATATTTGAATATTAGTAAATTAAAAAAAAAAAGAATCAATCAGTTATTCTGCCTTGTTATATAAATTATTCTACTGGGTAACCGAATAGTTGACATGAGAAAGTTTCTCTTTAAAGCATATTTCAAACATGTCTTGGTGACTCAGGGGCTGAGAAAGCAGTGTGGACCATGTAATGCCCAAAGACATTCATGATCAGGGTTGGAAGGGTAGGGGTGGAACATAATTAAATAAACAAATAAATGATGCTTTCTTCCTTCTTACCTGCCTTCCTTCCTCTCTTAACAACCACAACAAAAAGTTACAGCTACCCTTCCTGTCCCCCTTCCCCCTTCCCTTACACACACACACACACACACACACACACACACACACACACACACACACACACACACATGTGCATAGCAACCCTTGTTTCAAACCACCAAGCAATCTTATAGATGAGATCAAGTTCTTTTGGGACTTGAGAAATTGACCTCATATTTGTAGGGAGCCAAAGTAGAATTAATCAAAACTGTATTTAGGTTATCTACTATGAGCAGTGACTTAAATTTATTGCTTAAATCAAGCTAAAGTTAACTTATATTTATAAATATTGTAAGTTATTAAACAACTATTTATTGAATAAATAACCTGCCCTTAAGGAATTTATTGCCCAAGATTATATACACCCAAGGAAAATATAAATCATTTTTATTTTTATTGTCAATTTCAGATGTCACTTGATATTATTGTCATATAAATAGATTTTTCAACTATATATATGTACATAATCACACCTATAAGATACTTTTATTAATATGAACTATAAGAGAAATAATTTATGTTCCTGTCACATAGTTTGAACTATTATTGTAACAGAATCTAGGAACAATTCTAAGAACATATGTTCACACTTTCAGATCTTTATATCCAGATACAAATAAGAGAGACTAAATATAAATCTATAGAAGTACACAGATATAATTTAATCTGGAAGTCTAGATTCTATAAAATCTTAAGATTTTAAAACTGTTTTTTTAAATTATTTAAAATATAAGATGGTGCTTATACCTTTACAGACAGAGAGCTCTTTAACCAGCAATATAATGTATTCATTGGTTCATGATCCCCAAACCTCCAAGGAATGTCACAAATCTACACCTTGCAGCCCTGAATTCTGAATTTAAATTAAAATATATGATATATGAATGGTGTAACATAATGCAACATACTTTTGAAAATTATAAACATCTATAAATTCCAATAATAAATAACAGTGTTAGGTCAGTGTTTAAGTAGATTTGTAAAGCCAATGTGATAACACAAATGCTGCTTTATTACTTTATCTCCGGTGTCTTTCACAACTGAGTGGATTGTCACACTCTATTATGTGGCACACAGATCCATTGGCAAGAGCTATCATGCTACTTGTCTAAAACAGTCTTTGAAAATGAAAATTTGGGCTAAAAATAAAGGAGGCAACCTGCCAGTAAAAACTATTCAAACCAAAAGTCTCCCTAAGGGAAATGATAAGAACTCCATTTTTCATGTCATATAAATCAAGATGGTAGGAAGTTCCAACTTGTAAGATATATAGTAAATCCATCAAGATGAAAAGTCCAAATTTTAAATAAATTTTTACTTATAATAAAGAATGAAAGACCATACCAGAGAAACAAGGTAAGTCAAATTAAAACTTTGGCTTCCTATTTGATTTTCTGCTTTTACTCACCAATTTTTTTATATGATTGCCAAAGTTAAAAAAAAAAAAAAAAAAAAAAGACCTGAGAAGAGGGTTGGGACACAAAATTTGTAGGACGTGATTTTTTTAAATCACCATTTTGTTTTACAGAGGTCTTAGGGATTGGTTTTAATGAGAAAGGAGACAGCAAATATTGTCAATAGTATCACTCTACCTCCAGAAACATGGATTTAAAAATCTAAATGAGATACCACATGTGCCCAATAATAGTAGCTACTACATATCACCTGAATGAGTCTCATAAACTGAAGGAAAGAACCTAGGTGCTTTGATGGGGTGAAGGAAAATAATCCTTCCTGGATATGCAGTGACGATAGGTTTGAAAAAAACTGCCTATAAAAAGTTATTTTCTATAACTCTTTTTGATAGAGTTAGTTTTCTGGAATGAACTGAACAGAACTAAACTATTATTGGAACCACAGTATTCAGTTGAGCAGGAGAAATAACCTCTAGGTGTCCTTTCTTCTCCAGCGGGATTTCTTTTCAGATGTGAAGAAGAGAATGAGAAGAAGGAAAGTATCTTCTCCGATTATGGCACCCAAGTCTGCCACACAAAGAATGAAGGAGAAGAAGATATTAAAAAAACAAATAACAACAACAACAAAAAAAACTCTTTTTTTTTTTTCTTCAAAATGCCTACTCAAAGCTATAGTGGAGTACTTTGTGTTTCCTTTTTAAATACAGGAGTATGTATTCTTCAAAACTTTTCTTGGGAAAGATGAAACTATTGCATTACCCAAGGTATACATTTGGGCTGATTGCAAGGGTGGAGCCAGAGTCTAAATCCTATTCAAACAAATGAGAGGGGTTGGCAAAGAAAAGTGTGAACAGTCATTCTCCAAAATAGACCCCAGTGACATGCAATTACAGTTTTTCAGATACCCTGCATTTCCCTCTCCAAAGAATTCTACAGAATATTGTGGTTTAAAAGAAATGCACCAAGCTGGTTTCCAGTTACATTAAACCCTAACTAGGATCCTAGGTTTAACTCTGCTGAAAGCTTTCTCTCTGTATATGCTTCTCCTCCCAAATCAATTTTCCCTAGAGGCGTCAGGGAAGTGGAAAATCTTTCTCTTCTAATTTTTGCCTCTTACCTTTTGTAAAACCCTCAGTTCTTTTAAGGCATTTCACAGTGTGAGATTTAATTACGTTCAGGGCTGCTTTTTTCTCCCGGTCCTTCATTGGTGTTACTGATTTGATCAAAACCCCCAAGTAGAGATTTTATTGAGTTCTGAGATCTAAAATATCCATATCAAATTTTGGAAAATCTTGTGTTCCTAATAAAGTTCTTTACTTTCTTGGCATGCTCATCTTATATCAAATTAATAAAGTTTTGCTAGTTGTTTAAATAGATGAAATGTCACACTTTAAATAGAAAAGGAAGGCTCTAGCTAACTGACCTATTTTTCATCTGTGATTTAGAAAAAGGCGAGATTAGCATGGATATTGCATTTTCAAGGACCTCGCCACTATTAAATAGACTGTTAAGTGCATTTTATGGCTGAAGAGTCTGTTCCCAGTTCAGTCTACAAGACGTGTTAAGTTCATCTCTACCTGCTACATTGAACATTCACTGACTAAAATACTTTCTGTGGATGTAATACCTATGCTCTGTATCTTTTAAGTACATAACTCTAAATATTTTAGGACTAGTAAAACCTAACTCAATAAAAGCACCAAGAATATGTGTTGTCCCTCAAGAAAAATACAGTGTTCACATTTATACAGTGATAGACACCCAGTGCTCCATCAGCACCTGTATATCATAAGGTGATCGAATGTTGAAAAATAATATAGGTATCCACAGTGTAAGGTTATTAGTCTTGTTTAAACCAAAAAAGATAATCATAGCTAATTAAAATTCCATCCCCACATCAACTCAACTTATTCGTAGGGTTTCAAGGCTCTGAAAGGAGTAATTTATGGATTTATGCTATGATGAAACATTGTTTTTAAGGAACTTCTGCCTAGCAATTTACTTTGCTCTGTAGGTGATTTTTGAATACTAAAGAAAAATGTGAGTAAATAAACATGAGATAAAGCTTCAATCTAAAATTAAAAATACTTATTTTTATTAAGAAATTATTTTCCTGTATCTCCCTCTTATGAGAGTTTGTAATCTTGTACTGTTTTAGCAAACCCCAAAATAAGAAGGTCTGTTAATAAGTTGTGTTAAAGGGACTATGTATATACCTGCCTTTGCTCAGAACTTTGATTTTTATTGTTTGGTAGACTCCAGCTAACCCAGATATCCATGAATAACAGTAATTAAAGGGATTCTTCAATTCAAAATTTTACATAGCAAAAAGATCCCTTGGGTGGGGGGGGTACTTTTTGTTCTGAGAATTCCCTATAGCTCAGACATGCATTCTAAGTGTTTAGGCCTTTTAATATACCCAACTTCAATGAGGAAATCCTACTAACCACTCTAAATATAGAAAAGTCTCCTCTGGTACATCCTTCTTTCTGACACAAATAATGATATAGCCTTTCCCACGCTGTCCAGTTGACAGTACTATAATCTTTCTTCTGTCATCTCATTCCACTTTGCTAATACCTCCTTTATAGCATCTAATTCATCCCACTGTGTTGTAGTTAAATACATGGGTTTTTTTGGCAACTTGATCTTTAGATATGTAAGAGGGTGCATGCCTTTTTCTTTTCTATAATATATACAATTGCAAGCCTAATATTCTGAGACATCTTGTTCATAATAAACATTTATTGAATAAAATTCATAGACCAGCCAGTCAATAATCAATATTATATTTATTAAAAAACTAAGCAGAACTGTCTGAAAACTCCTAAATTCCTAGTCAAACCAATAAGCATAATTTGAACATACTTGTCCATACATTTGTGTTTTATTTGTATTTACTTTTTTTTTTTTTTTTTTTTTAAGGAAAAGTGCAGGCAGGAATGAAGGTGAGTAGGGAGGCAGGCAGGAAGAGAGAGGAGGAAGAAGCACTTAATTTTATTTAGTAGTTCATCTTGGTTATTTCCGTGGGCCCCAGGTCTTGAATCAGGAACTTTGGGATGTATGTGGACCACTCTTCCAGTGATCTAAACCGCTAGGTCAGGATGTGCCAGATTTGATTTTTTTTTTTTAATTCCAGAAAGAAAATCATCTAAGCACACCCTGGTGGCTGAAGCATTAAGTCCCGTGCCTTGCACCCAGGCTCTAGGGGAAACAACCACGATGAACAACTAAACAAATGAATAAAGTACTTCTTCTTCTTCTTCCTCTTTCTTCTTCCTCTCTCTTCCTCCCTTCCTGGCTGCCTACTTGCCTTCATTCCCATTCCTGACTGTTTCCTTCTGAAAGGAAAGAAAGAAGGAAGGAAGGGAGGGAGGGAGGGGAAGGAGGGAGGAAGACCCATTTGAACATTTTATTTAAAAAAATTTTATTAAGTTATTCATAACATTGTAAAATATTTATTCCACAAATATACTAAGGCTAGGTTTGTTTGAAAATGATGGAGGAGGAGGTGGAGAGGGAAGAAGAAGGGGATGGAAGAGCTTTGTGTCTCAGGGGCTAAGAGAGCCAGGGTATAGACCACGTAAAGCCCAAATATCTGGATTCAAGAACTGTGGTCAGGGGAAAAAAGTTGAAATAATAAACAAATATGCTTATTTCCCTTCCTTCTTTCCTTCCTTCCTGCCTGCCTGCCTTTTAAGAAGAAGCAGGAAAGGAGAAGAAAAAGGAAAAGGAGAAAAGCATTGGGACGAGATAAGCCATATCATTCAAATTCTCACTTTTTAACTTTTCTTAGAATTGCTTGGCTTTTTTCCCTTAGTCTTTTCCTTTGCTTAGTTGAGATGCAAGCTTGACAGTTTTTGACTAACAAACCAGTAGGGCTACAAAAATGGTTGTCCCCCACCCCCAAGCAAGACCTTGAACCTGGTGTCTTGGCCTTTACATGGTCCACACCACATCCACTGGCTTAGCACCTGAATCCTGAGGGCATGCCCACCACTTAATTTTGAAATCATCTGTTACATAGCAATAGAGAACTGGTATAATATAGCTGGTAAAAAAAAAAAAAATCTCCAGAACAAGCAAAAATGTTTTCTTCCCTCTTAATAACCTCAGTCACCGTCCCTGAGACAACAGGATCACAAGGGAGCACATTCAGCTTTGCGTTTCATTTGATTCTCTTAATATAAAATGGAACTTACTCTATATCAACCAAATAAATGGTCTCTAAGCATTGCATTATGTGGCTATGGTATATTTGATTTAAGTAGGCCCCTTCAGATGGACACTTCATCTGTTGCTGCTTATTTGATATTTTCAAACATTGGTGCAAGCATTGATCATCTTTGCACACATACATTTATGCATGCATGTAAGTATATCTAATGGGATGGAGGCTGCTGCTCCCCTACTAAGGTTTGTGTCAAGTCCACTCCAACAAACTTCTAGCAGTCAGACTAGCGTGGCAGTTCTATGGGATGATTCATGTCAACGAAGTAGATTCCTACTGAAGGTAGCTTAGTTTTGTTTAGCTTTTGTCTCCCTGCCAAAGTCACTCTTGTTGTCCTCAGAGCTATGTGTTCCTCGTGGTACTCTACAGCAGACTTTAGAACTTTTGCTAAAAAGCTACAATTGGCATATCCTTTGCCCAGATATTTATCTTATGTCAAGGAGTCTGCCTAAGCTTACTTACTCTGATCACCAACTTTACCAGTGCCTCTCAATGAAGAGAGCCTGCCCCCATCAAAGGAATTCCCAAATAGGTAAATGCTGCTAAGAACAATACCTGCAGATACACAGAAAACACAAAAGACGCTGTTTTAAAAAACGATTCAAAATTATAAAATTATTTTAAAAATTAAAAAAATTGTTGCATTTCATAGGCAATTATCTAAGACACTGTTAAAAGAATAGAAGACATAGAGATAGAAAAAAAATTCCATACTCATGGATTGGAAGAATTAATAATATCCAATTGGCCATCTTACCTAAAGCAATACAGATTAATACAATCCTGATTAAAATTCCAATGACAATTTTCAAAGTAATGGGACAAATAATACTAAAATTTTTATAAAACTCCCAAAGGCCTCAGCAAATTCTATTAAGCAGAGAAATGGAAGTATTATGTTCCCAGTGATCTCACCTATATTCAGAATACAGACAAATAATGCATAAACTGATAAAAATAAAATCAAACTTTTAGACTTGACAGCAAGGTTGAAATTTCCGGAGGGGAGAAAGGATAGGGGATGGACTCCTGTGGTGGAGAACTTATCTGTCCCTTTATTTTATTTTATTTTATTTTATTCCTCTTTCCTTCTTTTTTTCACTTGTGTTTGGTCTGTTTCTGTTCATCAAAATAAAGAGGAAAAAATAATGCCTAGGCATACCCTGGTGGCCTAGTGGCTAAGTCTACCAGGCATAGTCCATATACATCCCAAGGACTCAGGTTTAAGACCAGGGCAGGAAAGGTGGGGAGAGGGGAGGAGACAGGAGGTGTGGAGAACCAAAATGAACAACTAAATAAAATAAATAAATGTATTTCCCCCTCCACTTCATCTCTCACCCTCTTTTGTGCTCTCTAGAACCCTTCTTTCTTCTAGATGAAGCTTTTCTGTTTTCACTCCTTCCTTGAGTCTGCAGCAGGCATGACTCTACAATGCCTGAGAGAGGGGTCAGTCTAAAAAGAGAGCACAAACCTCCAGTGACTGGCTCGCAGCACATACCAACACTCCCTGAATAGTCTCTCAAATGCTCTCCTTAGAGAAGGATATCCATTCTCACTTTCCAAAAATGCCTGGATCCCCAGTTATGAGACACCCAGTTTCTGAGGCACTCTGCTATCCCGTCCCAGGATGCTGAGAGAGTAAGTGACACCTATATGTAGGCCCAAGACTTTCTCATGGCCTGTTCGCCAAAAGAAACAAAACCTTCCATCACGCATTCCCAGGGTCTGCACCTCAGCACAACCCTCTTATGTTTTCATTAATAATTAGTTGGGGTACGCCCCAGTGACCTAGTGGATAAGGTCAAGGGCACAGTCCACATACACTCCAAGGACCCAGGTTCAAGACCTAGGGCCAGAGGGAACAATCAAGATAAACAACTAAATTAAATTAAAAAGTTCTTCTTCCTCCTCTCTCTTCTCACCTAATTCCCTCTGCTCACCTTCATTCCTGCTTACATTTTTCCTTAAAAAAAAAAAAAAAAGATAAAAATAAATGAGTTGTATGCACCCTGATGGTTTAGTGGTAAGTCCACTGCCTCTGGCTGGAGTAGTCCACATATATCCTAAGAACCTGCGTTTGCAACCCAGGGCTGGGGAGGACAACTAAGATGAGCAACTAAATAAAATAAGTACAGTGTTTCTTCTTCTTCTCTCCTTCTGCCTGCCTGCCTATTCACCTTTATTCCTGCCTGTACCTTTAAAAAATTAATTAATTAAGTAAAATACCAATTTATTGTATCATCATTTTAGAGGTAAGTTAGAACTTTTCCACCTTCTAAAGACAGCCTGCCTTTCTTGGCTCATAGTCCCTTCTTCCATCTTCAAAACCAGCAGTATAGTATCTTTACATCCCTGCCCCTCTGACCTTTGCTTCTGTCAACACTTGTCCTTCTCCAACTCAGACTGCCCTCACTCCCTCTTATTAAGGACTCTTGTGATTATATTGGATCCATCCGGTAAACCAGGGAGATCTCTCCTTGTCAAGATTATAATTAAGTCACATCTACAAAGTCCCTTTTGCCACAGAAGGTAATCTGTTCATAGGTACTGGGTATTAAAATGTGGGTATCTTTGAAGGGTCATTATTCTATCTACCAAAGATAATATGAATAACGACTAAAATCTGTGAAGCTAAAGATGGAGAAACAGAGATGCGAAGAGCCCAGGTTCCTGATGACACTACATAATTGCAGTGCCAGCCTTGGACTGCCTATCTGCAGATAACTAAATGTCATTTTTTTTTTACCACTTTATTTGTTTTATTTAGTTGTTCACCTTGGTTTTCTTCTCAGTCCCAGGTCTTGAAACCTGGTTCCTTGGGATATGTGGCTTGCACTTTTGGCGGAAGGCAACTGACTGCTTCACCAGGGCATACCATATTCCTGATTTTTAAAGTCACAATTAGTTACATTTTTATTTACTTGCAGATGAACACATTCTAACTGAAATATTGCTTTCATTGTGTGAAACTTATTGTGTTGAATTAAATGAGATTGTATTTAGGAAAGTGCTTACTCTGCTTAGGTTATACTGAATTTTCTTAAAGCACCCTATTTGCCTATATGACATTATTTTTCCATCGTACACTCTTTTTCCTTTATATCCTCTTCTCACATGTATGCCACCCCTCCTTTCTTTTTCCTCTATACCCTCCTCTCTCTAAGCTACCCGGATTTGCCTGGCCAATTCAGTCACCATTTCAGTCTCTTAGAGGTGTCTTCCTGCCAGCCCACAGGTCTTCCCACATCTGCTCAAGAAAGTTCTGGTTAGGTATCTTGCACTGGTGTTCCCATGGCAGCCTAAACCTACCTGATCACATCACTCTCTCTGTTAGGCCAGACTACAAACTCAGAACCTGTGCTTATCTTGCTTTTGTCTGTACCAGATGCTAACAGATACTGTCAGGAATCAGTTTCTCTCTGTCCTTCAGGTAGATCTGGTTTTTTTCTCTTGACTTTCTTCCTAAGCAGATTCTTCCCACATTGAACAATATGGCCACCAGTAGCTTCAGGTTTACCTTTTACCAACTTGGCAACCTTAATGGAAAAAGAATCTCTCTCTCACATTAGTCCAGAAAAAGACCTGGCCTGACTCTCAATGGCCTAAATTGAGCTGGGCCTGGGCCACATACCAACTTGCAGAGCAGAAACAAGGGGTCAGCCCCACCAGAGCCACATTGCTAAGAATGAGGGAGAAGATACTTCACAAAGGAAAATGAGCAAATAGATGCTGGGCAGGCAAAATAACGAAGACCACTAGAGAAAATATTACATGTAAGTTTCTTGGGCACACCCCGGTGGCTTAGGTGCTAAGCCAGCTGCTGGGGCATGGACCATGTACAGCCCAAGGAACCAGCTTCAGAACCTGGGACTACAGGGAGCGGGGAACAACCAAAACTAAACAAATAAATAAGTGTTTCTTCCTCTTTCTTCTTTCATTAAAAATGCTTCCTCCGTCTCTTCCTTCCTTTCTTGCTAACTTGCTAAAATAAAGAAAACATATAGTATTCTTGATGTGAGTACTTGCTATATTCCAGACACCAGGCTAAGTCATTTTTATTCACTCAAAAAATTACTGAGCACTTACTACAGGCTCAGCACAAGAACAAAGAAAGATGTATCCCTGTTTCCAAGATATTTAAAATCTATAGAGAAATTTTATTTTCTCACCATATCGGAAGCTAGAAGCTCTAAATCATGTGAGTCCTGGTGAGAATTTTCTTCCTTCTTTGTAGGTCACCTTATCTCTGTGCCCTCAAATGATCTTTTGTTGGTACATGGGTATGAATCTCTATTGTCTTTTCTTCTTCTAAGGTCACCAGTCCTATTGGATTTAGCGTCCCAATGACCTCATTTTAATTTGTCTCCTAAAGACCCAATATCCAAAAACAGACATGTGGGGAGTGGGTAGGACTTCAGCTTATGAATTTGGAGGGAATATAATTCAGTCCACAGCACAATCCTATTAAAAATCGGAGGAGGGAAAAACAACGTATCACTTCAGAAAACAATTTTACTTGACTTCCCAACTCTTAGAGAAGTCTTAAATGTGAAAATGATCAACTATGGATAAACCCTTTCATTAGTAAAAATAACTTGCAAATCACCCAACAACTCCTGAGTATCTGCAATGTGCCAGATATTGTTATAAGCATTTTACATGTTTAAGAAATTTCATCCTCGCAACCAGGATGGTAGGTACTATTAGGCAGATACTACTTCAATTCCCATTTTGCAGATGAAAAAATAGAACCTCTTCAACATCACACAGCGAGCAGACAGCTCTATATTACTTATAGTTGTTAGAGTTATTTCCAGTTTCCTATAGTGAATACACATGGCTATATAAAAACCATTAGAAAGCAACACATATCAATTATCTTTTTTATATAGCTTGTCATGAAAAGTGCTTGAAACAATACTTTTAAGTTAAAAAGAAAAACATTGAAAACTCCAGTCAAATCATCAATGTACAAATGAAGCATCTCTCCTAAAAATGTTAAGAGTTCCAGTCATCTGCTTTGTCATACATAACAGGAAGAGTGAAATATTGCCAAACTCTGCCTTTATTAGTAGAATACTGATTTAGGATGCACCTTTATGGCCTAGTAGTCTTGTACACCTTGGGAACAGTCCCACAAACATCCCATGATCCTGGGTTCGACCTGGGCTTGACGGAAAGAACCAATGTGAACAACTAAAAAAAAAAATAAATAAATAAAGTGTTTCTTCCTCCTCTCTCTTCTCTCTCCCTGTACCTTTTCTTAAAAAAAAAAAAAAAATATATATATATATATATATATATATATATATATCAGTATTTTTTTTTTTAAATGGAGATGTGCAGTCAGGAATGAAGTCAAGCAGGCAAGCAGAAAGGAAGAGAAAGAAAAAAGAAACATTTTATTCATTTTATTTAGTCATTCACTTTGGTAGTTTACCCCAGACCTGGGACTTGAACCCTGGTCTTTGGGATGTATGTGGACTGCAGTCTTCTGGAGGTGGTAGACCCAACAACCACCACTCCACCAGGAGATGCCTCCTCAATATACTATAACAACAGTTAATTTGCTTTGTAAACATTAAGTATAAGTGGAAACAGAAGTCCCCTCACCCCAACCAGGGTGACCAACTGTTCCACTTTCCTAAGACTGTCCCTCTCTTCCAGTCCAGAAAATCTGTGTCTCCTCTGGAAGCAGAAACAACTGTACTCACTCAAACATATTATTGATTTTGTTTGGTTTTTGGTGCTCAAAGCCAAAAATTTAACTTGTTTTGTTCTATGCTAAGGCAGTGACAAGTAGCTCGTGGCAAGTCCTAATTGAACTAGAGAGAGGAACAGGGTTAAAAAAACTGTTTTTAAAAATTTCATTTCAAGAGCCCAATTACTATTCACAGAAAGCACAATTCTCCTCAACTTTTAAAATTCAAATCCATCCAAAGTGACATTTACCCCAACACTGGGAATCCACCTGACCTGGGTTAGGTCCCAGATAGTCTCATCAGCTTCTTCCTGAGTGCTTCTCCTCTCTTTTCTCAAATGCTAGGAAAATTTATATATTTTGGGTATGTGAGACCACCTTTTGTTCCAAAATCAATTGTTAATGACTTAAACTTTTTCCCTAGTACTTAGACTTTTGACTAGAAAGAGCCCAATTTCTTTTAGAAAAACTTTGCTCCCAATTTTTTTTTTTTTTTTTTTTTGGCCCCAAAGCTTCATGTCTATTTTAAAACTCAAAGACAAAGCTGAAACTTTTTTCTCTAAGATATCTGCTATAATAAACAGTGATAACTAATATGCATTATATTTTATAATAATGGTTCTACCTCTTGGAGTTTTGATGAGAATTAAATGAATATAAATTGATTAACACAAGTTAGCATTCCATAAGTATTTTCTGGCCAATCACTGTTCTAAGCATTTTACATGTATTCCTACCCCAACATTATGAAGCAGGCACTATTATTGTTCTCTAAGTTATAGATGGGACACTAAGTAACAGTAAAGGTGAGCAGGTTCTGCACCCTCTTCATTATGCTGCTCTCTTCTGCCTCTCCGAGAGGACATTAAAAAGTTGCAGGAAAAACTAAGATGTGAATCAAAGATTAGCATTCCAAAATACTGCTTCAACATCTTACTTTGAAACACAACAGCAAATAACAGTAGGAGAGTGAGTATACAGCCATTTGCTACAAAACTCTTTCAGTTTTTATGTATGAGCATTTCCATGAAAAAATGTTGAATGCTCTCCTCCAAATATTATGATAACTTATGAGCACCCTAAGAACCATTCAGATGATTCTACCTTAAAAAAAAAAAAAAAATTCTAACATCCAGTACCTCATTACATATGAGAGCACACATTTAATTCCTAAATTGTACAGGGTAGACAAATGCTATGGGACTCTGGAATAGTGATTATAAGTGAGCTAGCATGGAGACCTAGCAGAAGACTAAAATACACCTAAGAAATATCACCGTGCGTTCCATTTCTGTAGATATGGCAAGAAGAGAAAAGTAGACACACAAAAAAGGCTAAATTAAAAATCAGTCGAAAGCCCTTGAGCTAATAACCAGTGCATCAACATTCTTAAGGAGAGAAGTCAGAAGTTGAATGTAAATTATTTGCCAATATTTGGACTGTATCCTAAGCTATTAGTATTAACATAGCAATAAGAAAAGCTAGCATTTGTTGAATAATCATATCTACCTAGGATTGAGTGCTTTACGTGTATAGATTCATTTAATCATCTCATCAACTCTGTAAGGGAAGGTACTATTATTGTCTCTGTTTTCAGATATGGTCACTAAGGCACAGAGAGTTTAACTTATACCAGGTAACACAGTTGACCAGTGATGGAACTAGAATTTGAAACTAGACAATCTCATTCCTAAACTTATCTTCTTAAATGCTCCCTTATGCTGTCTTCTCCAAGTTTTAAGTACTTAATTCTTAACTTTTCTCTTTCTTTTTCCCATCTAATTTTTTTTTTTTTTTTTTAAGGAAAGGTGCAGGCAAGAATGAAGGTCAGCCGGCAGGCAGGAAGAGAGAAGAGGAAGAAGAACTTTATTTAATCATTCTATCTTGGGTGTTTCCTCTGGCTGCAAGTCTTGAACCAGGGACCCTGGGATGTACACGGACTATGCTGCAGTGGAGGAACGCACTAGACCACCAGGGTGAGCCTTTCCCACGTAAATTTAGAATCAGTTAAGAAACTGGCATAGGAGTCAGAGATAAGAAATATCAGTTTTGGCTTGCCCTGGTGGAGTAGCAATTAAGTCTGTCACCTCCAAAGGAAGGCAGGCCACATACCTCGGGTTTGGTCCCGGGTTTGGTCCCGGGTTTGGGGGAGAACAAGCAGCGTGAACAATTAAATAAAAATAAAATAAAATGCTTCTTCCTTCCTCTCTCCCTGTCTGCCTACTTGCTTCCATTCCTGCCTGCACCTTTCCTTTAAAAAAAAAAAAGAAGTTTTATTTCTAATGAAAACTAAATTAAATTATGTACATTCAAGTGGACTTGATAATAGATGCTGAACTAGTCATACTTATCTACACAGTTATAGGTAGAACTATAAATAGTTGCATATCTCAACTATAAGTAAAGAGTACGTTTGTGAAAGTCATGGCATGTCAGAGGCTGAAAACGCTAGGAGTAAGCAAGGCAAAATTATTTGGGTGATCCAGCTTGGTTCCCTCTTCTAACCTCCCCCATCAGAGAAGTCATCCTCTCTCGTCAGGGTGTAGAAGAGAAAGACTTCTAATGAAAACTCCTTTCTGTTCTAACATGTGGAGCAGGAAATTAGTATTTTCTCACCTAGTATTTCTCATTTAGTTCAGCTGTATGAGAAGAAAAACACTGGACACACACACACACACACACACACACACACACACACACACCCCTAATATGGAGGCTTACCTGAGTTACTGAGTTAACTTATAAGGTCCTGGAGGACAGAAATCTAAGAGGAAGAACTCCTTCCAAATCAGTATCTAACTGAGATAATCCCTGAAGCACTAAACACTTCCCTTGGCATGTGGTCAGTGGTCAGTTAAACTCGGGTCCTCTGTTATCACTGCGGAGGCTGTTGTTCTGTATTCAGTTCAATTCACTTTCTACGTGAAAACACAGAACAAAACCATTTAAGTAGGTTCCTGGCCAAGACTTGTCCATGGGAAAGAAACATTTTACATTTTATAGCACTGTGAATTTTACAAAGCACTTTAACATACATTATCTTATTTGATTCCCAGAACAATCCTGGTAAAGCAGCTATTACAATGGAAATTGCATTTTGTGCAAGAGTTAAGATTCTAAAGTAACATGGTAGGTAAAATATCAAACATAATAAAAATTAGTCACAAGAATCCCTTAAATTTGCCCTTACAATATATATACAATATACCATCTCTTCATTAATCTAATAGCCAGTTTTTTCCTCCATTGTTGGAATTGGTGGATGCCTCTTTGGTTTAACTCTTGGATGTAATAGCTGACAGGCATTTAAGGATCCCACCGTATGTACCAAAACCAATAAATAAATACATAAACAAACAAAGGTGGTATATTTAAACACTGAGATCCCTTTCTGTTTTCTGTACTAGAATGTTCCCGGTGTAAAAGACGTACGGGAGCTGAAACTAACTGTGGACAAAGTAATTTCACAGCCCCCTTCGTTTCCCTGTAGAATTCAAGGCACAATCAATCGCATTTAAACTCTCTCTCCCTCTCTCTCTCTCTCTCTCTCTCTCTCTCTCTCTCTCTCTCTCTCTCTCTCTCTCTCTCTCTCTCTCTCTCTCTCTCTCTCTCTCTCTCGCCTCCCCCCTCCCAACCCTCCCTCCAGACTTCCCCTTTTTTCTTTATTCCTCTTACCTCACACACATAGTGATGTTTGCTTTAATTTGAGTAAGCTAAACAGACATATAATATTCCCACTAAATTCTCCTAGTCTGAGGGTCACATTTTCCAGTGACTTAACCAAAGTCGGCAGGCAGCAAATTCCACTACCACGACTTCTATCCTACCCTCTGTTACCATACATTACATTTTCTCAATGACCAGATAGTATAACTGAGGTAGTCTTTACAAGTTCAAAGTTAGGTATTTTCCTAGTCAGATCCAACACAGGTAGATGGTGACTTCAAGTGAAATCTCAAAAAAAAAAGTTAAACTGAGTTCACATAGACCAGAGCTCAGCAAAGACATAAGGCACATGTCCTTGTTCTTGTGAAAGTGTTATCATATCTTTAATGACTGTTGTCAAGTCCTCTCATCCACAAGACTGAAAAATACCCTGAAAGTGAAAAAGTGATTTACCAAGTGGCACTACAGAGTAGATTGTTTCACATTTGTTAAGTTGTGAGAACACAAAAATGATAACCTAGCTCAAGCAGATGGAAGGGACAGTGGTCTCAAAAACTTCATTTTCAAATATGAAATGTGACAGCAACTGGTGTTTATCAGAGAAAAAAATAAAGGTAGCCTCATGAAAATATGACCACTATAAATCAGTAAAATGGTCAAGTAATAATAGTCATCATCTTCGAGCAATCCAAATAAATAATCACAGTAAATCCTCACATAATCATGTGCTCCCCATTTTGCAGATGAGAAAACTGAGCTTCAGAGGGACAAAACCCCCTTTTTCAAGGTCACATTTATGAAATAACAGGGTTTGACCTTAAAACTATCAGATCTTTTCAGAATACCATCCTGTCACTCAAATAATAAACCCTCTTAGCAAAGGAGTCAATTTTTAAAATACAGTATAGTTCTCTTTTATATAGTTTTTAACTTTTATCATAAAGTTTATTTCCTTACACATCAACTTATTGATGTAAGAATATTTTAAAGCAACAGATATAAGTGTAACTCCTAAGCATGTACGTATATTAAATATACTGTACCAGAATGATAGCTCCCAAAGTGAAGAGTGGATTTACTCAAAGTTTTTGTGGACTTCTTTAAGTTATCCATAGGGATCCCTGGTGGGGGTGGGAGGGGAGGGTGATTCAATCACTGGTATGTAGTGTTAACATCAGGAGTCATCAAGGAGTCATCAAATTGCTAAGGGTTTGAATGACAGATATCCTAAGTCAAGACAAAAGGGAAATTATGGTTTAAAACTCTCTAAATTTGGTGCACACTGGTGGAGTGGTGGTTAGATCAATCACCTCCGAAGGAGTGCGGTTCCCATGCCTTAGGTGTGAGTCCCAGATCTGGAGGAAACAACCAGTGGGAGCAGCTAAGTAAATATAAAATGCTTCTTCCTCCTTTCTCAAAAAAGAAAAAAATTCTAAATTTTTAGTTAGTTACTCAAAAAGATCTGTTAGCTAAATTTTGAAATGATAATTATAATGCTATAATTCCTCTCTTTTTCTCAGCTAAATTATCAATAGTGGTCTTTATATGGGGCATATATGGAGTACATCAGATATATCCAACTTCAATGTCAGAACTAGGGCTAGGAATAAGTTTTGTCTTTTAATCCAATCTATTAACTCTTGCTCTCCATTCCCTCCAGCAACAAGATCAACTTCATCATAAAGTCATAATTCCTGATGCATGTGGAAAGGTGATGCTACTGAAATGCCATCAATAAAGCAGATGTTTCACAGTAGTTGTGATTAATTTGTACTGGTCTTGATACCACCTTGGTCTTGTAACCAACATTTACATTTGCAAGATGGCAGAATTTGAGAAATGGCTTATGGGTATAATCTGTCACAATGGCAAAGAAGGAAGCTAACTGGTCTACATGAAGACCAAGTCAATTGGGGCCACACAATCTAGATAAGAATTTCCCCCAAATGCATGAATAAAAGTAATAATAATAATAATAATATACACAAACAAACATGTTATCTTGATCTCAGTTGCAGGGCAAAGAGGAAATAATCTGGGATTTTCCTTCTCTATATTAAACAGTAGAATCTACATACGTATCTTTCAGGGAAGATGTCTAACTTCCTAATTTCATTTGGTAAATGGTTTGGATGATTGACAGGCAGCAGATAACTTGTATACAAATGGTTACAGCCATGAAATAAGTTAACTTTCTAGAAAAAATGCTTTTGTTCTGGTTAAAAAAAAATAATGATGAGATTGTAACAACCATCCCACAAGACTTTTACCACCAGTATAGTCTGACCCCAAGCAGAGTGGTTATTAGATCCCCAAGTGGGTCTCAGAGCAGTCCATGGTCAGTGGCCTAAACTTGTGTATTGAATGCGGGATTCTGATACTTTCTCAAAGCTTTAGCTTTTGCTAAAGTCTCCCCATCTATCCCATCCCCCACACAGTAGTTTTTATGGAGAAGCCAAACGACTGTGAATTCTTTGGGTTTCTAGATAAAGAAACACAACACATGATAATATGATCATCCTTAATATTAAAATCTAAACAAATGACTCTCAAATTCTCCATACTGGGGAACTAAAGCATTCTATAAAAAGAAGACACTAACAAAGATACCTCAATGTGCAATGAATTCTTTTGTGAGGTAGTGATACCTCAAGGTTTAATCCCTTAAGGACCTGGTGGAGGTAATTACTGGTTATTTTGTATTGGTAGGTTTCAACTAATTCCACATGGACGAGTAAACATTTGAGAAAAAAAAAAGTATAGATGTTGGCATGTCTTATACTTTTTAGATCTTTAATACGTTGGGGGGTTTTTTTGGCTCCTGAATTTAAATAATTAATGTTGTTTATAAAAGCATTTATTATAAGGGAAGAAATTGCAGAAAAAGAAGGGGATGAAACAGTCTCCAAACTTTTGGGAAGACCTGTTTTAATCAATTAACAGTCCTCAAGATTCCTCATCCCCACGGGCACGGTGCTTGCATATCATTTATTAGACATATAATTTTGATCGTTCCCTTTGTACTCAGCAATGTTAGACCGTAAGGGACTCAGAGGGCATCTGTGACAACGGTTTATTAGTTGGCCATGCGGGCTCCAGGAAGGCACACCTTACCTAAGCTGGGAGGCTCTGGAAGGCTGCCTGGAGGAAGCGCGGTCTCCCAGGTGGGGCTTGAGAACGCAGACAATATAGGGTCTGAGGTTGCTCGAGCACTAACACAAAGTTCCCTGTGATGTAGAAAAGGGTAGCCGGCAACCTGTCTTTTCGATCTTTTGGAGAAGAGAGTCTAGTTTACCATCTGTTGATAAGAGTGTGGAAGAGATGGAAGGAGGAAAAGAACCAACGCTCCCCGCGTCAGCAAGGCGTGCCCTGCAGCTCCAGCAGCCAGACCCCGGGAAGGAACCCTCCAAATGCCGAGTCCGCGGGAGCGGGAACAGCTGGGGCCCGGATGGCCGCGACAAGACCTTGCAGAGTCGGCGGCTGGGATCACAGGCCCGGGGTGGGGGCACTCTAGTCAGTCCCCCACTTTGGCCTTGTCGTCGAAGACCTTAAAATTGTCCAGGGCTGTGGCCTGCCTGGAATGTAGTAACGTTGCCCCGGGCTCCCCAGAGAGCCCAGGCTTGGGCGTCTCGGCCGCCCCGGTTCCTCCGGCAGCCAGCTTCCCAAGGGCGGGCAAAGGGGGCGCCGAGGCGACTCCCCACCGTGCCCCTAGCTGCAACCTCGTCCCTCAGCGGGTGCCTTTCCTCCCCGAATAATTCAAATTCTCTTCTCCCTTCCCTCCCTCCAGGCAGAGGAAGTTGCAGCCTAGAAGGCGAGGCCCTCGCGACCCGCGCACAGGTGGACCGGGCGTAGGAGGTGGAGGGACGCTAAAGGGGAACGACCCCCAGCGCTGCGGCTGGGCCTCCCACGCGCGGGGGGATAAGAATCTGTGCCCTGGAGTTCCCACCTTTTTCCCCTTCCAAATAACAAAGCAAGAAGGAAAAGGAGCTGTTGATCCCGGTAGAACCTCCCAACGCCACTGAGTCGGGGCGGAGCTGGCGCCTTGGGCC
The DNA here is from genome assembly GCA_004363575.1 of Solenodon paradoxus. Lineage (NCBI taxonomy): Eukaryota > Metazoa > Chordata > Mammalia > Eulipotyphla > Solenodontidae > Solenodon > Solenodon paradoxus. The sequence goes on along the minus strand of RJWH01000224.1, from coordinate 733,221 downwards.
TCGGGACTCGAATCCTGTAGGGCCTAGGGCTTCTCTGTCTTTTTCCTTCTCTCCACTCTCCCCAAACTTCCCTGCCCCACTGTTCGCTTTTGTCCTTTCCTCAACTGGGACGGCCTTCCTGGGTAGAGAACCATCTTTCCTCCTCTGAATATTTACACTTGGGTGGCTGGGTGACCTAGGAGAAGTCACAGAACTTCTTGGATCAGAGAAGAGAGGAAAGGGATTCTCTAGGCAATGAAGGTGTTCCCTCTCCCTCCTCACCTAGGCACTAAAAGGACTAGTGTGTTCATAAGCACGCAGCCATCTGGAAAAGCAGGATTTTTTTAAATGTATATTTTTCATTTTTTAAATAAGGGTATTAATTTAATTCTTATTTTGAAAAATTCTAATGCAAGACATCACTGAAGAAAGTAAAAATGAGATTATAATATTTATGACTCTTTGGTGATTTTACATTTCTTCTCAGATTTTATTCTGGTACTTCACTTGCCCTCCTTAGCTGGTTTTGCCCCCCAAGGAGGGCAAGGAGAGGGGAGGGTGATGTTTGAGAAACTGTCTTTGGGTGTAACTTAGGCAGCTGTTGGAGGAAGGTGTTCTTTCACGGGGGTTTGGGTCTGGTTACCTTTAATTTGCGCTGGACGAGGCATCTTGCACTAAGGTGTGTTGCTCAGGGGATGGCTCAGATTTCCTCACTTGCCTGGAAGAGTGAAAGCAAAGGGACAAACAGTAAAGTAGACCACTCCATCAGCAAGAAATATACCCCTGGAACTGGGGTTGTGGGATGAGGGTGAGTAGACACAGCTGGCGTCTGTTCAGGCCCAGGACATGTCACAGGACTCAAGGCCAGAAGGACACTCCACCTTTTAAAAGATGTCTCTGAGTAGCCTCTTCATCCTTCCAAGTTATCTGGGAAACTGGAATAGGTACTCTGGGCCCACTTTTAAAAAGCCTATTTTTATACCCAAAACTGAATTTTTCAAAACCAAGCACACTGCAGTTGCTAGAAACAGTTGTTTCTCCGTCCAGAAGCAACTAAAACAAAACTCTTTACATGCCTGTAGCTCTTTACCATTTATAAAACACATTTCACTGACACCAGCTCATCTAATTCTGCAAGCCCACATAACAGACTCATTTTCATTGTAGAGGCAAGGAAGTGGAGACACTCAAAGAAACCAAGTGATTTGTTCAAGGTCACAGTTAGGAAATGCCTAAACCCTGACCGGGACACCCGTCTTGCAAGGCTTCTCTCATTCCAATGCTTCCTGTCATCTTTCATGAACAGATCTTCCACCCCCTACCCCCAGTGACTTGCCCTAGGCTCTGAAAATGCCCTTACACACACACACACACACACACACACACACACACACACACACGGCAAAGTTCATTGTATGCCATACTTTGCCACCATCATGGACACAAGTGAAGTAGAATGGACACATGGCTCTGAAAGCAGCTTTCTTTAAGATCACTTTCTCTTCAGGACAGTCTTTCAAGGAACCCACATTAAATGTCCTCTCCTCCAGGAACCCACCCCCCCCACCCCATAGGGACACCCCACCCACCCACACCTTTCATGTTCCCCTCACTGTCAATACTTTCTTTAAACCAGGTAAAAAGAATAACCTGAAAAATAGCTCTTAATTGCTTCCAAGTCGATGTTTCCTCACCACTAAACTTTATTGCTTACCCAATCTTTAGGATAAACTCCCCTCGGGACTCTGAACTTTCTATGAGACAGGCCAAGGAAAACAGCTTTTCTGAGATTCGACCTGGGTGATCCGGGAGGGAAGGATGAGCAAGAGTATCAGGGTACTCAGAGTCTGGAGAGGCCTGCGAGGGCTGGGACTGGACCCTCCGAGACAAACATGGGAATTTCCTACCTGCATGTCGCCCCCTACAGGCCACGTCCGTCATAGCAGCGAGAGCCCATCAAAGCCCTTGCTTGTATTTTGTCTGGGCTCGCGTTTTCTTGAACCCGGGAATCCATCTCCATTTCCCGGCAGACTTCCCATAGTGGCCCGACTCAGAGACTCCTTTCTGGGAATGCTCTAAGGAACACAGGGATCACAACTGCACTGACTTTATAGAAATGAGTGCCGAAGTAAGTGAAGATCATTTTAAATTAGTGTGTAGCTAAAAATTTCTCCATAGAAATGAATCCGAGTCCTCTTTTTTATTGCAAGTAAATCTGCCTAAGTTGAACAAAAAAAGGTCGTGTTGCCTTGAAATTGCAATGCAAAAGAGGGTTTCAGAGTTTTTCATTGCTGGTACCAGAGTTCAGTCATAGCAAATGTATGTTTCAAATCCTTCTACCCCCAAGTACTAACATTCTTTGTTTATGATATTTGCATTTTCCATTCTGCTCTAAACATTAATGGTTTAGCAAAGTTAAACTAAAAAGAGGAATATAACTAGGCCTATTTCATTGATATCTGCTGGGACTTTAAACAGAGGTTACCTGATTTGGGATTTGGGTCGGAAAGTCTCTTATAAGGGGAGGGGACCATCTCTGAGCTCTAGTTCAAAGTTAAGAAGCGGCTGAAGAAAGTTGACAGTGGATCTCTCCTCGTTTACATCCCTGCCTAATGCATGGCTGGAAAAACTCCTCGGGTCTCAAGCGGCGGCTGTGGTCCAGTGTCACGGCTGCGGGTGCAGTCTCGGTCGGTATTGCTGCTATGCGCGGAAATATGAGCGAGTAATTTTATAAGTAACAAAGGATCAGGGATGGAATGAGGCCCCTGTTATCCAATGCCATTTAGAAGCCTTGGATCAGCAGCTTCTTGAGGCTAAAAGTGAATTCAAGAAGCCCTGCCTTTCCCTTTTCCCAGGGGTGTCAGCTAAATTTAGAAATAACCTCTATGTGTTTGCACAAATCATGTACCATTTGCTGTTTGTGTAAAAACCGATTAGCCAGACACAACTGTGAAACAACTTGTTACTTTTATAGCTGCAACACACAAACAAATTTAGATCCGTTTAGTTTTCCTTGTAAAAGGAGATTAGAAAGACTCGCCCGAGGCTGTGTGGTCCATAATCTCTTCTCGTTGAAGGTTACTTGCTTCTTTCTATAGCGGTTGATTATCGGGTTCTTGTTTATCAAGTTAAACCATCTCACACACCCCCTCCCCCGCAACTTGTTTTATTTTAGGACCCTGATCCTGAAGGAATGTTTACTCAGGACACAATAATGTTTACCGTTTACCAGGAAAACAGGTTCGGTATTTGCGAGGAAGTGTCTTTCAAAGCAACTGCTTAGTCCACGTCGACAGCAGAGAAACAACTCCGCTCCGCAGTCGGGAACACCTCCGCGGCGAGGGAGATCAGCTGGACGTCGGCGCCAGGGACTGGCAGTGTTTTGCAAATAGTACGCGCTAAGGCCAAGCTGACAGTACTGCTATCCGCTCCAGTTTAAAAAAAGCGATTTCGCTTAAGTAATTGTAACAGCTAAATTAATTACAAAATAATTAGAATTGATGTGGTTTGAGGATGTTGGTAGTGATGGGAACTGGTCTGCGGCCTCTAGGTGTTTCATTTCTACTTTTTTTTTTTTTTTTTTGAAGGTTGCAACAGCTGATATGCATATTTAAAATAATGAGGACATCGCCCCATTCCTAACTTACGATCAGGCATTTCACATTAACCCAGCCAAAGGTGTATGTGTGTATACATACATACATATGTGCATGAATATTTTAAGGTGGGGGTTAATGTGCACCAGTTTTGAAAAGGTTACTAAGGATACTACTATTCTTTGGCCTTCAGAGGCTATGGATTGAAGGGAGAAGAGGCATCTATAAGGAATCCTTTGAAATAGAAATGTCATGGACTATTACCTTAGAAAGAGGTATTTTATTTAAAATAGTATGAAACTTATTTATCAGGTTAATATAGATAATACAATTCCACTACAAAATGCAATAGCATGCATTTAAAAAACTCAGTTGGATTGATTTACCACTTCTACTTAAGGGACAAAAATTAATATTGGAAAATCTAAGACTTAAATGCTACGATGAGGGATTTTTGGAATTTGCCTTATTTTGAAAAGATAATTGAAATGACGAAAATATATTTGGAAAGTTCGGAGAAGATAGAAATCTGGTATTTTAAAATTATGTCATGTTAAGAATTAGGTTGATTTTTTAAAAATGGTAATTTACTTTACCTACAGATATGCCTGATCATTTAGATTTAATGGACTAATAGGGAGGAGATCATCACCCACATTCCGATTTTATGTGAAAATTAAAAGAAAAATATTAATACGATTTAAATTACTCAGTCTTTCCTTTCTCCAATTAAATTGTTCTCAGAAATTATGAATTAACAAAGTTTTGATAAGGTCATTACTTGAAACTCCTCGAATTTCTGAGAAAGATAAAAATGCAAATAACCGTTTAAAAGTAGTATCAGGCACCTAAATAAAACACTAGTCTGAGCATTTTAAAAATTTATTTACAAAGTTGTGTACAACACGATGGAATAACATTTAGAATACCATATATATTCATTCATATATAAACAGACTTTATAATAGAATGCCACTTTTCGCCTTTTGAAAATTTTTTATATTTAAAATCTCCCAACGTCTTTGTACATTTTTTTCTCACATAAAACTGCGGAGAGTGAACCTTCAAAAAAAATGAAAGTTCAGAGCTCTAAATCTACGGAATTTGTTTTTTCTTAAAAAAATAAAAACCCCAAAAGGAAAATCAGTACTTTTTATACAAATATGTACAAATAATTTCCTTCCCAACCCCAAGGTACTGAAAGCAGGAGCCGTCGGGGTACATTTGTGGAAAATTTGGTTTTCGATTTTACCTGTATGGAAAGCTATTCCCGGCGGACGCGCGGTGAGTTTGCTGAGCCAGCCTAGGTGTGAGCGAGGGGTGGAGGCCGCCAAAGATCGGTGTTGAGGGGTCGAGGGGGAGGAAATGGGAGAATTGGAAGCGTCTGGGATTGGGCCGAGGCGCCGGCACCGGGGCGGGGCGCGCAGCCTGAAAAGTAGCCGCTGCCGGGGGCCGCCGCCGGACCCTGCATCCCGGTCACCCGCGCATTCCTATTGCGCCGGCCACTTGGCTTGAGCTGCGGCAGCGGCTGCAGCTGCGGCTGAGGCTGCCGGCTGCAGGAACTGTCCAGAGAGAGGCACGCTCAGGATAGGCGCGATAGTGGCCGTCGTCCGGCTCAGCGACAACGGCTGGTGTGTGGCCATGAGCGCCGCCGATTGCACGGTCCCGGGCGGCCGCAGGAAAGACTGCGCTGTGCCACTGCCCCCACCGCCTCCAGTACCCCCAGTTACCCCGGTGCCCCCAGAGCCCGCCGCCGAACCCCCGGGAGCCGTAGCGCCCGCTCCGATGATGTTTTCGATGCTGAACGACGGCCGGGCGCTTGGCTCTGATTTGATGAGTGACGCCGTGGTGCCCGCGGCGGCCGCGGCGGCGCCGAGGCTGTTAAGCTGCAACTGCAGGCCCGGGCCGAGCTGTGAGCCGAAAGCGGCCGCTTTGCGGCCCAGCTCGCTCGAGGGCAGCAGCGGCACGGCGGGCGGCAGCACGGGTGTCACCGGCGGCAGCGCGTACGGGTACTGGAGCGCCGCGGCCGCCGCGGCCGCCGCCGCAGCAGCAGGATGCGAGTAGGCGCCAGCCGCGGCCGCAGGGTGCAGGCCGTAGGGGCGGCCGTAGGGCCCCGCGGCGCCGGCCGCAGCAGCCAAGCTGTAGGCGCCGAAGCTCTGCATCATGAGCGCCGTCTGCTCACGCAGGTGCTCCTGCTGGTGGCGCTTGAAGCGTTTCCGGCGCCGCAGGAAGCTGCCGTTGTCGAACATGTCCTCGGACTGCGGGTCCAGGGTCCAGTAGTTGCCCTTGCCGGGATTGCCGGGCTCGCGGGGGATCTTGACGAAGCAGTCGTTGAGCGAGAGGTTGTGGCGGATGCTGTTCTGCCAGGCGGGGAACTTCTCCCGGTAGTAAGGGAAACGGTTGCTAATAAACTCGCAGATGCCGCTCAGGGTCAGCTTCTTTTGCGGGCTCTGCAGGATGGCCATGGTGATGAGCGCGATGTACGAGTAGGGCGGCTTCACCAGGCTGTTCTTGGGCTTGTTCGGGGCGAGTCCGCCCGCCGCACCACCGCTGCCCGAGCCCGGCCCGCCGCCGCTGCAGCCGCCGCCGCCCTCCTCGCCGCCAACGCCACCTTTGCAGCTGTCCGCCTCCGATGCGCCGACCTCGCCCCCTGGCCCGGCCCCGGCTCCTGTCGCCTCCTTGGGCAATGCCAAGGGCTGCTGGTGCGGCGGCTGAGGCTGCCCATGGTGGGGTGCCGCCAGCGTCACCTCGTCCGCCTCGTCCAGGCGCAACTCCGGTGGCCCCGCCGGGCTATCACAACCCGCGTCGCTGTCCTTCTCCTCCAGCCCGTCATCGCCCTCTCCCACCACATCGATGTCCACGTCCTCGGCCGTCAGCACCGTCTGGCCGGACATGTCGCTGGCGCTGCCGCTGCCGGACAGGGTCATCCCTCCTCGGGGTTGGTGGCGGTGGCGAGGAAGGAGAGGCGGGCGCTGGGGGTCGTCAGGGGCTGCCACCGAGCTCAGGGAAAGGGGTTAGGGCGCCCCCGAAAGATGGGGGACTGAAAGAAGGGAGGGGGGTAGGTAGCTCGGGGCCCTCCGGGTGAGGCTCACACTCGGCTGCCGGGCATCGCCCCGCGCGGGCGCTGCCGTCCGCCCCCGGCGGCCGCGCTCCGCAAACTCCTGCTGTCCCTGGCGCTCAGTCCTAGGCGCTCGCGCGGCTCCGGGCCCCGGCGGCTGCTCCACGCCGCGCCCCCTCACTTCGCCAGGCTTCCTCGGCCTCTGGCCCGGACGTGGGGAGCAGGAGCGGTGCAGGCGGGCGCGGGACAGCGGACGCCGAACTGCACGGGTAGGGGCAAGTGCGGGGGGGGGGGTGGGTGTCAGGGACGCCGAAGCCGGGGTAGTGGAAAGTCCCGTTTTAAGGACTGGCCTGATAGATTACTTTCTACTTAAAGATCCAGCGGGAGGCGGGGCCACGTGACCGCGCGTGACGTCAGGGCCGCGGCGGAGTCGGCCAAACTCAAGTTGGTTCAGGGAATTGTCAACAAAGAGACCAGGGACGCGCAACTCAGCGCTGCACCGTGCGCCAGCATCCCGCGGGCCCCGAGGGCGTCCTTGCCTTCCCTGGGACCCCAGCCTACGCCGGAAAGCGGCGTGGGGGTCGAGGGAGCTTGTGGGTGTGAGTGCGGCGGGTGGGCGAGGCGAGCGAGGTCGTGGGCCTGGGAGCGCCCGCGGGACCCGCGGCTCTAGCTGTCCTGCCCTCCCCGCCCCCTTCCTTTCCCTTCTCTTCTCCCCCTTTGCCAGCACTCCTTAGGCAAGAGACTGGGTTACATAGAGCAAGATTTCCACCTCGAATTTTTAAAAGGAAAACTTGGTAGTGTATGGGATTTTTGTTTTGATTCGATTTTTACCTCTGAAGGAGTAAGGATTATGCTTCCGGCTCCGTCTAGCTAATTAGACTTCAGCCCCCCCCCCCGCAAAAAAAAACACACACCCCCGCCTCCTGCGGCCGGGACACCCACTGAGGAAACGCGCTTCCCCCTCCCCCCAAAACCTCGCCTCGCAGGTCCTGTCTTCGTTTTCGCACCTCAATGTGGGCATGTTTATATGTATATATATAAATATATATATATTTCCCCCTTGTGGCCCCAACAGTATCAACTGGGGTTCCCGAAAGTCAGAAAATGGCTGTTGATAAATCTATTAGAATAGTTGCCGAAAGACGTAAAATAACAGGGAACCTATAAATAAAGAAACCGTAACTAGCAGTTCGGAGTTGTTAAAGGATTTAGCATGTGAAAAAGTCGGAAGTGAGGCGCTGGGGAAGGAGCCTGGATTGACGGCAGCCTTGGTAAGTAAAGTGGATACAGCAAGAGGCTTCGGGCCTCTAGTTAGACGCCGTTTCTGGCCTGGGACGGCTGAACAAAGTCGGGAGTGGATGATGTGGCTTCCTGGGCGGCTGGGCCCAGCCCTCTGAGATGTGGGGTGGCCTCGGGCAGGCTGGCGGGCTAGACGCTTAGTTACTGCTTAACTAACCTGAATTCTTTCCTCTTAAGGATAAAGACAAACCCTCCAAGATTTAACTTTTGCGAAACCAGCAGCCGAGCGAGTGGAACAAGAGGCGAGTATGGGGCCAGTACACATCGAGTTTCCTAGTCAAGGAAACCAGTGATGGTAGGAAGGGCTAGGATTGGGGTGGAGGGAACCACAAATCGACCATGGGTGCCTAGGATTGCTAAGGCGCATGGACCTCGCACCTCCAAACAGTGCTTCTTACTCGGTGAATCCCAGATGCGCTGTGTCTTCCCTCCTGCAGTTTTAGGCCGTCTCACTGCCAGCCCCTAACACCTGCCTGCTGGTGTGGTGGGCTCCTGGAACCCAAGCCTAGTGTGTATGCTGAGGCCTAAGAGGGGAATGCAGCCCCGCCAGAGGAAGTAGCACGAGAGGAAATAACAAAAGTATTTACACAGGACACTAGGATTTAATTCCTGGAGGACAGTGGTGCTTCTCATTCCCTCAGCCTCTGTTTCACTCTCATCTAGGACCCTCTTTTCCCTGGCCTAGATTCTTTGCCCCCCCCCTCCCCTTCATACACTTGCTTCATTATATAAGCAGTGTGACACCAATTGAATTTCAACTCTAGTAGATGATTTCTGGGATAAAACACCTAGCCCATTGCATCTTCTCTTAGTAAGAAGTCCCTAGTTGGGGCTGGGGGTAGGGAGGGGACAGTTACCCTATCCAGGGACACCTATTAATCTCTGAGGTAGGTTTTCTGTATCTAAATGATTCCTTGGTTGCACTTGACCCTAAAATATATCTTTTAGCTGATTTCTGCAGCTGCACCAATTTGTAGCTCGCTGGCTCCGAACTGGTTACAATGCCTTTTAGACAGCCCACTGCCAAAGCGACCAAATCGGTGAGCTGGCAGTCCACTGCACCAAGCTGCAGAGGTCGAGGCTGCAACTGTCCCAGCAACCCAGTCATTACAAAAGGAAGATCGGAAGGATAAGAAAAAAGAAATCGAAATTTACAAATTCAGAAATTCCTTTTTCTCAGCTTTGATTGTCCAGCCCTGGAGGCAGGCACCGGGCAAGCAGGAGCCCCTTGGCCGCCTGGAGTGGACCTGCGTGGACGTGTGCACGTGGTGTGTGCGGGTGGGTGGTGGCTCCAGGGGCCTCTTTAAATAGCCTCCAAAGGAGCCTAATTTCGATGCCGCTGCGGACCAGGGCAGGCCCCCAGGAATCCGTCGCTGCCTACTCTCCCTCCCTCCGCCAAGACCTGTCCAGATCTGTCCATTCCCTGGTGTCTCATTGAAACCTCCCCGGGGAAGGGGGGGGGGTGAACAATTCCCAGCCGCCAGTTCCATTTGTTGCGCTTTTTTCCTTCGACACAATAAAAGTCAAATTAATTGATTCATACCATTAATTACGGCGCATAGCGTGAAAAGCAACGCTTCCCCTCGGTTTGAGATCTATTGTGCTAATCTCTTGTTCAATCAGTGTTACCATCTGATGCCGGGTCCGGCCCTTACAGAAACTTTTCGACTCGATTAGCTGAATGATGAGACGTGCAGGACCCACTGGCTGCCGCCACGATGTCCGACGCCCGCGCATACAAGCCCAACAGCTTAATACCGATTTCCAGCTGAGGCAGCGGATTTTTCCCGCGACCACTGGCGGCTGGAGAACCCGCGGTGGTTTTCCTTCTTCCGGGAGAACAGCTCGGCCTCCCGGGGCGGGAAGGAGGCGTAGGGGCGGCTCTGGTGGAAGGCAGGAAGGTTCCCGCCGCCCTCGCTGCGGGACGCCGCCGGGGCGGAAGGGCCCGAGCCGACGCGGTGCGGGGTCCTGCCCTCGGCCGACTAGATTGCGGGATAAGCAAATCCTGTTTACTGCGTAATTGCAGTTTGCAGCCGAAAGCCCCTAACTCGTTCGTTTCCTCCAAACTCTAGGACTAAGCGCTAGGAGAAGAAAGAAAGATGCTGAAAGCCATACATTTGTGAGGGGTAAGACAAATATGAGTGGGAACAGAAATATTGGGAAGGAAGCAAAGAGAAATATGGGTAAAATGTTCTGAATAGCAGAGGATTGCTCGGTAGAAAGGAGGAACAAGTACTCCCAAAAGAACACAGTATGAGACTGACTACTTGGGTCACTACAAGCAAACTTCCCAGGAGGTATTTAAAGAAGAGGCCAGCTGTCTCACCTGCTAAGGTTTTAAGAGGTTTTAGTCAAAGGCTAATGGAATGATGCTCCCTCCATTTCTCCTGGAGTGGGCAGAGTTCGTGGTGCCCTGTGGGGAAGACTGCAGGAGAGGGTCCTTGGGGATGGGGTGAGTGGTGGTGATGGAGGTACCAAGGTTCTAGCAACAGGAAGCAGGAAAAGTGGAGTCTTAATCGATAGGAAGAAAATTGAGATGTCGGTGTGTGTAGATTTGATGTGTGCGTTCCTGGGGTGGGAGAGAAGCGAATGGAACAATTTATGACGGAGAAGGGGAAATTAATTAATTAATTACAACTCTATTTGGGTTCTTCAGTGGTCAACATGGGAAGACCGGATCTGCCAGCGTTTGCGGGAGGTGGAAATGACCCTCCTACCCCTTGCCAGGCAGAAGCAAACCCAGGTGCCCTCTTTCTCCTCCTTTAAGTCAGAGACTAAGCCAGTGGCTTGAATAAGTCGTTGTCCTAGAGTGAGATGGAATTATCACGCCAGCGCGTGCACTTTTCTTACAATCGGGGCAGAGGGGACCAGTTTCTGCATAGTGAGGGGCGTGCCCCCTTCCCCCGAAAAAGCAGCCACCCTCTCTCCAAGGCTAATGAAACAAAACGTGGGTGGAGCCCATTTGAAATATACCCCCCCCCCCCACCTCAAACCCTGCCCAACCAAAGTCGGCTCCTTCTTTACAATCTTCTTGGATTTGTTAAACTATTATCAGCCTCTGCCTGGGTGACTGTTATAGAGGGAACTGGGAAGGACTGAGCTGATACCCGGGTCCCCGAACCACTCAGATTGTTTCTGTTTTCCAAGTGGGTGGGATTTTCAACTCTTTCCCACCATCTTTATATACCTCTGCAGATTCCTTCGGGATGAAAAAAAAAAAAAAAAAAAAGGGTAATTTAATGTTCTTGTTTGGATTTGCATCTTAAAACTTCGTTTATTTTCAAGGCGTCCGCCACTAAGTCCCATGCCTTGGAGTAGGGATAATGGCGAGAGACCATAGGAAAAGAAGAGAGAGAGGGGGAGAGAGAAAGGATGGTTTCGAATTTATTTATATTGGAAATGTATAAACATCCATTCTGTAAAAGGCAACACGTTTAATTAACGATGAGAGAGCAGTTAGGGGCAGAAAGCTAGTAAAATTGTGTGATAAATTTATGGCATTGTTAGCGTGCTTTTAATTATGGCTATTATGTTAATTATTTCACATTAGCATGGAGTTATCAGCAGCATGTCAGATTTAATCAAAACGAGCCTTTCTCTCGAAAATTGTTCCTTTCATCCGGGAGGAGAAAGGTCCGGGCAGGATCGAGGCTTAAAAATGACTTGGCATTGAAAGCTCAAGTGTTTCCGACACGGTTTGGTGCGATGCGGCCGGGCCGGCTGTCCGCTAGGTCCCTCCAGGCTATTGGCAGCTCGTGGAAGAGCCCAGAGCTAGGTTTTTAGGAATTCACCATTTTCACCCCCTTCCGAGCCGACACTTTATCATATGGGATCATTCTGTCAAACAATATGATGCTGCTCATTTTTATCTGTCCCGCTTTGCAAAACCCCCATTCCTCCCGCGGAGGAGCAACAAAAGCCTCGGAGCTCCGCGATGGCTGCAGGCGGACCCGATCTTCCCCGCGCGCTACATCGAGTGACTCAAGTGACCCAGGAAAGAGGAGGGCGGGCGCGCCCACGGCCGCCCGAAGGAGCGCTGCCTGCCGGGGCTCGCGCGCCCAGGTGGATGGTCCTCGGGTGTGGCCCGGGCGCGACACGCCCTCCCGGTTGGCGCCTGCCCTCGGCCTCCCCGCGGGCACAGGGCGGAAGAGCCTTTCCCTCCCCGCAAGCGACTCGCCCACCCAGGCCACATCGATTTCTTAATCACCGCCGATCGATTTATTGGGAGCAAATAAATAGCCCGTTTTGGATATGTTTCAATTGTTGGTTTGATGGGGAGGAAGCTGACGCCGGAGGGGGCGCAGGGCCGCAGGGCGCGCGCCGGAAGGGGTTTGTGGGATGAAGCGCACGAGCCCACGGCTTCTGGCCTCCCGAGTCTCGTGGGAGCGCGCGTGGGGCCACCCTGCACCGGCTCCTCCGCACCTCCATCTCCCGTAACGCTTGGGCCTCCTCCAGTTTCGGCTTCCCTCCTGCGCCCTGCTCCCTCTGGCGGCGGGGCGGGCAGGAGCTCGGAGCTCAGTCCTTCCACCTTGTCACGTCCAGGCAAGTTCGTAGGGTTTATGATTCTTTTGTAAAGTTCCCCCTCGGGCCACGGAGCCGTGGACCTGCGCGAGTAGAGGCTTTTCAGACCCTGGGCAACTCGAACCCATCTGGCTGGTCTTCCAGCCCAGCCTCTGTAGCCTTTTCGCCCCTGGGCGGGGAGCGGCCTTCCTGAACAAGACCACTCAGGACCCCGCCCTTCCCGGGAAAAGGCTATGGACCCGCCAGCTGTTGCCTTATTTTTAGTGCCATTCCATTCGCGCGGTTATATTTAACTCGATGCACTCGGAGGAGGTTGTTCAGACATCGAATTCTCTACATCGCATCTCTACAAGCCTGCCTGTCTTGCCTCGGGGGACAGTCCCTCAGGGGCAGATTGGAAAACCCTCACTTTAAGAATCTGTGACATTTCTGGTGCTTGGCTAGAGAGGAGAGGTTTAGCGGGCCGGTTTTAGGAGCGGTCGTACAGCACTTCCATACATGCTGAGTAGAGGATGAGTCTTGGGGTGGGGGTGGAGCCGGTTGGAGGAGGAGCATTCAGTCCCAAGGAAAGGATTCTTTTGAGGAGTATTGGGTTCATTTCCTACTTTGCATAATCCAGAGCTTCCAGATGACCGGAAGACCTTTTACGACTCTGCCCTTGAGAAAGTTTATGATTTTTGCATTCATGCAGGAGGAATCCCCTCTTCTACTTACCCTGGAACAAAACCAACTGAATACTTAAATTTGAAAATATATTGTCTTTTCAGTTCCCAACCCAGTCTTTCCTTGGCAAAATTTCAAGAAGGCCATGGCACTGGCTCAGTCACATTCTGGGGAAAGGACCCACTTAGATAACATGTAGAAACATCATTGTAATAGTACTCAGAAGGTCCAACTGAATTTACAAACAATACAAAACCCTTGTACTAAAGCACACATCCGAATGTGACATGACCAGGGAAGTCAAAACACACGTTTTAAATTTAAAATCTCCTACTGACATTTTGAAAGATAGGATTTTTAAAATCTTGGGTCCAAAGCAGGTATTTTTGGTGGGGGGGATGGGACGGGTGGCCATGCAAGTTTCTCTACAATGTGTGGGAGAAGGTTGGAAGTCATACCCATTGCTAAATTTAGAGATTTAGAAAGAGGAGATATCTAAGCCTATGTATTAAATTCCTTTACTTGTTCATTCATTTTTAAGTACTTTGTTGAACACTTCTAGGAAGGAAAAGAAAAATTAAACTCAAGGTTTCTCAACGAAGATCTAAAAGACAGAATAGTGGTGAAAGATCTATGGCCCAGGAAAACCAAGCCCTGAGGAGTGGGTGTGGAATAAGATGGTGTGAAGCTTTTCAGTACTGAAGATAACCTGCCAGCTCTGACTTCAGGGGTATTCAGGGAAGATTGGAGAGAAGCATATCAGAACCAGAGATACTTTGGGAAAACAAAGAACTAAAATGCCCAAGAGCACTTCTAGACACCAGTGGGTACTTGCTCTCAAGGGAAATGGGAAATTTAAGTGTGAAAAGCAAACAGATGAGTGTTTCAAGAAGGGAGAAGATAGAGTATAAAAGTAGGGCTTTGTTTGACTATTTTGTCTAGGTTCAGTATGACCCTTTATATTGCGTGGAAGTTCTTCACTAACACATGGAAAAAATTTTAAATGGAAACATAGGTAAAGAGGAAAAGATCCTAGAGAAAAAAATTAGCAGGAGGAGATCATTGAAAAGACTGATTGGCAGCCCCAGCTTCTTTTTGTCTGTTAGTTTAGCTTGCCAACGGCCAGGCACTGGACCTGTGGTGGTAAATAAGAAGCTAGGCTCCACCTTTAGAATGCTAACCTCAGAAGGGCAGGGATTTTTTTCTGTCTTATTCACTGTTGTGCTCCTACCTCTAGCCAAACACTGGGGTGTGGGTTGGGGGGGGGGGGCACAATTAGTTATACTCAATGAATAAATAATGGCTCAAAGACTGAATCAATAGACACAGCTCCATTCTGATAAGTGACTTATTCAAGAAAGTCCATTATCAAATGTATTGTGATGATTTAGATATACTTATCATAGAATGTTATAAAGGTGTAGGGTAGACATACTCTGCCTACAAAAGAATGTAGGAAGTTTTCCCAAAGGAGATAATTCTTGAGCTACTTTGAATGATGAGTAATTACTGTTAGGTTGTTGAAGAGAGGAACAGCATTCGAGGCAGAAAATATACCTTGAGCAAAGACACAGTGGTAGGCAGACATAAAGAGCTGCTATAGTTTAATATAACTGAAACTTAAGATGGAAGGATGGCTTGAATTGTTAATGGAGAAGTGGAAGAGAAAAAGAGAAATCATGAAGATTTTTGAATTATTGGGCTAAAGAAGCTGAGGTTCACAAGGAACCACTGAAGGTTTTAACTTTGTGATAGGCATGGTCAGAGTAAACTTTTTAATTGATCTATGGGGCCATGTGAAGAATAAATTGGAGGGAATAAGATTAGAGTGACTATTTTAATTATCTCACTAAGAAGTGACCTAAATTAATGACAGTGGGACTGGAGAAGAGGGGATGAACTGAGAAAGTGTAAGAGGTAAAATGATATATCTGATTAATAAAGGAGAAGGCAGATACATGAAGTATCAAATATGAAATTCGGGTATCTAGAAGAAATGTTGATATTACAAGGGAGAATACAAATGAAGGAACATTCTCTAATCTCTTGCTCCTGAGTCATCCATATGACTATCCAAGTTACCTCTTTAAATAGCAATCAGAACATGCCAGTCATTGTTTATAGAAGAAAATCCAAACACCTGAAAGTATTTTAAGTGTCATGATCTAGCTGCCAACTTTTAGTTTCATTTTCATACATGCTCCAGCCATACGGAACTATATTCCATTCCCAGGGCACACACCAGGGACTCCATCATATGCCAGTTTTGTGACCTTGAGCAAATTCCTCAGACACTCTATGCCCTATTTCCTTGTCTGTAAAACGGGGATAATTGTACCTTTCGATGAGGGTCGTTGTAAGGATTAAATATACTCAAAACTTTAGAACAGGATATGACAACTAGTTGAGGATCACTCCAATATTTTTTGTTTTAATGAATTATGTATTTGCAATATCTTTTCCTGTTTTCTAATTGAGAAACATTGTCCCAGTCTTCTAGGAGTTTTCAGTTTAGTTGTGAAGATGAGAAAGGCAGATATTGTAAGCCTTTGAAAGGAGAGATTGAGAAACTTAGATTATTAATTTTCTTATCCTGAAACTGACTGTTGTAGAATTTTGAGCAGGGAAGTTGCTGTGACTGGATATGTGTTTTAGCAATAGCACTGTATCATCAGTATGGAAGATGAATTAAAAAGAGATGATGAATCCAATTTTGCACATACTAAATTTGAGGCACTAGTGGAATTTCTGAGTAGAGATAATTAGTAAGAGATGAGAGCCTAGAACAGTGCTCATAAAATGGAAATATAATGTGCATCACAAATGTGAGCCTAGTATATACTTTTAAATGTCTAATAACTACATTTTAAAAAGTAAACATGGTGTACCCTGGTGGCCTATTGGATCAGGCCACTGGGCATAGTCCAAGTATATCCTAGGGACCGGGGTTTGGGACTCAAGGCTATGGGGGGGCAACCAAGGTGAACAACTAAATAAAATAAATGAATGTTTCTTCCTCCTCTGTCTTCCTGCCTGCACCTTTCCTTTAAAATAAAAAAAGTAAACACATAGCTTTGAAACAAAGTCCAATTTAATATGGATAAATTTATTAGGAGAAAAATAAATAGAAACAGATGAATTGATTTTAATGATGCATTTTAATTTTTAATCCATTATACCTAAAAATACTGTCATTTCAACATGGAAAGTATATAAAAGTGAGATATTTTCTATTCTTTTTTTCTAAGTCTTTTAAATAGCCTTTGTATTTTATAATTACAGCAATATCAGTGCTCTATAACCACATGTCAGAACTACAAATAAAGATTTAAGAGTCATCAGTGTTCAAGTATGATAATTTAAGCAATGAGAGTATGTAAGCTCACCAAATGGAAGTGCTGGGTGAAAAAAGGCTGAGGGAATATCAGAGATGGGAGAAAAAGAAAGTGAGAAAATTGACACACCCATGTTGCTAAGGCAGCTGAGACGCAGGTCATATAAGCCCAAGCAACAGGACTGAGACCCAGGGCTGGGAAGACCTATCAATAAATCAGTCAATCAATAAACTAAATAAATAAATAGAACATGAATTGGGAGCAAGGTAACATATCATGGAAAACAAGGAAGTTGGCCTGGTGGAGTAGTGGTAGGTCTCAGTGCATGAAATCCACATACATCCCAAGGACCCAGTTTTGCATCTCCCTGGAGCAGCTATGATGTACAACTAAAGCAAACAAATAATTGCTCTCCCCCTTTCTCTTCTTATCTGCCTGTCTACTTGCCTTCATTCCTGCCTGCACCTTTCCTTTGAGGAATTAAAAAAAAAAGTAGTCAACAGTCAACATTCCTGAAATGCATCTCTATTATGTGTAACTGTTATATAGATGTTATCATAAGGGTTTAGCCATCTCTGAGGGGAATTATTGAATTATAAGGGGAATTATTGAAATATTAGTAGACTGCTTATTCACATTCTGTTGAGGCAATTATGGAAAGTAGATATCATTTTTTCATTCTGTGCATCGTTGCAAAATCTTACTGTTTGATTTCATTAAAGCATGTTGTTACCTGTTTCCATCACTTGTGCTCCAGTCAGTGGACGAATGTTCATTGATACCTGTCTGAAATAGTTCCATTTTAAGTCTTTTTTAAAAAATATATAATCATATCTAGGACCTATTTATTTTAGTCTCAGAAATGTCCCATTTTGGACAATAAATACTTGGTCACCCTCAACATAGTGGACACAACTTCCAACACTTAGAGCATATTCAGAAGCTGCCCATCAGGTTTTCTACTGATGGATAGGAAAGTTCTTAAAACAAAGAGGTGCCACTTACTACAGTTCAAATGGTCTCCAAGGTAGATCAGATCTTCTCTCTGCGCTCTACTGAAGTGTTCTGAAGGAAAATTGAAGCAGCATAGCTTGCTAAGACTGAATCTTCTTTGTAACCCCCAAATACATCCATATATTCCTATTCCATCCATACTCCAGGATGATAAAAATGATTTATTAAGCACTTGCTCTGTGCTAGATGCTCTCTTAAGCAATTTACAAATATGTACTTAATTCTTAAAATCCTCTTAAGAGAGAGGGGGCAAGATTTGAATGCAGTTTGGTTTCAGAGTCCATGATCTTAACCACTACATTGCATTGCCTGGTAATATCATCTTTCTTTTCACCTATCCCTTGCTTCCCTTTCTCATCCCTAATAACTTATTACTGGCACCCACCAGTTTTCAGTGGGGTATATTGACAATCATTGCATCTATAATTTTAATATTAATTACTTGAATTATGGAAGATGATATACAAAGAATAAACAGACCTCTATTTTCTAGTGATTGCTGCAGTTTGACATTTTTCTCTCTTGTAGGATGAAGATATGTATCAACAATTTTTGTATTATTTTCTTTTAATCATACTTTTCTTTCTCTTTCTTTCTTTCTTTCTTTCTTTCTTTCTTTCTTTCTTTCTTTCTTTCTTTCTAAGGAAAGGTAAAAGCAGGAATGAAAGTAAGAGACAAGCAGGCAGTCAGGCAGGCAGGAAGAGAGAGAAGGAAGAAGCATTTCATTTATTTTATTTAGTTCATCTTGTTTGTTTCTGCTGGCCCTTGGGTGCTGTCCCAGGACCTTGGGATGTATGTGGGCTGTACCCACCCATTACTCCATCAGGGCATGCCTAATACTACTTTTTAAAAGTTGATTTTAGATGCACCTTGGAGGAGCAGAGGCTAGGTCAATTGCCTCTGAAGGATGTAAAGCACAGACCACTGGTTTTGAGGGAGAGGGGGAAACCACCTTGTGATCAATTTTAAAGAAAAAGTTTCTTCCTCTCCTCTCCTCTCTTCCTGCCTGCCTTCCTGCCTACTTGCTTTCATTCCTGTCTGAACCTTAAAAAATTGACTTGAGAACCTCTGAGTCGGCAGTTCTTTAGGAAAGTATTAATCCAGATTTTTAAACAACTAATTATTGGCTATTACTGTATTATCTAAAATCGGTCAGCTTAAAATAACAGATACCTATTTTCTCATAGTGTTTCTGAGGATCAGGAATTTAAATGGTATAACTTGGTGATCCTTCCTTAGTATCTTTCATGAGGCTGCAGACAACCTGTTGACTGGGGCTGCGGTTATTGGAAGACTTAACTGGAGCGCACACACATGGTTATCTGCAGGAAGTCTCAGTCCCTTGACATGTAAGCCTCTTGATAGGACTGTTTAAAGTGTCCTTGTGACATGGCAGGTGACTCCCCAGGGTAAATGGCACAAGAGAAAAAGCAAGGCAGAAGCCATAATGTCTTTTTTTAAAAAGGGAAGGTACAGGCAGGAATGAAGGCAAGTAAGCAAGCAGGCAGGCATGGAGAGGAGGAAGAAGCACTTTATTTTATTTAGTTGTTCATTGTGGGTGTTTTCCTGGGCCCCAGGTCTCAAGCCAGGGACCTTGGGATGTACAAGGACTGCCACCAGAACGCACTAGAACAATGTTGTTTTTTTTTTATCACCTAGCCTCACTATAGGCTATCACTTCTATTCATCCTATGGACCACACAGACTAACCTTGATGAAATGTAGGAATATGCTACCTAAGGATGTGAATGTCAGAAAATGAGGATTATTGGAGATCATTTTGGTTGGCTGTCACAGTCCACTCTCTGACTCCCTGGCATTCATGTTGTTCCCACATGCAAAATGTACTTATTTCTTTCCAAGGTTCCTAATAGTCTCATTCTATTAATGCATCACCTCAAAGTTCAGAGTATCATATAAATCAAGTTCAGGTGTAGATGAGACTTTTCAGACATAGTTGCGCATTTCACTTGAATATAATTTCTTTTGATCTGAAGATGTGTGAACTAAAGGGACAAGTTATCTTCCCCTCTGCTCACCCCACAAATAAAATGGTTATATGCATAGGACAACTGCTTTATAGACATTCCTATTGAAAAAGGAAGAATAGGGGAGTCACATAAGAGTATCTGGTTCAAAGCAATTCTAAAATCCAGTTATGCCCAGGTAGGCATTTCCTTGATTAGGGCTCAATGCCTAAGAATAATTTTCCTTGACTCTTGGTTCTACCTTTTGCATTCTTATTTCTACCCTCTGAGTCACCCTTCCTTTTTCATAAAAGATGACATGTGTTTGCAGCTAAGTAGTTTTTTTTTTTAGCCTGTTTCTTGCTTATTGAAGTTTGGGGGATCCAAAACCTGTTTATTATTTTGTACTGTTTATGTCCCCCTCAGTCCAATCTGGTGATATTTCTGCCAATATAATTCTTTTCCCCTAATATAATTCTCTAGGTCCTGTCATCCCCGTGGCCATGTGATATTGATGAAAATGAACCCCATTCCAGCTCCAGGGGTGTGAAACTTGATTGATTTAATCCACCTATGATGGTTTCATTCACTTGCCAGAGATTGATTAAGACATGGTTAAGTGATACCATTCTGGCCAGTGAGACATAAGGGGAAGATTGTCCTGGGGTTTCTAGGAAAGGTTTTCTTTGCTGACAAAAAGATCTCCAGGGAAGAATGAGTTCTTCTTCTTCTACTAGACAATGTTATGTCTGCATATCACACTTGCAGTTGTCATCTTTTGGCCTTGAGGCTGGCAGAGGAAAAAAGATAGGAAGCACTTAGATTCTTCATTATGTAATGGAGCAATGGAATGAATCAATGACAGAAAAAAAATAGATGTTCTTTATTTTTAAACCAGTTGCTGTGTGTGATCATGAGTTTAAAGCAAAACCCAATCAATATGATGGGTTTGCTTTGTATTTTGAGCCAATTCTCAGGTATAGGCTGTTGAAAGTGGTGGATAATGGAAGACAAGCAGGGTTATGTGTTTGTCCAGTACAGTGGGAGCACTTCAAAGAAGTGACAATTTGTGTGCTCTGGTAGAGGAGGGGCTAGCACAGACATCCCAGTGTCCTGGAGCCAGTGGGAACAAATAAGGCAAATATATTTTATTCAATGCTTCTTCCTCATCTCCCTGCCTGTCTGCCTCTGCTTGCCTTCATTCCTGCCTATGCCTTTCTTAAAAAAAAAAAAAGAGAGAGAGAGAAAGGAAAAGAAAAAAATTATTATTTTAATTGTGGATCTTTCTCTTTTCCCTTTCCTGGATACCCATCCTTTTCCTGAGCCCCCTACCTCTTTCCTGTGCCCCACTCCTCTCTTGTCCTTTTCCCTTTCACTTTTCCTCATCCTGTTTTTCCTTCCCATTTCTCTTGCTTACTTTAGCCTCTTGAGACTCAGTCTTTGAGTTACCACTTATTTGTACGCATGGTCTTACTCAATACTGGTAGCAACCCTGTCTAGTAGATACTGATTACTATTCCCATTCTTAAATTGAGAATAAGATTAAGCAATTTGTTCATGATCATAGAGCTAAAAAATATCCAAACAGGTATCCCTTCAAGGCTGTGTGATTCCAAAGTCTGTGCTTGAATTACTATGCAGGAGAGAGAAACTCTTCTCAAAGAAAGACAATTTGTTTCATTGGTTGAGTTCAGGTACCTATTTGTGGATAGAGATAAACCAAAAACTATGATCAAGGAATTTAATTCTTGTGGGAGCCAATGCTCTAACTTTGAAATAATTAAAATTTAAGTATTTATTTTCCTTTAAAACAAAGGAGATGAAAATCCTGAAGGTTTAAAGCAAGGCCAAGATTCCAATTTGCCTAACCAGTTCCAGTCTGTTGAATTAGCTGATTCCCCAGCGACTTGATTACTTTGAGACCCCTTAGATAGTAAGACAGGAGGAAAATTTCTGTCCTAGAATCTCTCAGCCGCCCACACCTATAATGAGCTGCTAAAAGGGTAGCAACCACCGCTACCATATTTCCCTTTTTCCTTGAGTATATGACGCTAACCCATGGCCTACAGAGTGTTCTTTGAGACCCAAGGAAATGAATCTTTATTTTTAATATATTGATTTTGCAGTTGTTTAAAGGGAGACATATTTGGGTATTTTTTGTTATTGTTGCTGATTTTGTTTTAGAGAGGAAGCAATGAAAGCAGGCTGGCTGGAAGAAGCATTATTTATATGTTTGTTGCATTTTGGTTTTTCACCCCTGCCCCAGGTGCAGACTGGGTCCTTGGGTTTTACATTATCGCACCAGCATTTCACTTGCCTGAGCCAGTAGGGGCACCGCCATACTTAGTTTTGACCAGCATCTTTGTTTTTAGGCATAGGAAATTGCTCTTAAAAAAAAAAAGCCATGAAATCTTCTGTCCCTCATAGTTTTTTCAGTCTGTAACTCAGTGGGACTCCTCAGGAATTCAAATGTTTTTTAAATACAGTGTCTTAAAGAAGAAAGTGTTTTCTTTGTGCACTGATTGGGGTGTTGTTTTGAGAAAGTCATAGTTTGGAGCTTGCTCTTCCAAGACCACTTATAGATCAGCTGATAGTTCACAAAGAGCCCTGATGCCCCCAGGGCATTTACAGTTTTTTAAATATTCACCCCTACTTATTTAAAAGATTTAGAGGAAAGCAGCTATACTTACTCTTTTATTATGTTAAACTAATTTACATACAGACTGGAATTGTTTATATATGGGATTTTGACTGCGGTATTGTTTGCCTAAGGAAGAAAACTAGGTAGCAATCTTGTCATTCAATATTTACAGTCTGCAAGCTGTATATATTTGAAGAATCTTGCTAAAATATTGCATGACAGGAAATTTCAATAAGCATGTTTAAATGAATTCTAAGAAACTAGACAGAAAGGAAATATGCCTCTCTGGTTCTGAAACATTTATCTCCCTGGGTGGAAAAGGGTAGGGGTAAGCTTTTGAATGATAGATCGTCTGTGTGAAAAATGCACATTAATCTGTCGTTTAATGTGTTTCCTAAATGTCTTAATTGCTTTTAAAGCCATGTAAATAAATAACATCCAAAGGATGTAAATTAATATCCTAAGAAATTACTTTCCTGATATAAAGGCTCCTATTTCAAATATTATTTATAAGTACTGCAAATGATTTTCAGCCCAGAATTAAGAAACCTGCATTTCGGAAACCTGAATTTATCTGCTTTAAGGTAGGAACATTTTAATTTTATTTTGTTTTACCCTTAGGCTAATCCTCACCCTAGGTATTCTCATGTTATTTTATGAAGGAAGGATCAACTCTTTCAGAGTGGGGACAGAAGACATCCAACTGCTAAATTTTAATGGCAGTTTCAGTACTTTAAAGCTAGGAAAGAACCTGAAGATCAACTTAGCATATATTTATTTTTACTTCTCATTTTAAAAAGCGTTATTTAAATGAACATTAGTTTTCTGAATTAAAAGTGTATGTGCCTGAGTGCAACAGCAGTCCACTCAATTGCCTCATAAGAAGCAAGTCACATACCCTGGGTTCAAATCCCCGGTTGAAGGAGGCAACCAGTGTGAACAACAAATAAAAAAAAAAAATGCTTCCTCCTCCTCTTTCTTCCTGCCTGCCTGCCTACTTGCCTTCATTCCTGACTTGTAACTTTCCTTAAAAAAAAAAGAACTGAATGTGTCTGTTTTAATACTTTTCCTCACTCTCCCTCAGAAGATTAAAATAAAAATCTTTAAGTTGATTATCATTCTAGAGAAGCTTAACTGTTGAATTCTATTGATTCGTAAAACTCAGTTTATTCTCTTATTTTGTTCCTACAAGAGAATCTCCTTATTCGTCCTTGCTATATGAAGGTTCTGTGATATCTTGACTTTTGATTCATGATAATACATGACCCTGTATGTAAATACAAGTAGCTAGATATAGACATACATCCATGAAACATGTTTCCTAGAACAAGATTTTCACAACATGGATGTACTTTGACACCCCCCCGCCCCATTCTGTGAAGGGGAAATGCTAGTCATGACCCATAACATCAGTTTCATGGCTCTCTAATGAGTTGCAAGCAGCAGTTTGATAAAACAGTATCTGGACTTCAGAGAAATAATAGAATTGCACAAACACATTCTTTTTGATTTTTATTCAAGTGAAACCTCTTGCTTCCTTTCTGCTGTCCTCCGTGTTTTTCCCTAAGCATTTCCTCCTTATATTAAATCCAGACCTGGGATTTCACAAGTGAAAGAGGGTAAGGCAATTTTTATCATCACTAGCTTCAGGAACAGAGGAAGTTGCAGCCAAGGAGTGTCTTATAGAATAATCTGTTAAGGAATAAAATAACTGCTACTTGCATCTGACTATCAGATCCTTACTGGTACAATTTACGTCTATTATAGAGATGGTCTTTTATTACAGATTACTCACTTCATATGGTGTATGAGTCTGTTACTCTGTTTTTTAAGCACAGTGTACAGCTATTTAAAAGAATCTGTTTGAAAATAACTTACAAATCCTTTTTATTATTTTTTTGCAAATAATATTACAATGTCAACTCCAGGAAGGCAGGAATTTTTGTCCACTTTATTTACTGATGTATCCCTGACTCCTAGAACACTGGTTGGGACAAGCTGGTGTTCATGAAATATTTGTTCAAGAAATTGAAATGTAGTATTTCCTAAAAAGCTCCCCAACTGGAACACACCTCATATAGTATGGAAGTTTGCTGGACGGCATTCCTGATCACATTTTCTGGTAGAAGATCATTTTAGTCAAGGTCATAAAAAAACAAAACAAAACAAAAAACAGCAAAACTCATTATTGTAATATTAGTGCTTTAAGTGAAGCAAAAGATGCCAGGGAAAGAAAAACAAATAACTAATGGGAGAGGTGAGACCTGGTGAAGTAACAGTTGGGTTAATTGCCTCTGAGGGAGTAAGACACAGCCCTGGGTTCCAGTCCTGGGTCCACGGGAAAGCAACCAGTGTGGACAACCAAAAGAAAAAAAAAATAATGCTTCCTCCTTGTTTCTCCTCCTGGCTGCCTTCCTGCTTGCTTTCATTTCTGCCTGCACCTTTCCTTTAAAAACAAACAAAAAAACTAATGTGAGAAAAAAAAAAAATTCTAATGCGAATAATACGAATGCTTAGAAAGGGAAGGATATTGTCATTCAATTTTTAAACTCTTAGAAGTAAATATTGTTTTTAGTCCCCTTTTGAAGAAGTTGATGTTTATTAAGGCTTAAGTAAAATTGCTCAAGGCTGCACAGCTAGTAACCAATTAAACTTCAATTTGTACCCAAGCTCAGTGTTTTAACCATTACAATATTTAAGCATTACAGCTTATTAAAACGCTGACGATAACTCATACATTTAAGTTTAAAGGTCACATATTTGGAATTTTTTCATTCATTCATTTAAACAAATGAAGTTTGAGACCCTACCAAACACCAGGTATTGGATCTACAAGGGTAATCACAGGGATGTTGCTCTTACTTTTCTGACCATAGGAACTGACGGGACAGACAGGTAATAGACAAGTTAAGAAACAAACACACAAGCTAAAAATACAAAATGTGATTAAAAAAAGGAAAGTGTTATAATAGAAAATAATAGCTGGGAAGCCTAGAGTGACTTATTTTAACTCAGAATTTCTTAGAACATCTTCTAAGCTAAGATCTGAAGGATCAGGAGCCAATCTTTCTAAGGGAACAGGGTAGTTGGAGGGGTGCTGGGGGGAGTGAGAGGGTGGGGCATTCTGGAAGCAAAAGCCCAGAGGTGAAAACCAGCTTGGCTAGTTAGAAGCTTTGTGTGGTAAAAGGACAGGAAATGCACCTGGAGATGTTGGTCCCATCAGATCACACCTGGTCTTACAGGCCATAGAAAGGAGCTTGAACATTTTTTAAAAATAAATACTAAGGGATAGGCATTCTCTAATCAGTTCTTCTGATAACACTAACCATGAGAAGTTATAAATTGGAATAGTTGATAAATACATTACATCAAATGAAATTCCAATACTAATGATTATATTGTGTATGAACATAATGTATGACATTAACTATGTAGGCATTCTTCTATTTTTCACTGTTATCCAGTCTTTTAACACCTTTCAGAAGTGCATATATTTTCTTTAGTTATTTCCCAGCTGGAAATGTCCAGTGCTTTATGTCTATTCCAGTATTATTTATCTCTATAACATATCAATTGGCTCTTTGGAAGGCAGACATTGAAGTCTTACATAGTGACTCACTGTGGATCCTACAGTAAGAAATTTGCAGACTAGGAGCAGCAGACAGTATTATAAAGTAAAACGTGTTAAGTGGGATACAAGACACCAATAAAAAGTTACTCCTTGTGAGTTCAGAAGAGAAAAAGATTCATTTTAGCTCTGGAAGATTGAGGGGAGATTGGGAGAGGGGGAGTAAGGGAGACTTCCTGAAAGAGGTAGATATTCCTCTTGGTTTTGAAAAGGTAAGTAGGATTTAAACATTAGGAAATTGGAAAAAAAAAAAAAAAAAGGCAAAATCCAGTCAAAAGTATAAATGAGTGCTTGTGGGTTTAGCTGGTCCTTACTGCATTTGGGATCCTCAATTTGATATGATTGTCACCAGACTCTGGGGAAACATCCAGGACTAAAATAGTTTGAATGTGTTATATAGTAGGATCGAAGTTCATAGCATTGTGCAGGAAATTATCCGTAGTTCCAGTCAGGGCTGTTTGTGTTGCCTTTCTCAGTCGCTTACATTTACTAGCAAATTATATAAAGGTATAAAGAATTAGATTATTTTAAAAGCGTTGGATGGGAGACCAATAATTCAGTCTTGTTCTGTTGATCTTGATATGTGATCTTGTCCCAAACTATTTCCGTTTGTAAAAGAGAAATGACTTTGTCTCCTTCATCCCCTTCCTATAACTGCATAGATGACTGTGAATGGTGATGAAAAAAAGCCCAGAAGAGGTTGCATAAATCAAAGCAATAAAAACAACAATTAAGAAAGCACTGTCATGCAAAATGTTGTTTAACTCTTCCCTTTCAGTCAATTTGTATGGAAACCTTGGGTTAACTGGAAATTCCCTCACTTTTCCTGTTTTGAAACAAGATATCTTAGTTTGAAAGTTAAAAGAAAACTGGAGGTATTTGAATTTGTGGTTGAGAGTGGTCAATTCAGAAAGTTGCAAGTGCTGGTAGTTTATAAAGGCTTTGTGTCTTTGTTAACTGGGTGGGTGGGCGGCTGGTGGTGATGGAATTCTTTGTTAAAATTCAGAAATGAAAACGTAAACACAGCACCCTTTTAAAAAGCAGCCTTTACAATAATTGCAGGATGTACTTGTATCAATTACTGTCAAAATATAAAAAATATTTGGAGTAAGACTGAAGATTTTGTAAAGAGGAGTTTCTTAGAAAGCTAAGGTGCAGTACTGATATAGCTGATTTTCAATGCCATTATAACTATATGAGATATCTGGAAAAATATCTTAAACTGGAGAATAGTAAAGTATTATGGTTTGTAGCATTTGCTACATCCGCCAACCTGCCACTTATTTCTGACACTGTCTAAATAATTGTGATTATTACTTAAAGGAGGTTGTTCTTTCTGATCTCAATTTTAAACAATTCTGACTTTAAATACTAAGATGAAAGAAAATCAGGACATTCACTTAATTAATACAGTTATTTTCTAGAGAATTTAAAAAACAATACATCTCAACCTTTCAAAAGTTAGAATAATGCCGTTAATTATATATTTATTTTAATGTAATTTAATAGCTTCAAGTACATTTTTTAAAGAAAATACTTGGAATGAAAACTTAACTTTTACATACTAATTTATAAGTAAACCTTACACTTAAGCCAGGATTTCTAAAGGTTATACTCTAATATGTAAAATATTTAGAAATTAAAAATTTATATTTAAAATACTTCTTTTTTATCTTTCATATTAAAGTTTTATCATTTACCAATATCAACCAGGTTGCTTGTGGACTGATGTCCTGGGAATGGAAAAATTGATTTTCTTGGTCTTGCTCATAACAAAGTTATAATTCCAAACTTAAGGCCAGCTATAAGGTAGAATATTTATGACACAAAATGTATACATAAATATATATACTTCTAAAACTTTAAATACATATATACATTTTTTTTTTTTTGGCTTACTGAAACTTCCACTATCCTATATATATGTGTATTATCCATATATGCATAGGTATACATACCTATCTCAAATCTTATTTATAATTTTGGACCAAATATATCCTTAAAATAGCTAAGTGCTGATAATAAGGAGCTATTGGTAGTGGTTTTGATTATTGTAAATGATGAATATTTTCGTGTAAATTTTTTCTCCCCCCCCACTTTTGTGTGGTACTATGTATCATTTCTGAGTTCTCTTCTGTAAAGTACTGAAAAATGATTATGAAGTGTTGCTATAAAATTGATGAAATATATTATAGATAACCATAAATAGAAAACAAGTTCATTACTTTACACTCACATCTAAATTTGAACCCCTAATTAGTACTGGCTTGATTATCTACTTTTCTACAACTAACTTTTGGTGATAATTGTCTAAAACTAGAGCTAGCTTCAAATAATAGCAATTTCTCATCCTGATCAAAAAAATGTGCTTTAGTCCTCAATGGTCTTTCTAAATAGGATTCTAACAATGTTTTGAGTATTTGAAAATAATTGTGTACCTTTCAAAATGATCTGTCAGAAAGACAACACATCTGAAAAGAGAAAATATCCATATCTCTGAAATGTTTTCCATATAAATATAATACATATTAAACTTACGTATGTATTCCTTCACCTGACCTCCCCCAACCATGTTTGTGAGTTGTTGTACACTCTTGGCCATTTAACTTTCAGGATATCTGAATTTGGGGATCTGCACTCATCCTCTGAGATCTTTATCCTGCATATTTATATTTAAGGAAGCTTGAGGTCTCTTCAAATGAAGGATGGAAGAGTCAGAAACAGCCAGGAGACCTTTAAGGATTGGTGGAGACTTTTGACGTTATGACATTAGGATGGTAAACATCACTAAATTCTAAATTCTTGCAGGATTGATAGGAAAGCTAGATGACCACTGTCTAAGGGATAGAATGACTTCAGGTGTTTGAAGAGATCAATTACTGATTTAGAAAGCATCTCTACAGGACTATGCTAAAACTATATTGGGGACTGATTTAGGCTTTTTGTTTTTCTGTTTTTGTACACCTATTTTTGTAATGCACCCCCCCAAACCACAATTAAACAGGATATTCATGCAATTAACCTTTCCTCTGTCTGTGATATGGAGTGGGGAAGGTACCCCGATTTGCTGTTTTTTCTCAGCATTAGAGGCAAGAATATATATGCTCTGCCTTTTGCTTTGGTTATTTAAAATAGTTATCTCCTAAGTGGAGGAAGGTATAACTAAGTTACATGAAACACTCAAAGAAGAGCAGGAACTGTACAATACAAAGGAGCTTTCATCTCACGGCAAGGTTATTGCACTTATATTTATTGGGTTAATATATATTATAAAGTTAAATTAAAATAACCTTACAAATTATACATATAACTTAAGTTTGAAAAACTTCTTCCAAAGAAACTTTAGTTTTTAGTTTGAAGATATTATTAATGATAAAGTAGCAGAGCCTTCCTAGTTGGGGTCTTCTTTAGCCACCTTATTCATCTTCATTTCTAAAGATATTTCCCTTGGATGTAGAATTATAGTTAGAAAGCATTCCTTTTTTTTCTTCTTCTTTTATTACTTTGTATAGATACTGTTTTACTGACTTCTTGCTGCATTTGTTCTGGTAAGAAATCAGCAGTCATCAGTTTTCATCTTCTGTAATGTGTCTTTTTTCTCTAACTGCTTTTAAGATTTTCTGTTTATCAACAATTTTGAGTGATTCGTTATTTTGTATCTTGGTGTCCTTGGGGTTTGTTGGGAATTCTTGGATCTGTGAATTTATATATTTATATTTTTATATATTTATATTTTATATATTTATGTTTTTATTAAATTTGGAAATGTGTTAGTCTTTATTCAACTTTTTCTCTCCCTTTTTCTGGAACCCATTTACATGTAAGATTGTTAGACAACTTATGATATAATTTCTTTTTTTTTTCTGAATATTTTTCTCTCTGTGATTGGAGTTGGTTAATTTGTATTGCTCTATCTTCAGGTTAACTTGTCTAACCTGCTATTAATCTTTTCCAGAACTTTTTCTATTTTAAACATTGCAGTTTTTAATCTTTAGAAGTTTGATTATTTAAATATCATTTAGTGTCTCTCCTTAACATATTTAACATTTCCTTTAGTCTTTTGAATAGATGAAATGCAGTTATAACGTCTCTTTTAATGTCCTTGTCTAATAATTCTAGTATCGTCTTAGTTTTGGGTTGGTTTAGCTTTGCTTCTGGCATACCTTTAAACTTTAAAATGGGTTCCACTTTGATGGTAAGTTAATAAAATTATTTTTGTTTTGGGCCATCAATTCCTGTTTACTGTTACACATTCATTGTTTCTTTGTTTCGTTTCTTCAAAGTTGAAAATTTTGGATTTAATTTTCT
This sequence comes from Solenodon paradoxus, assembly GCA_004363575.1. Taxonomy (NCBI): domain Eukaryota; kingdom Metazoa; phylum Chordata; class Mammalia; order Eulipotyphla; family Solenodontidae; genus Solenodon; species Solenodon paradoxus. The sequence goes on along the minus strand of RJWH01000224.1, from coordinate 703,212 downwards.
TCTTTCTTTAATAAATGTTAAATAATTCTGTAAGTGAAGATTTATTTGAAATATATTGTCTCTGTCTAATGATAATGTCTCTCCTTTGTTCTCATTTTTAATTCATAATCTCTTCATTTTTGGTCCTTAGGATTTCTTCCTTCTCTCTTTCTCTTCCTTCTTTCCTTCCTCCCTCCTCCTCTTTCTTGCTTTCTTCCTACCTTCCTTCTCCTTCTTTCCTTTCTTCTCAGTCATTCTTAAAAAATAATGCTTATTGTATTTTTCCAGCATTTATGGGTCTTTGTAGTGGACAGTTGGTTTTTGTTATCTTAGCTCATTTTTTTCGGAAGTCCCAGGTCCTTTACCAGCAGTGTAGGAAAATAATTTATTTACTTAATTAGGTTTTTAGGATTGAATGAGATAATGTATATGAATTATTTAGTGTAGTGCCCAGTATGTAAGTGTTCAACACATGTTAGTTATTATAATAATTAAGAATGTTGAGAAGCACTCAATAAGAATCCAAATCTGCATAAAGCAAATTACTAAAAGAATTAAAAATTAGTATTTTGGCCTTCTCTGAAATACAATGTTGACTCATTTAAACCTTAACTCTCTAGACACAGCCTGGTGGAATAGCAGTTAGGTCAGCCACCTCTGAAGGAGCTCAGACATGTATATCCCAAGGCCCACCAATGTGAACAACTAAAAATAATTAAATAAGGGGATTCTTCCTCCTTTCACTGCCTGTCTACTCACCTTCATTCCTGCCTGCACTTTCCCTTTAAAAAAACCCAAAAACTTTCTAAGTGATACAATGTGAACATACAAAATTTATTGCTTGAGTATACACTATCTTATATTTTATAACCCTGAATGTCTTATCTCACTTTCATCTTGCTCTTCTTAGTGGGTGGGCACAGAAGAGTATTTGTAGATATTTGATGCTTGATTCTGCTGAACTATGTATTTTTTTCATTTTACAGATGCATTTAAATTCGGTTCTCACTGGAACGCTGGTGGTGGGTGCAGTGTGTAATGCCCATGGACTGAGAAATGAATTCAATATCTTGAAATAGGTTCAATATCTTAAAACGTGTATGGTTTTGTATACAAAAGAATGATAATAAAATTATTTTATTATTAAAAAACTCAATTCCTGACAATGTAGCTAAGTTTACAAACATATTTATAGTTTCTTTGTTTTAAAAAATCACTTTAAACTGACATAAAATCAGATAATTTGAAATGATTCATTTAAACAAAGGCACATCTGTCTAAAATGATGTGTGAATGTGACATTTTTCATGTTTTTAAAAGAGAGGAATCATGGAGGAAAAAATAATAATGTTTTTAATCTGTGATATTGAGATGGGTGCTATTTTATTTCCTTGCTTATTATAACAGATATTAATGTTTGTGATTTGGTCTGTGTGTGTGTGTGTGTGTGTGTGTACACGCATAGTCCTAGTTTTGTTCAAGTGTCTTCCTTTCTGGGTGAAATGAAAGCTGACCTAGAATGGTGACCACCATTCCTATGTCAAAGTTGTAACAACTGTGGGCGCTGAGCCACTACTCTAGCAATCTGACTGATCCTAAGGGGACAGTTGTGTTACACCAAGATCTCCAATAATCTGTAGAATGGGAATGAAGTAAGATTTCAAACTCTAATGCAGTTTGCTCTTATGTCAATATTCAACCAAAAGAATGATATTTGTAGGATAAAAATCCTAGGAAGCATTTAAATGCTTTAAAAACTCAGTTGCTTGTCTCTGAATTTTTTTTTTTTTTTTTAAGAGGAAAGGTGCAAGCATAGAATGAAGACTAGTAGGCAGGCAGGAAGACACAGGTGGAAGAAGCATCTTTATTTTTTTAATTTAGTTGTTCACACTGGTTGTTTTCCTCCAGACCCAGGACTTGAACACAGGGGTGTGTGACCTGCTCCTTCAGGGGCTTTTGACCTAACCATTACTCCAGCAGGGCATGCCACTGTTTTTTTTTTAAAGGAAAAGTGCAGGAAGGAATGAAGGCAGGTAGTCAGCCAGGCAGGGAAAGAGAGAGGAGGAGGAAGCACTCTGTTTTATTTTTATTTAGTTGTTCATCCTCCTCTCATGCCACGTTCCCAGCCTCAGGTCAAGAACCCTGGTCCTTGGGATGTATGTGGAGCTTTCTGACTGGAGGCACCGGACTTATCCACTAGGTCTCCACGATGCATCAACAATTTTGTTTTTAATTCTGTATGATGGTAGATGACTAAATGAAAGTGCCTTTTTTCTTAAAAGACTATTACATTTTTTAAGATAGTATGTAAAGTAAAATCTTCTTTTTTTAAAAAAAGACAAAAGATCCCCCAAATATTTATGAGCTATTTAACTGATAGAAGTTATTAATAGACAGAAGAAAATGTGAGAAAGTGACAGGAGTAGCGGTAGGAGATGTGCTTTCATTCCCTGTTTCCAGAGGAGTAACAGATTTATACTGACCTGTTTATCTTCTCCCATCTTGCTTACATCTATTCTGCACTTGTGAGATTTTTGGCCAGTTAGTATTCACTGGAAGCAATGACTATCGTGTCTTTTTCAAAATTGTTTTTGTTTCTTTACCTACTCTGTCACGCATTCAACATAAATACTGAGTACCTGTTCTATCCTGTGGCAGGTACTGTGCCAGGTGGTAGCTGCCTTATTGAGTAAAGCAATCAAGGCTCTATTGATGAATTTCTAGTCCTGCATACATTTTCCCCTCCCATCCCCCTCTGCTTTCATGTATTTTACCACTTTCTTTCTCCACACTTTCTCTCCTTAACATTTATTTCTTCCCCTCAATATTTTTTCCTTCTCTTCTCTTCTTTCTTTGTCAGGAATTGCTAAAGGACTTTCCTTTCTTCAAGCTTGTCTAGGCCCAATAGATGAGGCTCCTTTCTCAGCACTGCACTCTCTTCCCGTGGGAATTCAGGGACATTCATAACTTTTGGCCCGACTTCGCTGTATCTGTACCTCCTGTGAGGAAAATTGGTTGCCAGCTGATGAGAGTGTCATTTCCTCCACTGCCATGGACCCGTACTCCTCTGCCTTTTATCAAGCTGCCAAACTTTGTGCAGAGCGAATCCTTTGGGGAAAGACAGCTTCCTGTCTCTGTCTACAAGCAATTGTTTTTTGTTAAAACCACTTAAAAATGTTTTTTTATATCCATGTACCTACATTTATCTCCAATTTGGTTCCATTGGCCACAGAATAGTTTTGCCTTAAGGGCTGAGTATTGCCATTTCTGCTGAGTTTCTCTCAATGAATACTACACAGTATTTTCCAGCAGCATGTATTTTTTAATTTAATTTTTTATTGTAGTAATTATTCTACACATTAAAAATAACTTCCTATGTCTAGGTTCCCCATTCCTTAGATATATGTCAACATACCCTGCCCTCCACCAAATACCAAATGTTCTTCCTCATTATCCAGTGAGCCCTGCCACCACTTAACTCCACCTGCCCCATTCCGTATTGGCAACCTCAATTTCCAGCAATATTTTTGTGAAGGGTTGGGGTGGATAAAGCACTAACATAAATTCTGATAGGGCTATGGTATTGCTCTCTGCTACTGTGTAGTGAGAAATCAATGCAACTGGTACACTTAGCGGGCTCAAGCATTAAGTCTGTGGCTGCTGCATAGTACACATAAAGCCTGAGAATTTGGGTTCTCCACCTGGGCTGGGTGTGTGTGTATATATAGAAACAACCAAAATGGATAACTAAATAAAGAAATAAAAAATGCTTCTTTCTCTCCTTCCTTCCTTCCACCCTGCCTGCCTACTTACCTTCATTCCTCCCTGCTTCCTTCTTTAAAATAAAATAAAAGAAATCAGTGCAATTCGAGTCACAAATGACAGGAGATAAGAATAAGAAAGTTGTACTCATCTGAAAGTACAGATGTTTAGCTGTGGAAGAGCTCTTTTGATCTAATCCTTATTCTTTAAAATGAGGACCTGAGAATGTCAAGTGACTTTCTAGAGGTCACACAGCAAATTAATGGCAGAGCTATAGTTAGAACCCACACCTCAATCCTCAGCTCCCTTTTTCAGCAGACAGAATATAGGAAGAAGGATATAAGGAAAGTGATCTTTTGGGGCAGTGGGGGAGAGGAATTATTGTTTGGTGGGAAGGATTTGTAAGAGCCTCTGAGATTCAACCTTTTTTCCAAGGGAGGGAGACAGAAAGGAAGAGAGGAAGAGGAGTAGGAAGCATTTTAATTTATTTGGTTATTTGTTTGACACCCCCCCACCCCCCCCACCCCGCCAAGAACCCCAGTCTCTGGTCTTTACATGGTCTACACCCCATCCATCTCAGTCACCTGAGCCACAAGGGAGTTCCTGAGGTTCATACTTTTATGCTTTTTAGCTGAGAGTCAAAGAATCTAGTTCAATGTAATCCTGTGTCACCAACTAAAGTGTTAAAAAGAACTGGTATAATAAAATTAAATCTTGCCTACTGAATATTCAGTCTGTGTCTGTTAACTTCTATATCTATAGATGTGAATTTATTGATGTTGATTATTGCTTATGAGAAATATGATTGTCTCCTAACCCCGAGTGCTGCTGTTTTAGGTAGTTAGAGAAGGTGAATTTGTTTTTGTTGAATTCAGGGAATGAAAAGTTCTGGATATAAAAACCATAGGACAGAGAAATTTAAACTTGAATAAGGAGCCAGAACGTAGTTCACTTAATTAATTATTATTTGAGGTGGCTTAGTACATCTCGAATCTCAGTTCTGAGAAAGTTTTTTGGACTCTGGCTTTTTACTTTCTGAAAAACTAAGAATCAGTTTTTCCTTATTCCATTGTGTGGATATTCACTTTTATTGGTGTGGTAGCCAGACTCTAAGATGCTTCCCAATGAACACTTGCCTCATGATAATCACAATCTGTGTGTACCCTCCATATTTCAGAATTGGTCTGCATGACCAACAGTATTCGGTAGAAATAATGTTATGTCACCTCTGAGGCTACCTCATAAAAGATATTGTTGCTTCTGCCTATGCTCTCTACCAGGTCATGAGGACATGCAGACAACTCTCTTAGAGGGCCACATAGCAAAGAACTGAGAACTTCTGCCAAAACCAGTGAGGGACTGTGGCCTTCTGCCAATAGTCATAGGAGTGAGCCATCTTGGAATTGACTGCAGCACCAGCTGATTGTCTAATTGCAACCTCCCAAAAGACCTTGAACCAGAAATATCGAGCTAAGCCACAAGCAGAATCCTGACTCTAGAAACTGTGTGAAATAATACATGCTTGTTAATTAAAGCTGCAAAATTTTGGGAATAATTTGTTGTACAGCAATGGATAGCTGTATTTTAAAATAAAATTTTAGAAAGATGAACATTCTTCATTCAAAAGCAATTAATAAAACAAATGTAGATGTTTTTATTATGAGACTTGACTCTTAGAAACAAATTCTATTATCTTGGCCTATATTGACCAATGTTCAGTATAAAATGAATCATTTTATTGAACAAGAACTGAGAAACAGAAATATTTAATGATTTATTTATGGGAGTCAGTGGTGGTGGCTAAGACTGGACACATACTTCTTTTCTTTTTCTACTTTGAAATATGGCTTTATTAAAATGTAAGTAAACAATCAGTCCAAAATGATACTAACATATCAGAAGACAGAATTAAGGTTTGAGGAAACAAAGTGTTCTGATAGCTATTGTTTTATTATTAAGCCATTTCAACCAGTCTGATTAATTTTACACATGGTCACTTTAAATTAAGAAATATTGGGGAGGGGGTTCAATGGATCATTTAGCTTATGACTATAACGTATGAATATTTTTTATCAATTCAGCAAATATTTGTTGAGAACACTATTGTTGGCCAGGGAATTCAAAGAGAAATAAGGTATTTCTACCTGTGAATATTTTATCCATTAGTAATGGGGTAGATCATTTCTTTCTTTTTTTTTGTTGTAAGGAAAAGTGCAGGCAGGAATGAATGCAAATAAGTAAGCAGGTAGGAAGAGAAAGAAGGAAGAAACCTTTTATTTAGTTTTTCATATTGGTTGTTCCCCTGGCCCTGGGATGCAAACCTGGATCCTTGCGGTGTATGTAAACTGTGCTCAGCTGGAGGAGGTGGACCTAACTGCTATTCCACCAGGGCTTGCCTTTATTGATTTATTTATTTCATAAGGAGAAGAAGGAAGGAAGAGAGGGAGGGAAGGAGAGGTGAGGTGGGAGGAAGGTGAGTAAGAAGCATCTTTATTTATCTAGTTGCTTATTTTGGATTTTTCCCTGGCTCTGGGTCTCTCACAAAATGAATTCAGATCCTTGGACTTTTACATGGTCCGCATGTCAGCATTTCAGCCACCTGTGCCCCAAGGGCAGATAATTTCATTACTGTGCTAAGAGCGCTGTTACAGGTATTCACAGGGAACAGGTAGAGTATAGAGGTGAATACACCTAGCCTGGCATAGGAGTTCATGGAAGACCAATGACTTTCTAAAAGATAAACAGCTACTATGTTGCATTTTGAGTCTTCCTGATTGTTTTCTAGAACCTTGGAGTGGTAGTAACAAGACCGTCCGTTGCTGCCTATTATCTTTTATATATTGGATATATTGGTAAGGTAGTCTCAATTTTTTCCATAGAGATCCTTTCTATGACCATTATTCACTGGAATACTGAAAACTGTTTTTTTAAGAAACTTTCTCTTTTAACCAGGATAAATGGAATGGGACAGAGACTCTAAGAAAAAGAAACATTGAAATACAACACTAAACCCATGAAGTATAGACGTGTTGGCAACATGAATTAGGAGACTGAGATACATAATAATAACTGTAAGTATAAAACATTCTGGGTGTGGGATTCTTACAAAAATTTATTAAACAATTCTTAGTGATTTAGCACACATATTTCTAGTGACTAGTCAGTAAGAAATTTGTGGCAAAGCGCCGATTTGACTTTAAGGAAAGATTGCACCTGTGGATCCATTTGGTAGAATCTGGAACTTAATTCTGTCTGTTTGAAACAAGCAAGCTTCAGACATATAGAGCCAAGGGAACTTCCAACAATCTCTCATGAATGAGGCAGTATGAATGAACAAGCCTTTCGTAACTTCATTTTGAACTCTGCCTGCACACCAAAGGTCAGCAGACTCTTCCATCCAAAGAGGCTGCCAAATGCCTGGAGGTGCGGCTGGTGTTCCCGGCTGGGGCTGTGGGAGAGGCAGGAGGGGAGACAACAAGGAAGAGGGGGCAAAAGACAAAAAGAAAGGCAATGAAAGAAGAGAGGAGGGAGAGAAAGGAATGAGAAGGAAAAGGAAGAATTAATGACGGTGGTTGGCTGAGCTTGGCTAGCATTGTGCTAAGCGCTTTACAAACAGGATCTCAGGCTTCACAAGCTCCTTGAGACAGTGCTGGTAGAACCTTTGTTTTACCGATTAGGATACAAACGGGTAAGAAAGTCATTTGCCAAGTCATACAGCTATTAAGTAGCAGTGCTGTGATTAAACTCGGGCTTGTTTGACACCCAAGTCCATGATGCCATGAAGAAAATATATTCACCGGAAGTCTGGGCTGTTTTCTGGCTGGTCTTTGGATTTTTTTTTTTTAAGTTTGTAGACAAGTCCTGAACAGAATGAAGATCCCTTAATTGGATTTGCCTGTTATCCAATATTGCACACCGCATCACATATCGTGCTTCAGTTCCCTACATGAATCAGTTAGAACCTTCCCATTTAGCCTAATGAACCCTAATTTCAGACAAAGGTAACTGTCACCTTTTGTTTCATCCTGTGCTTTTATTTTTCAAATACCAGGGCTGACCTCTGAACTCAATCTGCACTTGCCTATTGATGCATAAATATCTATAATATCACAGTAAATTAAATCCTATCTTAAAGGGTTTCTATTTAACAATCTGTCAGAACTTTCACAGCATTTGATTTCTGGTCTCCTCTGTCCAGTGACAGGTTTATCTCAATATGGCTTGATTAATGAAAGCTTTTATTTGGTATAAGCACACCTATTATTACCATAGTCTCTTAATGCTTGTTTAGGCAACACCGAGGTCTGTGGGCAGGAACTCTCAAAACTTCTAACTTTTTTAGCTCCACCAGAACAGTGGGTGAGATTTAACGGCTGGGAGACTAATGCCCTCCTAATGAGGAGCATGGCAGTGTTGGTGTCAGCTAAACTATAAGGCACTCCGTCTCAGCGGCTTGGCCAAACTCCCTTTTAACCTCTCGGGTTTAAGAAGCGTTTCCGATTTAGTGCCAGCAAATTCGCTTTTCTCTCCTTTGCTACACTGCTTTGCAAGTCACTCACTGGGGGGCGTGGCTGACATCTCCCTTAGGAGCTGAGAAACTGCACTGTGTGTTGTGTAGCTGAGAAGTGGGATGAAGCCTGAAATAAAAGAATATATGGAAATACAGTGTCATAATGAAGCCAAGGCACTAATAGGTCTTAAGAAATAGAAATGACTTTTATGATGGATTTTCCACAAGCTAACTTTTCAGAAAAGAAGAGTGCAATTGAATTATATTTTGTTTCTGACAAGTATTTACTTCGGAGAGGAGCTACCATCATTGCTGGATTATCCTCTTTGAAGTCCTACATGTTTCCCAAATATTGGAAAAAAGAATATCTTGGATTTCCCATAGATTTTATGTTGTCCCTCTGTTTTACTTTGCTATTAAATATTTAATAACATTAAAAGGGAGACATTGAAAACAAAATCTGAAACGCGTTTGTGCCGCGGATATTTTCCTGTCCATTATTTTCTGCACTAGTAAAATGATAGACTCTGCCATATATTAGACTGTTCCATTATTCGTACTCCTGTCTGCCTCTGTAGCTTAAAACATCTTATGCATTTTTTCTTCAGTTTTTGAGTATTAAGTGCATTCGTTTTAAATGCAATTAAATCCAATTGCAGACTTTAGCTGTTGTATTAAACTTCTAGAGGCAGGAAAGAGAACAAGTTAATATTAATAAATATGATTCAAGATCTAATAAATAAAGTCTTTTTAAAATAAAAGAACATCGTGATAGTTAACATTCTTTGTTAGGACTTGAATATCCAAAGGGAAAATAATCCCTGAAATCATTAAAAAAACAGCATTTTTTGTAGTGACTAGACTAGTTTGACTATTAATTTAATTACTTGAGTTTGCAGTTTGTTATTAAATACGTAGGCTTATATAACTTTAAAATACAAAAGTTTTCTTTCTGGAATTTTAGCAGTGAAAAGGAAAATAATATAGGAAACATTTCTTTTAAAGGGCAAACATCAAATTTTTATTGTTTAGCTTTATAGTTTAGCTTTCATTATAATCATACTGAAAAATAAGGTATGGTTTAACTGTAGTTTCAAAAGCAGATATAGGTTTAAGAATAGGTATTCAATAAAATAAGGAGGTAGTGAACCCAGTTTAATTTTAAATGATGTTGCGAGGCAATCAAATACTCTTCAATAACATAATTAACTAATAATAAGATCTTGTGTTCTGTTTGAAAAATGTATAACATTTTTCTTCATTAAAAAGCTTCTTTTGCAAGAAAATACAAAAAGCTCGTAACAAGCAATTGAGTGGAAGATTATTAAAATTCTCCAACATGTTTCTCAGTTTTTAGTTTATTTCACATGGTGCTTTTTAACCTTCGACAACAAATATTGTTGTACCATGAAGACAGCAAATCCAAACAATTACATATGTAGTCCAAAGGCATACACAAGAAAATCAATATTTGACATCTTTGCAACTCCCTCTTTGCAGTAGCGCTCAATAGCTCTTATTCATTATACACTTATATCTCTTTCAGATTCGCCTTTGTCACTAGAAACCCATTTTTTTTTCTCCTTTGACTTCCACATAACTTCTTTGCCCTGTACTTTTACAGATGCCTTCTGGCTATAAATACTAATGAAATCTCTTTGCTTAATTCAATTTTGCTGGTACACTTACAGTTATGACCTAACTTTCCCACGAGAGAGACTGATTGAACATTCCACTACCTTATGGATGGGAGCAAACATTCTTACAGAACTGGACTGACAATTTCCATAATTATAGAATTCACAGCCTAATGACCTTAAAAAACAATAAAAAGATCTCTTGTTAATTCCATTTCTGTTACTGACATTCAAGATATTTCATTTTTCACGGGACAACAAATTTACTTTTTTATTTTCCAAAGAGCAGTCTATCCTTTCCCCCCAGATTAAATTTTCTGAATATTGAAGTATTCCTTTGAATATTTAGCATTTCTTTGTCTTTTAAAAGTTAGAATATTTATGATCCTTAGAAGGTGTTTGACTGATTTATAGCAATCAATTACAAGAGTACGTTTTCAAATAGCCCTTTTAAAAATGAAGAATAGAATAATTAAAAAGATCACAAGTCCTCCCTTGCATATAGTTATTTCATTATTTCATTACTGTGCAGAAATTATTTTTGCTGACTGTGAGCAATTTTAATTGAGGGAGATCTGTGTTAATATACGATAGCAAGCAGTTCTTTCTAAGAAATAAGATCACTAATTGCCTAAATTTTTATTCAGTACAGTGAGTCTTATGAGTCACATTGCAATATAAACCTAATCACTAGATAGAGTGGGTACAATACCTTTTCTGTAGTGTAGATATCCTAAAAGCATAACCTGCCTGCTAATTTATTCCTTCAACAGGTTTATTGCCTTATTAAGCATTTGTTTCATAGGAAATTCTTAATCTATTCAGTTGTCAGAGAGAAACTATGATAATGAAACATTAAAATTCAGACTTGAAGTCTACTAAAGCCAGTATAAATAAACAAAGATAAAACGTATTGTCCGTGATTCTTCCTAAACAGCTAAGTGCCCAGCATCCTGGCATGCATTCTGGAAGCTTTTTGGCTTACAAATAAAGACCGTTCTTGAGCTATCAAGATAGCATATTAAGTGAAGTTAAACGAAATGTTAATAATAGCCATTTACTTGTAAAAATTTAACATCTATCGTAAATGTTATAGTATCCTTGGCATATCTAAATATTTCATACATATCTAAGATATTTTCTTCCCAATAAATATTTTACATGTATTCATTGCTATAGGAGTATGTGTAAATTATGATAAAATTCATCAGAACTTCAGTCTTCGGTATTTTTTTTTAAAGGAAAGGCACAAGTAGGAATGAAGGTAAGCATGTGGGCAGGCAGGGAAAGAGAGGAGGAAGAAGCACTTTATTTATTTAGTTGTTGATCTTGGTTGTTTCCCAGGGCCACCGGTCTTAATCCTGGGACTTTGAGATGTACGCCAACTGCACTGCTTAACCTAAACCACTAGGCCACCAGGCCATGCCTGGAACCACAATCTTAAAAACGGACTATTTTGATAAAATCTGAATTAACATTTAAAAAGCGTATTTGGTTTTATGTGTAATTTAGTATTAGATATGCTATTGCTGATTTAATTTAAGCCGTAAGTGAAAATTTGAATATATGCTTAGTTTAAATAAAATTTTTGAAAGTGAAACAAAGTACTTGAAAAATTCAATGGTACTTGTTGGTAAATTCATTTAGCAAATATTTATGAATAGTTTGTTAATAATTTTAAGATACTGAAACTATTTTCTTGCACCATTCTAAGAGAAATATCTTTGCCTTCTTTTCTGAGATTTAAGAATACTCATTTGTTGCTAAAATTTGATCAGTTTGGTACATTAGTGCAGAAGTTGCAGGCTTGTTTACAATTCTGATACCCAGATTGCAATGTTTAATGTGCGGCAATAACAAAACTCCTTTGGAACTCTAAGAAATGAGCTATTGTGAACAGAATCAGTTTTATATTTAGAACTTTTTCGCCAGAAGTTCAAGAATTATGCATGTTTGGACAGTAAAAATAAGCTGTTGATTCTAGTAGAAGACCTTCTGGTGAAGGAATTCCAGTGTAGTGCAATAGGGGTGATATGATTTGGAAGAATAAGAACTACACTACTCAGAGTCCTGGGTTCTACTATTGTTGTTAACCAGCTGTAAGACTTGAAACCTCCGGAGTTTCCAGATCTAGAAAATCAGAGGGGTGCTATGGTGATAAATAGTAACTTCCTTGTTTATAAAGTGAGTTGCAAATTAGAGCATTTCTTAATCTGGGGGGTGGTCCAACAATCCCCCTGAAACCATGCACATTTTTGTGTGTATGTTCATTATGTACACTCTTTCTTGGTATGAAATCTGTACCTTTTGTCAGATTCTCAAATGGGCAGGTGACCCATAAAAGGTTAAGAAACCCTGATTTGAGAGTCTTTCACATCCTTTCTACTCTTACATTCAAATTCCATTTTCCTTCTCTGAATAATATATATGAAAGCACTTTGGAAGACTGCTAAACAAATGCAAAGTATCATTCTCCATCTCTCTTTATGGATCCAGTCTATGTAAAAGTCATAGCTATACTTGAAAAAGGTGATATTATATTATGTTGCAAGGGTTATTGGATAAATATATTACCTGAGGGAATCCCTTAAATACAAAGTTCAGTATTAGATCCCTCAGAGAATTAGAGTGTGTCACAGACTCAGAAATAGAAAGAAGCCTAAGTGAGTGCAAAAATATTTTAATATAAGTTCAGTGTAGATAGTTTAGTGGGCAAACTTCAAACTAGTAACTAACATATTATGAAGCCTCATATTACTTTGAATATTGATTGAGTTCTAGTCTGTATTATGACATTTAATTGTCTCAGTGATTTTAGTATTTGTACCTCACTGGATTTGGGGAACTTAGTTAATTTAGATTAGTTAGTATAGGTCAAAGTGTTATTAATTAACTGTACAGAGCTGCACAAAAACAAGGAATTCTCCATTTAAAATACATTATAAAGGATTTCTTAATTGTGGAGGGAAGGCCGGTTTGGGAGGACATACTGAATTAGAGTAAATTTAACCACAATGAAAAAAATCTACTCCTTAGGAAGATGTTGTTTTCATCTAAGAAACAGTTGACACGCGTCTCATTTACCTCCAAGGTTCTAGATTTACATCAGAATGGAGCGGAAAAGTGATTCTAGAACTTGTTCTCTTTCTTATTAAGGGTGATTCTGAGTTCCTAGAGAGAGGACCCAGATGGGATCTCATACATTTTTATACATATTTACAGTCTTATGCAGGTAATCAGTAAAGTGTATTCAGTGCATGTCCTTGGGCTGTTTACTTTCTCTGAGCAATGTTTCCTGTTTGTAGGGATGATATAATGATAATGACAACGGTAGTAAAACTCTGTACCAAGTACTTTATTTTGTCTTAGCCTCAAAACAACACTGTAAAGTCTGACTATTTTAAAGGTGAAGATTCTAAGGTTTGCAGAAGGTAAAGTGACTGAAGACCATGCACTTTTATTGGAATGATATAATTATACAATGTACTCAGTCATGCTTTAGAGGTAATGTTGCTACTGCTGCTCTTTGATTCTGTTGCTTTTGTGAGATGCTCTAGCTTCAAAGAGCTTATTTTTTTTGTAACAACTTCCTCATTCAACCAAGAAGGTGATTTGATAGATTTAAGCTACATTGTGTTTCAGAAATGCATATTTGGCTGCTGAGAACTGAGAGAGGGAATGAAGAAAAGGAATCGTGAGTTTGAAAAATAAGGCCCTTTGTATAGATTCTGCCTGGTGCTCTTGCCACAGTCTCACCATTAAGAAAACCTAAGATCACAAAAACTAAGTTCTGATATAAAATGTTGGCATATCATCAATCTTAATTGGTGAGTGCAAAACCAGTCATCTTTTTGGGACCAAGACCATGGGTTTGCTCTGAATTTCCTGGTTTCTGTGGAGCCGAGATTCATATTCACTGTAATAAACAAAGTCAAAATACTTTAAAGTTTCATAATATAACAAAGACAGAATAATCATTATAGGATAGTATCATCTCCCAGCTTGTCATTGGAGGAGTGGCAAAGCAGAGTTAAAGGAAAACTGCTGATTACCATGAAAAGTTACCTTTATTTCTGACAACCTAGCTCTTCTTGATTTTAAAAATGCCCTTTTATGGGACAATTTAATTTTGTGCAATTTTTTCCTAGGAAAAAATTAATAGGAGTCCTGGTGGGGGAATTTGATCATTTATTGCACATCTACACATTCACTAATAATGATGAAAGATTTGTTGGTTGTCTAGTTTATCTGAAAGAGAGAGATGAGCCACACCATAAGAGAGGGTGGGGATTCTGGGCTCTGTGCCCAGGATTTTTCTTCGCTATTTGGATCATTGTGTTTGCTAGAATATTTAATTAATCCCAACCTTGGAGTAATGCTTATTGCTGATGGCCATTGCTGAACTCTGAAATATTAAACCATATGTAATATATCTTCAATAAAATTTAGACTTAAAAGTCCCTAAATGATGCATTTATTTGATAGTCATTAATAAAACTGACCAAAGGAATTTCAGTAAATGGATAAGCTTAATAGTAACAATTCAAGTGGAAGAAAGTTCAGGATTATAAAACAAAACAACATAAGGAATTAAAGCATTTGGAGTAGCATTGTACCAATTCTTGGATATATAAGTTATTTTGTTAAATATTTGACTTTTCTATAGCTCTAGTGAAAGCCTTTCTTGAAGTTCTTTAAGACCAATTTTTGGAGTGCATTTTAGCCATAGTTAGACCATCAGGGACTCTGATAATAATTCTCTTTTGAGTAATTCAATACACGGTATGATTTTCTCTTATTATTGAACCGATGCCTCAGCAAAGGGTTAGAGGAATTCTGCTGTTTGTAGCGAAAATCTTGTGCCAAGAGCATTAACCTTGAAGTTCTATACACTTTGCAGGTCATGCAATTACTATAGTTATCCTATTTACTTATTTAAGGATGTGGCAAGAAGAACTTCCAAAAGATGGACTAGTAAATGTGAATGGAAGAGAAAAAAATCAATTTCTGGTTTTTTTTGAAAGGATAGATCCAGAATTGTAATGATGGAAAGAATTCTAAGATTCAGTTAAAATGTCTCTTGAACAGGTCAGAAAAGACAAATAGTCTGACATAATGGAATGTGCCTGTGCAATCTAGAGGGAGAGCATATTTGATAGGAGACAGTACTTAAGAATTTTTTTAAAAGAAAGATGCAGGCAGAAATGAAGGTAAGTAGGCAGGTAGGTAGGAAAAGAGAGGAGGAAGAAGCATTTTATTTTACTTTTATTTATTTGTTCACGCTGGGTTTTCCCCACCCTGAATCTAGGACTTGAACCAGAAGTATGTGACCTGTACTTCTTCAGAAGTGATTGACCTAACTGCTACTCTACAGGGTGCACCTAAGAATTTGATAGAATCTAGTGGTCTTCTAACTTTGTAAATCCCTGAGTTCCTTATTCAAACAAAATCTCATGCAATATACGTAAAACAGATTTAAAAGAACTATTCTCCTTGAAGCCAGAGTTTGCACCTGTTCATATGCTTTCCCTTCTCCCTTCTAAGCAGTTTGAAAATTACTTATCTAGTCCAATTTTCTCAGTTGACAAATATGAGCATTGATTTCCAAGAGGCGTGAATCAACTTGCCCAAGGTTGTGTAACTAAAAAGAGTTGGATAATCTCCAGAGCAGTGCTCTGCTTTATTACATACCTTCCACTTCAGACACTTGCTGCTTCTTGCTTGGGCTCTGGGAAAAGAGCAACCTTCTCCACTAGAATACTAGAGAAAAGGAATGTGGTCAGGGGTTGTGAAGCCTATGGATCATAGGTAACTCTTCTTTTAGTCCTAAAGCTCAACCATGCATAGAACAGGTATGTGTTGATTGTCTACTGATTCCAAAGAATGACTTAAACCTACAAAGTGTAGAATTCCAGAGTCATCTTTACTACCCTTTGCCTTGTAATGTGTCCCTAAAAATATGAACAAAGTGTGCCCTGGTGTAGTAGTGGTTAGGTCTGGTGTCTCCAGACAGGTACAGTCCACATACATCCCAAAGACCCGGTTTGCATCCTGGGGCTCAGGGGAACAACTAAGATGAATAACTAAGTAAAGAAATAAAATAAAATAAAATAAAATGAAATGAAATAAAATGCTTTTTCCTCCTTTCTCCTCCTGCCTACTTGCCTTCATTTCTCCCTGTGCCTTTCCTTAAAAAAATGAAAAGAATGATAATAATAATTTAGAGATTGCATATGTACATACACTTACCTTAGTGGTTTGGGGCGTGAACTCAGAAGTCAGATTGCCTAGTTTCAAAGTCTGACTGACACTTAACTTGGGCAATTTGCTTAACTTCTCAGAATCTCAGTTTTTTCATCTGTAAAAAAGGATCATAGAGTTGTGAAGATTGAATATATATTTATATACAACTTAGAACAGTACTTGGCATACAGTAAAGGCTACATGAATCTGATTTATCATTAGTGTGATTGTTCTTATATTTTATGTCACTCCCAGGATCTCCTCTGAATCAGTGTTTTGGTTTTGTACTTCTAAGGCATATTGATAATAAATCGTATGTAAATTATACTCTGAATATTTAAGTTACCAAAACATTGTCATTTCTCTATGATAGTAATTTTCATTTCTTATTTTAGGAAATATTAGGCTTGATTTCTATATGCTTGTCTTATTTAAGCTTCTGTAAGAAAATGCCATAGATTGGGTGGTTTGTAGACAATAGGTATATATTCTCAGAGTTCTAGGGGCTGGAATCCCAGGGTACCAGCAGGGTCACAGTCTAGTGAGAGCCCTTTTATGAGTTGCAGACTGCCAACTTTGCAAAGTTCCAAACCTGAGGAAACAGAAGTGAAGCAATCTCCGAAGTCTCTTCTTCTGAGGGCACTAACTAATCGCATTTCTGAGGGTTCCATCCTCATGACCTAGATACTTCTCAAAGGTCCCACCTCCTATACTATCACTTTGTGGGGGTTTAGGATTTTAACATATGAATTCGAAGGGAACACAGTCAGTATAGTCCATAGCAGTACTCTGTAAGTTTAACAATAGTTCTTACAGTACATATTTATTATACATACAGTATGATCAATCTGATATATGTCACCGACAGAGACAGATGACTTTCATGATGCTTTCTACATCCTAAATGGAAATCTTAAAATTAGAAACATATGGCCCTTACAAGTGATAGCAGTACTTCTTCTTTTCAATATGTATACTATCTTTTCAAGCAAAAGCTAAGACAATGCCATATGTATCTCTTCACGTTTC
Source organism: Solenodon paradoxus (assembly GCA_004363575.1). Classification (NCBI taxonomy): domain Eukaryota; kingdom Metazoa; phylum Chordata; class Mammalia; order Eulipotyphla; family Solenodontidae; genus Solenodon; species Solenodon paradoxus. The sequence continues at coordinate 686,052 of RJWH01000224.1, read as the reverse complement.
TAGTCCAGCTTTGTATGTTACACAGAGAAGGCAATTAGAAGATGATCTCTATGTTATGAATTTTGCTGTTAATGGCAACATCTCCTCTCTATTTTAGTTTATTTTTTTCTAATGTTAAATTGTCAGGCTAACTATAAATTCTCTGTATTACTTTTTCTTTGTTTCACTGGATCTAAGGTTCATAAATTTGTTGAACCATGAATAAAAGCAAAAAGCTAGCACAGGTAGGTAAAAGCCATATGCATTGTTTTAATGAATAGTCATCATGACATATGGAGGGGGACTGCCCGATTAATTACTGGGTTTGATGGAGTTGCTGCCTGCGTGAACGAGTCAGTCCAGGGGCCAATTTATAATGGCAAAATCCTGTGATGGGCTGGTCTGACCGATGAACAAAGTAAATAAATGAACCAAGTTGATTCAGTAGTCCAAGTAATTTGCTAAATCAGAGTGAATGTATTATGTTGATTTTTAACAAGATTTGTATACTTTTTGGAAGCTTTTTACAATTTCATAGTGAAATCCATTTATTTGCATTTTCAGTAATTTCATAATGTTCTTTGATATATAAACAAAATATTTTTGTGCCTTAAGAGTCATTTGTGAGTCATGTTAGTAGACAGTCAAATAAGCAGGTATTCTTTAGATTAACTTTTTAATTAGTTAATTAATGTTTTAAAGAAAGGTGCCAGCAGGAATGAAGGCTAGTTGGCAGACAGGAAGAGAAAGGAAGAAGGAGCACTTTGTTTTTATTGAATTGTTCACATTCCTTGTTCTTCCTGCCCTGGGTCTTGAACCTGGCCCTTTGGGATGTATATGGATTTTTTGGGTTCTGTGAGCGAATACATTTCACTTTTTGCTCCGTCTGGTTTGAGTAGTGTTTTTGGTCACTTGCAGCATAAACATCCCTTCTGAATATATACCCATTTCTCAGAGTCCTAATATACTGGAATTAGGTAGTATTAATAATTCCCTTTTATTCCCTACGTAATACATGTCAGGTGCTGAGCTAGATGCCTTACACGCATTATCCTCAAAAGTCCTAGAAAGACATTATTACCCTTTTATTTTATAACTTTATTAAGGTAAAAGAATTTCAGAGAACTTAAATTGTCAAGGCTAGACAGTTGGTAAGTAGTAAAGACGGGATTCATATTTTGATATTCATCTCTAAATTCCATCTTTTATCTTCTCTGCCAGTATTTTACCAAGTCTTAGAAATTAGAAGCTTGAAGGCATACAACAGCAGTCATATGGGTTATTATTTCAGTGTTCTTTATGTCATATTTCACTTGTCTGAGGCTTTAGATTTTTCAAGAAAATTTTCATATATTTAAAGCTATCCAGAGCCCTAGGATCTCTTTATTTTCTGGAAGCACCATGTTAAACTGTGCCTAAAATTTAGGAGCTGTCCAGTGAATCATGAAGTTTGTTTGATAAGACCAAGCGTCAGACTGTTTTTAGACGAAGCTAATGTGAAGAAGGTAATTCATGTCATCCGGCCAAGAATAATTTTTCTTACGAAATTTTTGTTTAGTAGAGTTATAACTGTATTGGACAGTGACTACTTACATTTAATGTCATTTAGAGAAAATACTGTGTGAAGTATGATTTTTTTAAAGAAAAAAATGTGGCTACATTTGAAAGAAGGAATGGAAGCTCTTATATGTTAGTTATTATTCCTGAGTCAATCCTACTTAGCTTACATTTCTTTATCATGGTAGCGGTAAATATCTGTAGTTTGCCTTGAAGTTCTTCCTTGTTTTTAAAAGGAGAGTTGCTGGCAGGAATGAAGGTGAGTAGGCAGGCAGGATGGAGGAGAGAAGAGGAAGAAGCACCTTTATTTTATTTTTATTTAGTTGTTTATACTGGTTGCTTCCCCCTGGACCTGGGCCTGTGCGCCTTCAGGGGAGATTGACCTAACTGTTACACCACCAGAGCATGCGTTGAATTTATTCCTTGGTGGAGAATTGTATAGGATACTGCTTTGGTCTATATAAGTGCTTAATGTGCTTTCAAAGCTATGTAAACTAGCCTATGTTTCAATTTCAGGTGTCATTTCCCTAGGAATCATGGAACTCTGGATCAGGAGGGAATGCCAGCAATCATTTCCGAAAGTGTTTCTATTGCATCCTTTCTTCAGGATACTGACATTTCTTTAAACAGTCTAAAGTCTAAAATGATATCATTAGAACTTGTCATAGCTCTGTTTTTTGACTTAGCCTTCCATGGTGTGGTTTTATTCTTGAACAACCTCTCCTATTGGGCAAAAACCTGCTTCCAGGATGACATCCAGTGGAAAAGAATGAGCAGATATATCCAGCATTCTCAGTTAAAGCTTGAGATTCACTCTTTCTTTTTTAGTTCTTATGCCCACTCCTGAGTCAGTCGCCATCATCTGAGTGGGGGCAGACATACTTTGGAGTCTCCTGGGACATAGGTCATCCTTAGAGCCAGGAGGTGAGAGTCAACCCCACAATGGACTAATATTTACATAGACTGAGAGAGGAGAAGGATGAATTCCCCAATGGAGATGAGAGGTCATTGCTGAAAATAGGAGGAATAGATTCTGGGCAGTCCAAAAGAGCACAGACCCATTCCATGTGCACCTTGACTCTCCAAGATGGTTGATGGAGAATGGGATGTTTCCCAAACACAGTACTTCCTTCCCTGCCACCAAGAATTTTGCCATATGCAATTTGGGAAACCCTAATTATTTACCAATGAACCTATTTAGAAGGCTACTCAACAAAATAGAAAAACTGACTCAAAGACATTAAGTAGTTTGTCAATAGTCTCATAGAGGTTTAGTTTATTATAGAAAAGACAGCCACCTTTGCATTGTGGGTTCTGCGTGACTATCCACAAAATCTCAATTTTTTTTTTAAATGTAGGTATCTTTCTGCTTTCCTCCATAGACTGGCTCAATTTTTGAGGAATCTCCGTTCTTCTTTCCATATTGATTGCTCCAATTTACCCTCCCACCAACAGTGTGTGTCTCTTTTTTCCACATCCTTGTCAACACTTGTTGATTCCAGTCCTTAGGATAACAGCTATTCTCATAGGTGTGAGGTGGTATCTCTTTGTTATTTTGATTTGCATTTCCCTGATAACAAGGGATGTGGAGCATCTTGTCATGTACTTATTGGCCATCTGTATGTCTTCTTAGGGGAAATGTCTATTCAGCTCATCTGCTCCTTTTTTGATTGGATCGCTTGTTTTTCTGTTGTTGGATTTTATGAGTTCTTTTCAGCTGTATGATGTGCAAATATCTTTTTCCAGTCATTGAATATCTTTTCATTTTAACAGTTTCTTTCACTGTGCAAAAGCTCCTTAGTATGATGTAGTCTCATTTATTTTTGTTTTCGTTTCCCTTGTTACTGAAGTTGAGTGTCTAAAGACTTCTTGAGGGTCTTACGCATGTCTGAATGTGTATCTCCTAAGTTCACCAGCTTCTGCTAGGTAATCAGATAAGAAGGTACTCTCACTATCCCAAAAAGGACTAGGCCTAGTATTAAGTCTGGAGTTCACTCTGATTTCAGATTTCGTTTTTCAAGGCAGAATGAGTAAATGGAAAGAGTATTCATTTTGGAGCTAAATGGATCTAGTTTTGAATGTTGACTGTTTTACTTAGTAGTTGTATGGTCTTGGTCACCTCAGTCCACTTCCCTGAGCTTCATTTTCTTTATTTGTCAAGTGGGTTTGATAATATAATTTTTGCTTTATAGAATAACTGGGACACTGGAGATAAACTATGATGAGAGCTTAGATGTATAGGCATTTAATAAGTCATTGTTGTTATTAGTGGTATTGCTTTAACTCATGAGAATGTAAGCTATTACAGGCCTTAAAGAGATTAGAAATTATTTTGGGGGCGATCATATATATATATATATATATATATATATAATTGTCGTCATGATTCTATACATTAAAATAACCTCATATGTATAGGTTCCCCATTCCTTGACTATATGTCAACACACCCTGCCATCCACCACATCATCGAGTATTCACCATTTTCCAGTTGGGGGCTGATCTTTCAGTTTTACTGTCTTTTAGTTTACTTTTCTATGTTTTGGGAGGGAGGAGGAAGAGAATGGACTGGTGAGAAGAGCACACATTTGGATTTAGTTAGGCTTTAATTAGGATCTGAGCTGTGGCAATTACCAGTTGTGCCAATAGGTAGGTTGTTTACTCATTTTGAACCTCAATCTCCTCACTTGAAAATCAGCAATAATACCAGTCTCAGAAGTTTGGAGGCTTAACTGAAATAGTAATCGTAAAGCATGGCAGTGATTTTAAAAATGCTTGTTCTCTATAAGACATTATTACAGACTGTCCTAATATTTGCTACAGGTGTCGTTGTATTCGTCTTTGTGCTTTTAGCACTTGGCACTGTCATCACATAGCAGGAACTAAATATAAAAAAACGTTGGACTGAGTTGTACCATACAGATATTTTCTACCCAAAATCGTTGTAGTAAAGAAACTGGTGTTCATCTACTTTATTTCTGTTTTCTTTTTAAGAGTCTAGGGAAGACCAACTTAAGACCACTCAGTGAACTCAAAGACCCTGTCAGTGAAGCTGCAGACCACCAGTCAGTGGGGGGCTGAGGCCTCAGGTCTTCAGCTGGGACAGTCTGCAACCTCAGGTTGAGTAGCAGTGAATTCTATAGCTAGAGCAGTCCATTCACCCAAACTTCTTCCTTGGTCATATTCTTTTCAGCAGAGAACTGCCCTTCCTTTTCATCTCTTCAGGATCTCTGTGGAAGTAGAGATCAGACATGACCACCCAGGGCTGGTCATGAAGGAGGGAATCACACATGCATTAACTTCCCTCACCAGGACCCCCCCACATCAGACCCACTGAGTGAGGTCCTTTGTGACAACGTGCACATAGCACACAGGAGAGTCTGTGTTGCACAGAGCAGTGGTCGGCAGGTTAACATAAGACACCTCTGTGAGAAGTGGTCTTCAGTCCTGGGATCAGTGTGGCTTCCAGAAGGCTGCCTAGATCTGGTTAGTTAAAGTTGTAGGAGCGAAGCAGCCAATAACAGGAGAGGCTCCAGTGACAGCAGCAAACTTCAGTGCAGCTGGAGGTTGTGTGATACTGACATCAGCCAGGTTTTCAGTGGCAGCTATGACACAAACTACCAGCAGAAGCTTCTCCCAGGTCCCCTGTAGGTTCGTAATGTAGATACCATCATTTTTCCTTTTGTAGATGCACTGTTCCATTTGGAAGTTGAGGTTGGTGTCACCCGAGTAGGTTACTGCTGCAAGGAATTCGAGGACATCCCCCTCTGCAGGGCATCAAGGCCTCTGAACATTGTGAAAGTTTCCTTTTAAGTTACAATGGGAACCCAGATCAATGCTGTAGGGACCCCCCCTCTAGGCCATGCAGAGTGGTACACCCAAAGTTTCTTTGCTAGTGTGTTCCCTCTTCTGCAGCAAGAAATCCTGAAAAACAGAATGTTACGGGATTAGGCTGAGTGAAACATACAGGTTTAGGAACTAGTGTGCATAAGATTTGGAATTTCTTTCTGTTCTCAATATGAGAGTCATGATTGTTTCCCTTACATCATCATTCTCATGAGGCTTCTCAAAATCTTACATTCTGGTTTTGCTCCAGGATATGACAGGATATGCCTTATGACAGCGATTTGGTGAAAGGTCACACCAAGAATGGCTAAGCTGGGAGGAGCTTAGGAGCGGGTTAAGGTGTGTGTTAAGGAGTTTGGGTCTTAATTGCCATTCTTAGTCTTTCATCTTCGTGGGGTAAAAAAGCAAGAGTGAAAAATTTCAAAGGGGCTTACATTTAGATTTTGGCCTGATTATACAACTCATACAAGTCTTTTGTTCTGAATTGCTATAACCAGGAGTGAGTGAGTTTCTGTCATTTCTCCACCAAATAAGAACTGAAATTTTTGATGAATAGTTGTTAAGTAGAGTGATCTGGACTTATTCTTTTTAGCCTAGTGAGACCCATCCCAACCTTTTACAGACAGTTTCTTTAAAACAGCATGAGAAACCTCAGTGTCCTCTGGAGGTTTTTTTGTAAGTGAATGCCAGCCCAGCCTTTATTAAATTGAGTTTATATATCATATAATTGCCCATCTTGACATACTTCTTCCAGACTCTGCTTGAGCCAGAACAAAATGAGTCGAGGGTTCTTTTCTGCTGCAGTTGCTGATGTTTTGTGGTTTTCAGTTGTTTTTACTTTAACTTCATCTTTTTTCATGTTGACCCTGAATTTTATTGAAGCTTCTCTGTTTATTATTATGTTATATACATCTCCATAGACTATGCCTGGTGAGGTTGATTTTCATATCAACCCAGTTCAAAGCACTACAACCAACATTCACTAAGCACCTGTTTTAGGCGGCGTGTGCTGTAGCTGTTTTCTAAAGCTTCAACATCGTTTTCAGAGTGGTGGCATCCAACATGGTGACCATGAGCCTCCTGTTTAACTTGTAATTAAGTAAAATGAAACAGAATTAAAATTTCGCTTCCTCAGTTGTGCTTGTCATATTTCCAGGGCTCAGCAGCCACCTGCATCTAGAGGTTGTTGCGTTAGATGCCACTGATACAGCACAAATCTACTGCTGTGGAAAGTTCCACTGAACAGTGTTGCTCTAGAATTTCAGTTATTTAGAACTGTAACTCACCACTTACCTTCCATTGATAAGAGAGTCAAAAACTCATTATCTTTCAGTGAGAACTTTAAAAAAAGGAATTCAAAATAACATGTATTGAATTGTACTGTAGGTAATATGGGAAATACAAGGACAAATAAAATGTTTCTTATTCTGTGCACACTTTTATCACTTTCCTTGACTGTCAGTGCTTAGTTCTCATCTACATTAACTGTCTGAAGATTTTGGAAGTGGTGACAGGTACATAGGTAACCAACATATAGAATTGTCATTCCTGTTCTGTTTCCTGGACAAGTGCACATAGATAGGTATGGGACATTTGGGCTCAGACACACAGAGACTGGTGTCAGTGTGTACATTTGTCCTTCTCTTTCATGACAAACTTCTGGATTTCCATGCACACTGAGAGGCATACTTCTTGAAGCCCACTCCATGGAAGTGCTTGTGTATGTTGATGTGTCTTCTCTGATCAGTACCTTAGTGGTGGCAGAACAGGCCTTCTTCTCCCCACCCTTTTTGTAGGAGCCATTCTGTTGGACTCCTAAAATATGTTTCTTGTTCTCAAGGAACTTGAAATATGTTGAGGAAAACTGGGGCGTAGCACAACTAGCAAGACTGCAAGGTAGGTTATGCAAAGTGATATAGTAAAGGCATAGTCAAGGTATGATGACTCTTGGGAGGAAAGATTCATTTTTATTCTGCACCAGGACCTTTGTATAGGAGGTGGTATCTAGAAAGATTTATCAAGAAGGCAGAGAGTCACTTGAGGTGCCAAGGAAAGAACACCCATCAAGACATGGACCAGGGAAAGTTGCACAGTCTGAGGCAGGTTATATAACAGATTAAAAGTATAGTCTGGAGACAAACTGTGGGAGCTCAAAGATTTGGCTTTATCTCTTGTTAGCAAGTAAATTAATCTTTCTAAATTTTAATTTTTTCCTCTGTAAAATGAAGTAATAGTAGTTGTTACCTAACAAGGTGTTTTAAGAATGAAGTGGGATGACAAACTTAGACTGGGTATAGTGCCTTGTTCATAGCAGGCCACTCAGGACATGGGAGAACGGGAGGTTGTTATACAGAGGCTATACTTGGGAATGGTCTCAATTTTGCAAATAACAGAATCTCCAAATAGTGACTGAATTTAGATAGAAAATAATTTCTCTTTAGTTAACAATCAGAAAGTGGTTAATCCAGGACTGGAATGGTGACTCTGTTCTGTGAAGTCCTCAGGGATCCAGTTCCCTCTAGTTTTCTCCACTCCTAGGGTATGGTCCTTGTCATCATGGTCCAGGATGGAAGTTCAGCCCTGACATTCGTGTTCCAATCAGCAGGTTGAGGTACAAACCAGTGATCTCTTACAGTTCCCAGAAGTTGCCTCCTGACATTCCCACTTGCATCCCATTGGACTGATTGTAGTCACATGGCCACACCTACCTACAGGGGAAGCTGGGAAATGTACTCTTTTTTTTTTTTCCTGGGTGGTAATGTTTCCTACTAAAATTTTTATTACTAATCAAAGAAAGGGAAAATGACATTGGGAGTAAATCAGTTTTACTAAGACAATAAAGAAATACAGACTTTGTATCCTTATAAAATACATCGAGGTAAGCTCTTTGAAGATTATTGAATCAATGAATATTTACTGAGTATGTGTGAAACATTATGATAGGGGTTGTGAGGGATAAAAAGTAAATAACAAAACAACCAACCCTTACTTTCAAGGAATTTGCAATCAGTAAACCCTGCGCTAGGTCGTAGGAATCTAAATATGATTGTCTAATGCTTCTACCAGGCAGGTATTTCAAAATATGGTATGAAAAACATAAACAAATGACCACAACCACATGTACTGTGATCAAATGTTTGAGTCTTTCTAAGGGTCCAATGTGCATAATTAAAAATGTGAAGTTTTCCTTTTAATATTTTGTAAAATCTTTAGACACAATTTAGTTGTTTAGTATGTTAGATGTTTTTGGGGAGTTCGAGATATTATATTTCAGGAGTGACAGTGATATGATATGTAGCAGAGAGAGAGAGAGAGAGAGAGAGAGAGAGAAGGAGGGGAAAAAAAGACGGTTGATCATTTTGAGATGACATTAAATTATCTTTTGACACTGGCTGTATCTTTTTTATAACAGAAAATGGAAACAACTCTGTCCTTGACCTTCAAAAAGAAATTGACTTACCTAGCTTAACTATTCAAACAAACAACTGTGTACTCTCTTCAGTTCCTATGATGATTTTGATTTACTGTAAATGACTGAATTTAATGAACTAAATTATGCTATTTAAATGCATTTTGTGAATGGTATTGTAGTTTGTTACAAAGCATTATGTCTATGCTAAATTGTGCTGTAAATGATATGGTATGGAACATATGTGCTGTATTCATAATTTAACTGTTGCTGTGGAGTGCCTTCTTGGATAGGACATACTGAGAAAGGAGCCTTTATTTACCTGGTGAAATGAAGGTGATATCTCAGCAAATCACTAGGTCTTACTGACCTTGGCAGAATTACAGTGCTAATATTTTCACATGGATGAACTGTTCTTGAACAATTTCTCTAATGTATATGGCAGAAATAGGCTTTCCATTAAAACTGGGTTTGTATGGTATATCTTCCCTTTACATTTTTTTCCCCTTCAACAAACATTTACTGCAGTCATTGCAAGGATAATTCACTTCCATTAAGGTTCATGTTTTCTCCTGGTCTCTCAAATGATAGAGATAATAGAATACAAAAGTTTGTCCTGCAGTTATGCTGGTGATCTCTGAAAGGACCCGCATTAAATAATACTCTGTTTTTTGTTTTTTTTTTGAGTAATTCGAGAAATATTATAAAATGAATAGGCATGTCCTGGTGGAATAGCACTTTGGTCAGCCACCTCTGGCAGGCACAGTCCACATACGTCCAAGGGTCCCCCATTTTTGTCTTGGGACCAGGGTGAACAGTCAAGATGAACACTAAAATGAAGTGGGGTGCTTCTTCCTCCTCTCTCTTCTTGTCTCTGTTAGCCTTCATTCCTCTCTGCACCTTTCCTTTAAAAACATAAAAATTAAATACTGGACCAAAATGCTACCTTTATTACTGACACAAGCTAAGTGTCAGTTGACTTAGAATGGGAGGCAGATGGGCTTTCTAACAAAATCTTTATATTAGGCACACTTGCTCAATAAATAGATCCTGGGCTTCTTTATCTGGAATCACTGACTAGGTAAGATTTTTAACTTATTTGTTTTCCTTTTATTAAAGGGAAGGTGCAGGCAAGAAAGAAGGTGAGTAGGCAGGCAGGCAGGAAGAGAGAGTTGGAAGAAGCTTTTTATTTATTTGTTCATCTTGGTTGTTTCCCCTGGCCCCAGGTCACAAACCTGGGTCCTGGGGATGTATGCGGACTGTGCAGATGAAGATGGCGGTTTCATCTGCTAGGTCACCAGGGTGTGCCAACTTATTTATTTTCTTAAGGGACTGACTGTGCTCTCCCTTAAGACAATGGCATGTCGACCATGTACAGCCCAAGGACCTGGGCTCAAGACCTGAGACTAGCGTGAAAACCAAAAACGAACAACTAAAATGAATAAAGATATTTCTTCCTCTTCTTTCCTCCTTAAATGCTTCTTCCTCCTCTTCCTTCCTCCCTCCCTCTCTTTAAAAAAAAAAAAAAAAAAAAAAAAGAATATGTCTTTTGGAGGCAGAGACTAATATGAAAAACTTATTGTAAAACAAGAGATTTTGATTTTCCCATGACTTTAAATATCTTGCAACCGTATTCGACAACCTACCAATCCTCTGGCAAGAAATAAGTGTTCTGTTTTATTTTGATTATGTTTTTGAAGTAGAGATTTTTGAACCAAATGCATGAAAGGTTAAGAGAAGAATCTAAAAGACTTATTTCTAATTGGACTGCAAGAGAATATAATGTCTGCATTGAACAGAGTATGTTTCACTGGTGGGAGAGTTTTCTCATTTTTCCATTGTTTCTAATTAGGTGTATGCAACCAGTTAGACAGTAGATTTTAATGAGCTGCTGCAAGACAATAGTTTGTCATTTTTCTATACTGTATTTGGCATTTTTCTCAAAGCGATTCACTTGACATGTCTCTTGGTCATATTCTCCCTATGTTTATTTTAGAAGTAGTAGCGAATGATACAATTAATATTTAAAAATATTGTAACGGAAATTAAAAAAATTGAACTTGGAATTTGAAATAGGTCTATTTTTTATTAAAAATTTTTTTTCTGACATAAATTAACCATTTGCTATATGATAGCAGTGTTTCCAGCTGAGGAGCTTCCACTGATCTTTCAAGTCCTTGAGTCTTCTGAGGACAGACTTTCTTGTGATATCAGAAGTGGTGTTGTAGGTCCACGCATCACCGGAGACTGTTTACACGCAGGAACCTTATTTTCTGGCCCCCATTGCTCACCTCTTCAGCTTGGTTTTGCCGCAGGAAAAGCAAATATCCTTGACGTGCTGGCTGATTTAAATTTTCTTCACCGTTTTCCTGAGGGAGGCACCGTGACGTGTCCTGTATTTACCGATTATTCTGACCTCAGTGTGTTTGACCCTGTTGCCAGAAACTAGTTTGGAATCCAGAGAAACACCTATTTGTTCTTTCTTAGGAGTATGGCACAGAGAGTTGCTTTGGGAATAGAGGTAATACGGATTTTTTTTTAAGGAAATGTACTGGCAGGAATGAAGTCGAGTAAGCAGGCAGGCAGGAAGAGAGAGCATTAAGAATAGTTTTATTTAGTTGTTCATCCTGGCTGGCCCTGAGTCTCTAACCTGGGACTTTAGCATGTGTGTGGACTACCCTTCGTGGCCTTATCTGCTAGAACACCAGAGGCACCAGCAATATGATTCTTACGTATGTAAAACTGTTTGATAACATAATCTCCAAGCTGAATATTTCAGCTAGGGTGTGATAATCATTGACAACTAGAGAAACTTCCAAGAGCTTTCTTTCTGATTGGCCAACCCCAATGGAACAAACTGGTAGCAGTCAGGTATGGTTTTTCACATCAGCAATATGGAATTACAGTATCAGTATCAGAGATTTTACACTTTTCCAGGTACCAGAAACAGAATTTTGGCTGTTTACTCTAGCAAAGTGCTAGTCTGACATACAGATGAGAGTCAGAGACTTGGAAAAACAAAGTCTATAAAGTGGAGTATATTCTTGAGACATGTATTTAGAACCCTGAGGCTGTACTTGGGAAGGACACACAGAAACCAAGAAGTATTAACTGATTTGTTCAAAGTCAACCAGCAAATGAGAACCGCCCTAGGCTTTCTTCCAGTTCATGATTTCCTATAAACAAGAAAAGGAAATGCATTAGGGTCATCCTATGGAGAAATTAATGCAAAAGAAGTCCCTTCTCTGAACACCAAAATACAATCAGATCATACAATCAGATCATCTGAATGTTTAGAAAGACATAAAGACTAGATATTTGAATGTTGTCTAATCTAATCTCCTATACACAATACTTGAATCCCATGTGCAGAATCTCTGCCAAATGGTTAAAATGTTTGTACTCTTAGAGTGATGAGAAACATGATCTTTGTTTAGTTCAGATTGTTAGAAAGTTTAGCCTGACTTTGGGCCTAGTATTTCTCCTTGTGACTTCAACTCATAGATTTTACTTCTGATTTCCAGTAATTAAAAAATCATGCAGTTGGCCATTGATGCATATTATTCTTTATTTTCTTTCGTAAGTATTACCCTTGTCTTTTCTTACTTTCAGTCCTTTATGTTTTAGTAGGACATACTTAAATGTCCACTGGATCAATCAAATCCGTGAATGTGCTTATTACCAAAGTATTTCAAGTTCATTGTGTAAAACAGGCCTAAAAAAAAAAAAAATCAAAGACGGATAAGGAAAGTGAAAGTAGAGCCTATTATAATTTATTTAAGTCGACTGATAGTCATGAGGTCTTTTCAAAGGCTGGTTTTCATGTGGGCTTCAGTTTGACTAATATACTCTATTTGACGATTCAACTTGTTTTGTGACATTTACTGTTTGAGTCATCTCATGTACCTTTGGGATTATTAGCATTTTGTAGTGTCCATGGATAATATTCAATAAGTTATATAAGGTATTTCCTTCCACCCAGGTCTGCAAATATGCTTTAATAGTAGCTTACTTTTGTATACCATGCTTTAAGTAGATTTGGTATATAAAAATCAGATTGACCAAAACATTAAAAACAAGATTATCACTCAAAAGAATTATTTTAAACAATAAGTTCCCCAACTTTCATTTCCCTTAAAGTGCAATTAGATTGAAAAAGTTCAGTTTTGACCTATAGTCTTTGGGATACTTTAAGTACAAAAAGTGGGATACGGGTATTTGAAAATTTCATGAGGGAGAATAGTATTATGGAAATAAGCTTTTAGACAAAGAAATAGAAATAGGAAGGTGAAATTCCACACAAAGACTGCTGAATATTCCTGCACTTGGGGAGCTACAAACATGCTCAGGCCTTACTGTTTGAGAACCCATTGGAACTTGTGGCTCAGCCTGAGGAATTTAAGTATCATTTCAACCAATCAAGAATTCACACTTTTAGAGAGGAGAGTCTTTTCTATATGCCCAATTTTGTAAGGATTATTTCCATACCACTAAGTCAGAAAAGAATCTGGATTAAGAACTTTAAGAAAATTCAATATTTTTAATTCATTCCAATGTCTGAAAGTTTTTCCTCACAATCTAACCTACACATCTAGTTTTCTTACAAAAGAAAAAGTTACCACTGGCCACCTGTAAAGATTCTCCTTACATGCAGGCTTCATTTTTTTTCCCTCCGGATTGTGAAGACCTGAATTTGCCATTAATTTCATGGAGATTTTGTGAGGACCTGATAAATGGGAAGATTCTCTTATGTCCTATTTTACCCAAGTGAATAAAAATCAGACCATGTTTTCTTGCCTTTATCATGATAGTGAATTTGGGTGCTAGGACATCGTGATTTTATGTTGTTGGTGCTGGATTCTTTTGTATTCCCACAAATATTTTTGAGTTTTGCTCTGGGGCATTCAAATAATTTGGGAATAGATTTATTCTTTTGAGATCTGCCTTTAAGTTTTTGCTAGGTAGAATAAGTGCAAATTTTAGTCTAGTGCTAATTTGCCCCTAGTGAGACTTCTGAGTTTTCTGCTTTATATGAGAGCTGTTTTTCTGTTTGTTTGTTTTTAATTCTGGGTACTGGGAATGTGAACTATTATTCTTAGCCCTATGTGAACTCGGAAAATTGTTCCGTGTGCTCCTTTCCAGTTTTTCTTTTCTAACCTTGGCTAGTTTCCTCATATGCATGTGTGATCAACTTTGAGACTTGTGGAATACTCTGCAGATATCTGATCTCTTCTTTGGTACGCTGGTACTCTCTCCACCATAGTACTCTTTCCTGTGACCACCTTGGATTCCCCAGATTCTCAACTCTACCTAATTTATTTTCCCTTCTCTCAGAGGATAATTGTCCTGCTCTGCCTGTTGTTTATGTCTGAAAGCTATTATTTAATGTATTTGGTTAGTTTTTTAGTTACTCCATCATAGCCAGAAGTGTCATCCTAAAAGTTTATTTTAGGACTCTTAAGTATGAAGCATGGTTTCTGACTTTCTGTGAGTATACCCTAAAAGTGTTTAATATGCAGTATTTAAAGGCATTTATGTAAACAATTGGAATCTTTCTTTGGGGAAATTAAAACAACAAAACCTGATTGCATATCATGATTTCATATTTTGCAGATGTTAATATTTAATCATAGGCAGAGCCATTTAGCTTAAGTGCATTAATGTAACTCATTTAAAAGAGGCCAGTAATTGTCCTATTAACTCCCAGTCTGGATGTTATCTGCTCTGCCTTGCTGGTAAGGCCAGAGGGGGACTCTTCTATTGGCACCCACAGAGATTGCTCTGATCTGTTGAAAATCCTGTTAAAATCTAATTACTTAGGAGAATCAGCCAGGGAATATCTAATGAGCTCTAGGAAACCCACTAGAAGAAATTCCATGTTACTAAGGAATGAAATGTCTTCTGTCTTTCAATTATACTGTTACCACATGAAAGTAATTGCTGCCTTATAAAATGTGACTTGTTTGTTGTTTTTTAATTGTGTCATGAATAACTTAATTTTTCACAGAGGAAAAATGACACTGTGAAGTTTAAATAAGTATTCTTCAAATAGTCTCATGAATATCTGGTAACTTGTTATCAAATGCTCTAAAAATATGTACGTGTATTTATTGAAATCTCTACACAGGTGTGAAAATCTGATAATTAAAAGAACTTAACTTTTTAATCTAAAATGACAAACATCAAGATCAAGAAAATAATTATTAGCCAATAAAAGTTAATCAAGGAATAATTATCTATTGTAATCACCTTAAGCATATTACCAAAGAAGTTGGCTTATAAAAAATTAAAATTCCATTGTCTCACTTATTTTGTACATATATCTTCGGCAATATTGGTATGCTTACATTTCCATCTCTCCTTAACAATTAAGATGTATGTATTTTCATATCCAACCTCACTTTGCATTTCAACTCAGTTGACTTCTGACTATTTAGAATTTTTATTTTTACTTAAAATTGTATGGTTGGTTAAGACACTGGACATTGGAGTCAGACAGACCTGATATAGCCAAATCCTGGTTCTTCTGTTTACAAGTTTCTTAACCTTTTGAGTCTCAGTTTTAATTTCTAAACAATGGGGGCACTAGTTAATATATGCAGGACTGCATAAGATTGTTGTGAGGATTTTGTAAAATTGAGCATATAAAGTCCTTAGTATAGTACTGTGCATGTTCAAGAGATAGTTATTATTTTGAAGACTAATTAAAATTTGGAACATGAAAGAATTATGATATCTAAGATTCATTAAAAACTAATGTAGAGTGAATTTCTATTATCCTAATGTATTTCTATCACCATGTTCATATTAAATTTGTTGGAAAAATTAAAAGGGGTCTATTTTTAGTACCATGTCAGTGAACTTCATTCCAAAGTTTATCAAGTTTTTAGCCAATATGTCATTTTATAACATGGATTGATTTTAGCAGATGACACCAGAAACAAAATGTGGTTTGGTGATACATTACTTAGAAAAATATCTGTCTTAGTGATAAATTATTATTGGAATATTCTATAAGATTTTCATGATTGAGGAGAACAAAAGACTATTACATATTATTTCAACAATTAACAATGTAACTATTATTTAAAATTATTATCTGGTCTATAGAACTCTGGCAGTTGAAATAATTAAATTAAAAGTGCTTTTATTTTCAATCATTCGATAACATTTGATAAAATTAACTTTCTATTTTGCCTAATAAGTAAATTAAAATGTTTTTAATCAGAAATTTATGTTGAAAGTTGATATACAAGTTACCTTATAAAATGAGACTTTGTATTATAACTGGACAATGAGGTAGGCTTATAGTATTTTCATTTAGAATATACTCTTTTATACTTAAAATTCCTTTCTTGTATAATTCATTAATTCTTACAACAATTTTATAAAGTAGTCACATGCTACTCTATTATAGACAATGAAAAAGAAAGATAATTTGATATACATATGGCTCTGATTATATTTTTAACATAAAAAATAAATATGCAAAGTATAACATACAAATTAAGGTATTTCTCTCAAAATATATGGTATTTAAAATAATTTGCTAAATTTTGTTAATTTAACTCTTTACATGTATTTGATTTCTTGAAAAAAGCAGATAATGGTGCTATTTGGAAGAAAAGATTTTAGAATTGATGAATTTATGTTGATTTGTACAGTTTGTTTAAAAGTTTTTAATATAATAAATAAGTATGGTGAACTTACTTTTTCGGACAGGAATTATTATTCTGTAGTCAAGGACCAAACACCAGCTAATTTGTTCATTCAATAAATATTTATTGAGAGTTTATTATGTACCGGAATGGAAATGTAATGTTGAATAAGACAGGCAAGGAAGAAGAATTAGCAAATTCATTATTAAAGCTAATATTTTGCCACAATGTCAGTTGATGAAGCTATTCACTTAGCCAAAATCCTTGACAGAAAGTGCTTTGGTTGTTGATATTAGCATATGAAACTACTGGTTAAAGCTGACTTTGCTGGGGAATTTATGAGACTGTTAGCACCTCTTTATTAAGCAGTTTCTGTTAATAAAAGCAAACAAATACTTCACTTTGACAACAGAACTGAAAACAAAAAGTTAGTCTTGCATCTTTCCCTGTGCCTTTCCAAGGTTAAACTCTGCTCTACTAACTTCAAATGTCCAAATCCCTGTAAAGCATGTGACAGACAAGATTCTGCACCCCCTACCCCTGCTCCCGCACACACATACTTTCACGGCTTTGCCTGGCATGTGGTAGGCATTCAGTAAGTGCAATTGAATTAGTCTAATTGATACTGTTATTCTAGTAGTTCATATTCCTGGTTTTCTTGTGGATTCCCCTGTGATAATCTGGCATGAAGCAAAATTGAGGAAACCCTTAATTTTCCTGTATACAAATTAATACTATTATTTTAAAAAATCTGATTTAAAGTATACAGGGGTCTGTGAGATATTAGTTTGAACTATATGAATTACAGTGTTTGATCATTTTTTGACCTACAAGCATTAAAATTTCGTCTGATTCAACTTAATATTTTTTCCTAAGATGTTTTAACTTGACCAAAAATGTAATACAATGATGCAAATAAGCACAACTCCGACTATATTAATGATATCACTGCTTACAGTTTTCTTTCTACTTTCCTGCCTATTTCACCTTGATTGCTGATTTTGGCCTTGCTTTCTTCACAGAATAGTATTTTATTACCCCAAAATTAATTGCATAATATACCTGTCACTCCAAATACTAAATTATATATTTTTTAATGTTAATGAGCCTAGAGTCCTGTAGGGTAGGTCTAGCAAGCAGTTTTATTTGACTTCCTTAAGGACTTTCAGGTATTAGTGATCATCAGTAGTATTTAATTTCCAAATTTAGTTGTAGTTTTTAAAAACATCCATTTATTTCAATATTAGAAAATACATATTAAGCTAATTTTCATTATTTCTGACAAGATTTCATTAGACTAGAATTTCAAAAGTACACTACTGTGTTTGCTCTGCAAACTAACATTTCAAGGCCTGGTTCACTTATTTCTGGTTTATTCTGATAATTCTGTGAATAAGTTATCCTCATAAAATCTAGTTATGACAAAATGATAATTTCTCCAGAAATTATTCTAGCTAAAAAAAGGGATATTCCAAAAATGTTTGTTTCTGGAAAGGTTACAAATAATAGATTCTTTAAATACATAGCAACTCCACAGAGTGAGCTAAAACTCCCCTAAGGCAAAACCTGAGATGCTCTGTATTTCTTATCTTTTAAGGAAAGACATCATAATTAATTTGCTTAAAAGGGCATCTGAAAAGATGGTCGAAGCATAAAGATGTAACCTGGCTCTTTATGCAAATACCAGGAAGCCCTTATAACTACTTATGTGTTAATCCAAACATTCTGAGTAAGTAACTCAGAGGAGTGGTTCCCAGATTCCAGGCCTTGACATGACTTTAATTGGTTGACAGTGAAATAAGAAAAACAAGGACAATATAAATTTTCCATAAGCCTAAATACATTGGAGTCAAAAGACTATTTATACTTTCTCCTTTTATTTTTTTGCATATAGTATAGCCTCTCTTTTCTTTATAGTGACTTAATGTGTTAGAACTGTTTTAGGTCCACAGCAAAATTAAGACGGTACTGAGATTTCCCATATGCTCTCTGCCCCCAGATATGCATAACTTATTGTCAACACCCGCCCACCAGAGGGGCACATTTGTTACAAAGGATGTACCTACATTGACACATCAAAATCACCCCAAATCCATAGTTTGTATGGTTCACTATTGGTGTTGTCCATTTTATGGACTTAGACAAATGTAAAATGTCATGTATTCATAATTATAATATCATACAGAGTATGATATTTCACTGCCTTAAAATTCCTTTGTGCTTTATTAATTCTCTATCCTCCATGACTACTGTCTCCATAGAATGTCATATAGTTGGAATGATATAATGTACAGACTCTTCTTACTTGCTCATTTTATTTAGTAATCTACATTTAAGTTTCCTTTATGTAAAATAGCCTATCTATGGTGAAATTACAGTCAATGATTTTTTCAGTGCTCCTTTTTGCCAAAATAGTAATTTGTGACTCCTCAAAATACTTTTGGAGTTCTTTGAAATCTAAAAATTTTAGAAGCAACTATTACTTTTATATACCTGTTTCTCAGCTGTTAAATAGAGGTAATAATTCTTATTTCATTGGGTTAGTGTAAGGATTAAATGAACTACATTGGTGGAAGTCCTTGGGACAGCATCTGATGTTCTATGGATGCTTCCAATGTTAGTCTACTGTGAAACTGCTGCAGGTCTCAAGCTATCATCCAGTTTTCCTTTGAGGAGGTTACATTTGGAACTCACTTATCTATGGGATACTAAAGTAGAAGAGTCTTCTTGGCAGATGTGTATGTGGGCTGGGAAATCTAGACTGAGTTCTAGGCAAGAAATGATCTGTGCACAGATGGTATCTGAAGCTAGAAAATAAGAAGACAAGAGGACCTGAAGTCATGTGCACCTCCTCAGTACACATGCAAAGGAACACAAAATTCAGGACATCTTACTGTGTGTTCATAGCAATTATTTTGTACCATGCCCATCTTCATTTTTTAGCTTTGCATCCTAGATGAAAGTCTGGAAAATTTTGGACTCAACCTTGTTGAATTTTTAATTCAAGAGATAGAACTTCTTTTTCTGTGAGGCCATAGGTACTCTGGGTGCTGTTGACACTAGAGACTAGAGACAATCCTTTAGGGTAATACACACACACACACACACACACTACATATATATATATATATATATATATATATATGATATATATGATGATGATGATTTAGGGGATCTTGAATCAAGTAGGAGTTTTCCCTGATTATAAGTATAATCTCTGAGATGCCCCATCCTATTAGAGACAGAGCTTGCATTTTGAGATGAGATGCACATGGAAAGGTAGGGAAAGGAGACCCTTGCCTAGCCACCCAGAACTAATGAAGCCAGCCTGGCAATCAATGGAATGACAGATGCCGCAGCCAGATCACCCTCACACCCAACAGAGATGTCTGCTTTTCTTATTCCTGTGTAGAAAAGAGCAGCCAGAAAGACCTTTGTGCAGGCTGGCCTTTGTTACCAGCTGTCTGGCTGCTGGTAGGACTGGACTCTGTTCTCAGTACCCTCTCCATTTCATCCCCAGGGACACATTTACCCCAGAAACCTCTTTCACATGCTGGGTCAGTCTGTCCACTTGAATAGTTGTAAAATTTTCTTGGTTTGACTTTAATTCCTGGACTTTTTGTTATTGGGAGTTGACTTCAGCTTAAACTGACAAAGTTCAAAGTTCATCACCACAACTCTGGGCTTTCTTCTGTGCTCCCCCTACAGTTTTTTTTCCCTGCTTTCCAAATCTCTTTCTCTTTGAAAAGACTAAAGACTTTTTTTTTTTTTTTTTTTTTTACAGGAAAGGTGCAGGCAGGAATGAAGGCAAGTAGCAGGCAGGCAGGAAGAGAAAGGAGGAAGAAGCATTTTATTTTATTTTTATTTAGTTGTTCACATTGGTTGTTACCCCAGGACCCAGGATGCGGACCTGGGTCCTTGGGTTGTGTATAGTCCATCTTTATCGGAGACCAGAGATAGTGTGACAGATCAGTATATACAGTTATTTATGGTAAATGCAACTTCCATAGACTCCTAATGAGCTAATATGTATTCATACCAACCTTTCTCTTTTAGTCTAAATGTGAAGTATATTCATCCTTAAATCTAAGGTTAATTTGTCTATTTGTGCTCTGGATCTCAAATTCTCTTTCTACGTTAGCTTCCATGCTTTATCAGTGATGTCCTTTCTCTCCTATACTTTCATTCTCTGTCTGAGTTTTGGGGCATACTCTTGTGGTTTAGGTGACTGAGATGTGGGCATATGAGCTATGTAAAGCCCAAGCACCTGGGACTGGGCAAAAAACAAGAAAAGATGCTTTTTCTAGCACAACCTAATGTCTAGTGGACAAGGTCACTGGATTTAGTCCACAAACATCCCAAGGACCCAGGTTTGAGACCCAGGGTTAGGGAAACAACCAAGATAAATAACTAAACCAAATAAACATTTCTTCCTCCTGTCTCTCCCAACCTCTCTCCCTCCCTCTCTTCTTCCTTCCTCCCTCATTCCTTCCCTCCTTCTCTCCTTTCTTCCTCTCTCCTTTCTCCTCCCTCCCTTCCTTCCTTCTTTCCTTCCTTCCTCTCTCTCTCTCTTTGAGTGCTAACTTTGACCTTATCAGTTGCTCACTGTGTGAACTTGGGCAAATAATTTCACCTTTCTGGACCATAATTTTCTTGTCTGTAAAATTAAAGGGTTGAACTAGATGATCTCTAAATTTATTTTTGTCTCTAACTTTCTTATCTAAAGGTATAAACTCACAAGCCTGAGATTCATATATTGACCAACCTGTCTTAGTGATAAATTATGATTGCAATATTTATTAATGAGTGAGAAAAAAAGACTTTTGTATGTTATTTCAACAAATAACACTGTAACTGTTATTTAAAATCATTATCTGAGTTGGAGGCAAACTTTCTGCCTTATTGAACTCAAGTAATGCTTAAACTGATGGCACCACTCAGGTGCTTAGTACTTTAATATTGTTCTACTTTCTTAACAAAATCATTTTCTCACTCAGTTTATACTGTGGTGCTATTTGTTTATTTATTATGTATTCGCTCCTCTATTAGCCCAAACTCCTTGTTCTGAGAAGCTGAAACTCAGTTCAAACCAACTTAAGCAAAAAACATTTCCCAGAGGAGTAGCCAGCTTCAAGCCTTCACGAATCTATATTTTCAAACAAGGTCATTAGGGCTCTGTATGTCTCTCTAACTTTGGTAAGCTAAATGTTGCTTTCAGGAACTCCCAAACCTCAGTAGCTCGACATGACAAAAATGGGTATCTGTAGACATAAACATTTAATGAGAATTTTCTCTGAGTGGCCTTCCATGCACTGGTGTAGATTCAAGTCAATTTTCATCTTTTAATTTGCTGCTCCTAGGGCCTCAGATTCTTCTGTTGGGCTCTCTATATGTGGCCAACAGATGACAGGATTGGGAGTTGGGGAGACCATGGAGGACACTGCCACTGGACAGAGTTTAGTCCTACAGGTGTAATTATTTAGTCACACAGGGATAACAAGAAATGTGATCTCATTGTATAAGCAAACTGAAGAGGAATAGACTCTAACATGCACAAAGCAGTCTCTATTGCAGTCTTTCAGTTTCTTGGCTCTCTTGCCTCATGTTATTCTTCCCTAAGCTCTCTTCAGGTGGGAACGAAAATGACTATAAACCCAAATCCTAGCTTAACCTTGATGGAAGAAACCATCTTCTTTTTTAGTTCTAGCAGAAGAACCCCATCTGAGGACCAGTATTAAGGCCAGTGAGACAGTTCACACAAGTTTTTCCAGTGTGGGTCATGTGTTCCTTTAGCATCATGACCACCCAAACTGTTTCAGTGGGTTATCACAGAAAAGAGGTGTTGTAATGAGAAACATGGGAGGAAATGTGGCAAAGGCAAAAACCAAGAGATATACACTACCTGTGTCGTAGGGACAATACTTATTTTAATTTTGTTAATCTTTTTTTTCAGTGCTCATGTCTTGATGATTTGTAAAATGCTGCTTCTTTCTGCTCACTTCCTCTCTTGTCATTTATACTGAATTTATTGATTCACCAAACAAATGAGTACAGATGGGCACAATATATTTGAGTAGATGTATGCCAACATTATTCTGAAAAATGTTCCCAGAGGTACTGTCACCAATACAAGTCTGTTAGAATAATGTCTCTGCAAAGAGAAGAGGGCAATGCTTATCCCACAGGAATTCATCTTTAGTGGTAGTATTTTAGACCTTTGGTTGAAGAAGATGCTTTGGGCTGAGGTGTTGCTCTGAAGTCTTCAAGTCAGACTGTACAGGTGCTGTGTAAGTGAAAGGACAGTCGACAAAGTTTCAGTGCCTGTGCCCCGGCTGCACAGATGTATCCCATTGTTTGTTTGGAGGATTTTGACTTGGGGAGGCTCATAGAACTTATAAGACATTGAAATAGAGGGTGGGGTTCTTATCTCCCACAAAGAGATAAAATATTTAGTTACTAAGCTTATTCAAGCTAGGGAAGCTAGAACTGGTACCCCTGAACAGAACCTAGATATTAGAAGTTCTTTTTTTCACAGGGCAGAAAGATTCTTTCTCTGGTCCAGGTATGTTGTAAAGGAATTAAATCCCTAGTTTGTACTATATGCATGTGTGATACCCAAATTTATTCTACATCATTACATAGACTCTTTAATTCAAGGAATTGTCCAGGGCCATTGATATCATTGGGAGAAACATGCTTGCAGAAATGATCCTTACAATCTTGTGTATTTTCCATACTTTCACAGTCCAGGGCTCCTGTGACTACTAGAGAATAAATAAACTTCTCTGTAAATGGAATTGGAAAAAATTGCAAATCATATAAAGAAAAATCTTCCATGAGGGTCAGGCAACTAACAGAATTAACACCCTAAGAACCAGAAATATTAGGATAATTTTCAAGAGGCTGAAAATAAATGTTTACAATAGAAGTCATACTGTTGAAATAGCATCGTGTAAGAAATGAGCAGGTAACAAAATATGTAAATAGGTAAGATTTGTGCATTGAATCTACACAGAAATTTGCAACTTCCTTGACCAATAAAATGCAGTGGTTGTGTATTACTTTTGAGGTTGGTTGCAAAACACAGCTTTCGATGGGCTCTTTTTCTTAGGATGCTTGCTCCTGGATCTCAGCTACCATGCTGTGAGGAAGCCCAGGCTACAAGGAGAGGCCATGTATGAGTGTTCTGGCCCACAGCCTCAGCTGGACCCTCCCCCACAACCTGAGTCAACAGCCAGCATCAACTGAAAGCAAATAAGACTTTAGATGATTTCAAATATCAAGTCTTATAACAGAACCATAGAAATAATTGAGCAGATGTTATCACTATTGTGCCCTGTCTAAATTCCCAACCTGCAGAAACTGTGAGAGATGATATATGATGATTCTTTTAAATAACCTAGTTTTGGGGTGATTTGTTATGCAGCTATACATAGATAGTACACTACTCACATCATTAAACTCTAATCATAAAATTGGTGTAGGCCAAGATAATTGCAAATTTTTTTTAGAAGAAATAATATTTTTCCATTATTCTGAAACAATACTTAATTAGTGAAACATTACTGCCTAACCATGCCTTTGGAGAATGAAAAGCTTACTAGAAAATCAGTTTCTATTTGGCCTTTTGTGACAGATTCCAGAACCTAAATAACATTTACTGATGTAACATTGACGTCTTAATGAGTGACTGTATTTTTAAATTTCTCTGTTCCAAGAATCTCAGTAGGCCTGTCCTGGTGAATAGTGGTTTGGTCAATTGTCTCCAGCTGAAGTGAAGTCTACACATATCTCAAGGATCTGGGTTTCTGTCCCGGAGTGCAGAGAACAAGCAAGATGTACAGCTAAATAAACATAAGGTGCTTCTTCTTGTTCTCTCTTCCTGCCTACTCAACTTTCTTTCTACCTGCCCCTTTTCTTTAAACAAGAAAAATAAATCTAAGTGATTGGCATATTGTAGGCACATAATCAGGATAACAAATCGAATTAAAATCTCACTGTAAAGTACATAATTCTATAGAGTACTGGAAGTGAAAATGTTGGTATTTTGCGTCAATGGGAGGGTTGCGCAAGACAATAACATTTGACAGTAACATTTTGACCATTTTTAATGGTGCCATCCAAAGTGTTGTGTGCAGTGGCATTAAAGCTTTTCCTAATTTATATTAGGCAATCCTAAGAACCTTCCTTAAATAACTGTATTTTAATTAAAAACAATGTATTAGCTCTGCAAACGCAACTTCAAAACAAATATCCCAGAGCCACCTCTTCATCTAACCTGATTGAAATACTGAATTTCATACTGTAGCTATTTGGAAACTGCCATAGATAGTCCTCTGGCTTCACACTATAAAGCTAACTTCTCCTCCACTGTTGTCCATACCCTTTTCTAATTCCACCTTAATTTGTGTGAGCTCAGATAAAGGTTAAAGAGAAAGCAAATAACTTTGACATCTTTATTATAGATGACCTTGCTTGTTGCAGGAAGAAAGATATTGAATTCAAAGTAAAATTTTTTATTATGGTAAAACATAACAAAATTTTGCATTTCATCCATTTTAAGTGTACAGTGGCATTATTTCTCTGTTAGACAATCATCACCCTTATTCCCAAACTTTTTTAATTAATTGAAACAAAAGCTATAATCATTAAGCAATTAACTCCCCATTCCCTCCTCCCAAACCTCGGCAACCTCTAATCTAGATTCAGTCTCTGAATTTTCCTGTTGTAGATATTTCATATAAGTGAAATTATACAGTTGTTGTCCTTTTATGCCTGACTTGCTTCACTTAGCATAATTTTTTCAAAGTTTGTTCATATAGCAGTATGTAGCAGAAGTTCATTCCTTTTCATGGATGAATAGTATTCCATTGCATGTATATACCATGTTTAGTTCATTAATCTGTTGATGGATTCTTATTTCTAGTTTTTGGTTATTGTGAATAATGTCACAATGTATGTTCATAGAAGAATCTGAATTCTTTTAAAAATTATTTTGGGCACATACCTAGGAATGCCTTTATTGACTCAGATGACAATTCTGTTTGACTTTTCGTGGAACTGTTTTCCATGATGGCTGCACCATTTTGCATTCCCACCAGCAATGAACCAGGATATCACTTTCTCCACAGCCTCATCAACACTTTTATTTTCCACTTTTGGTTACCATTCTAGTGATTGTGAATTATATCTTATTATGGTTTTGATTTACATTTCTCTAATGATTAATGATGTTGAACATCTTTTTTTATGGTAATAAAACATGTAAGATTTACCTTCTTTGACAATGTTTTAAGTATACAGTACAATATTATTAACTATAAACACAACATTTTGCAATAGATCTCTACAACTTTTCACCTTGTATATTGAAACTCTACCCTTTGAACATCAACTCCTCATTTCCTTCTCCTGGAAGCCTCTGGAAACCAATATTCTACTTTCTGTTTCTGTGAGTTTGACTACTTTAGATACTTCATATAAATGAAGTCATGCAATATTTGTCCTTAATCTTGGGTATCTTTTCACGTATTTATTAATCATTTGTTTATAATCTGAAAAACATGTATTTAAGTCCTTTATGGACTTTTAAAATTGGTTTACCTTTTTGTTGTTGACTTGTACGTATTCTCTATGTATTCTAATTATTAAACCTTTATCTCTTACAACTTGCAAATATTTTCTACCATTATGTGAGCTGTGTTTTCACTTCCTTGATAATGTGCTTTGATGTGTAAAAAGCTTTTAATTTTGATAAAGTCAAATTCATTAATTTTTCATTTGTGCCTTATATTTTTGGTGTTATGTCTAAGCATTTGTCATCAAATCTAAGGTCATGAAGATTTGCCTCTATGTTTTCTTCTAAGAGTTTTAGGGTTTTTGCTCTTAGATACATTTTGTATTAACTTTTGTAAATGCTGCTAGGTAGGAGTCCAACTGTATTCTTTTGCATGTGTAAATTGAGTTGTCCCAATACCACTTGTTGAAAAAAGTGTCCTTTCTTTAATAAATGAAATTGTTGCCTTTGTACCAAAAAGTCAGTTAACCATAGATGTATGGATTTATCTGGACTGTTTATTAACTTATATGTTTGCTGTAGCTATGCAGTGTTTTGAAATTGAGATATGTAAGTTCTTTGACTTTGTTTTTCTTTTTCAAGATTATTTTGGCCATTCATGATCCTTTGTAATTTCATGTGCCTTTGAGGATTAATTTGTCCATTTCTATTAAAAAAAAGCTTTTAGAATTTTGATGGGCATTGTGTTTAATCTGTAGATCACATTAGGTAGTATTGACATTTTAGCAATATTAAGTCCTCTGATTTATAATTTGGGATATATTTCTGTTTTTTACAGATCTTTAATTTTTTTTTTCAGTAATATCTTGTAGTTTTCAACGTACAAGTGTTTAACTCCTTGGTTAAATTTATTCTTAGTTATTTTGTTCTTTTAGGTGAGCATATGGAAATATTTTTCATAATTTCATTTTGGATTGTTTATTGCTTATGTATAGAGCCATATGATTTTTGCATGTTGATCTTATATCCTGAAACTTTGCTGGTCATTTTTATAAAATCCAGTAACTTTCTTGTGAATTCTTTGTAACTGTACATAGATAGACAGATAGATTCACCGGTGAATAGAGATAGTTTTGCTTCTTTTTTCCTTATGTCATTTTTGTTTCATTGCTCTTACTGGAACTTCCATTTTAATGTTGAATAGCTATGGTGAGAGAAGGTATTCTTTTGTTTCTAATCTTATGTTCAGTCTTTCTTGAGTATGACGGTAATGTGGATTTTTCATAAATGTCTTGTATCATGTTAAATTTCTCTTCTGTTCCTAATTTCTGTTAGTTTTGTTTTCATAAAAGTGTGTTGAATTTTGTTTACATCAATTCAGATTATCACTTAGTTTTTTTTCTTCATTCTATTTTGTGATATATTGCATTGCTTGATTTTCCTAAGTTGAACCTTCTTCCATTTTTGGGGTAAATCTGCTTAGTCACAGGGCATAAATGTGTAATCTAATATGCTGTTGGATTCACTTTAATATTTTCTTGGGAAGTTTTGCATCTATATTCATAAAGGATATTGGTCCATAATTTTCTTTTTTTGTGATGATCCTTATCAGATTTTGGTGTCAGAATAATGCCAATCTCACAGAATGAGTCAGGAAGGGTTCCTTTTTTTTTTAAGACTGAGTGTTATCAATTCTTCATTAACCGGTAGAATTCAACAGTGAAGTCATACAGTACTGGACTGTTTTTTGTTGGGAAATTTTTGATTACTAACTCAATCTCTTTATTTATAGGTATGTAAAGATTTTCTATTTCTTCTTGAGTAAGTTGTGGTAATTTGTGTGTTATGAATTTGTCCATTTCATCTACGTTATCTAATTTGTTGTGTATAATTGTTCATAGAATTCTCTTATATTCCTTTGTATTTCTGTAACATCACTATTTATGCATCTACTTTTATATCTGATTTGGCTGTTTCTTCTCTCTTTTTTTCCCTTTTGGTGATCCAGCTCCTCTCCTTCCACATACTTTTACTCAGGTATAGTTGACAAACTTGTAATATGCATACATATATAATATGATGATTTTATATTTGTATATACTGTGAAATAATTCCCATAAGCAAGTTAATTAACACATTCATCACCGCTCATATTTACTTTTCTTGTTTTGTGAGAATATTTGAGTTTTACTGTCTTAGCAAATTTCAATCATACAATACGGTATTATAAACTATTCAAATGTCACACTTTAGATCCTCTAACTTATTTACCTTATAACTGAAGTTTGTGCTATTTTACAAGTCCCTCCCCATTTACTCTACCATCTGGTCCCTGGCAAATACCATTCTATCCTGTTTCTATGAGTTTGAGGGATTTTTGTTTCTTTGTTTAGATTTCAGATATAAATGATAATGTGGTATTTGTCTTTGGCTTATTTCACTATGCCCTTCAGGTTCACACATGTTGTAAATGGTAACATTTTCTTCTTTTTAATGAGCAAATAATATTCCAGTGTTTGTGTGTCTGTGTGTATTTCAATCACATTTTCTTTAACCATTCCTCTATCGATGGACATTTAGGTTGTTTTCATACCTTGACTGTTGTCAGTAATGCTGCAATGACAGTGGAAATACAGATATCTCTTTGTGATAATCATTTTTGCTTCCTTTGGATATATACCCAGAAGTGGAATTGCTAGATTAGATGATAGGTCTGTTTTTAATTTCTCAAATAACTTCCATACTGTTTTCTTGGATGATTCAGCTTTTAATACATGAAATCACTTGTCTAATAGCTACCATTCATTGAACTCTTAGTATTTGTGCTTACAGGCTAATAGAATCTCAATTTTCACAACTCCTTCAGGGCCTATTACTATTCCTACCTAATAGGAGAACAACAACAAAAAAAAACATGACTAGGGAGACTCAATGAATTTCATAAGGGTCACATAGCTCTGCATGACAGAGACAGAATTCTAATGCAGGACTACATTTATTTTTTATATTAAGGTTTCCTGAAGGGCAAAGCGATACTACAGCTTTGGTGTGATTGAGTTTCCTAGTTGAATTTTGTATAGAGATTGGCAGGTATAATGAATAGACATTTTTGTTACAGTGAGAGTTTTCACAATACAAGTAGAATATACAGAGGTAGAGTAATTAGAGAACATGATTTGTATTACATGCAGCTGTTGGCTATACATCAGTTACAGGAGAAAGATTGTTATTCATGCAGCATTGGGAACACATGCATGTTTGTTTTGAGTGGCTGTTCATTTGACAACTTATTCTTTGATTCTTTTTTTGGCAATTATTAACTGTGTTACTGTTTATTTTGATTTTGTGCTTTTTAAAATGCCAAATTTGTTAAAATTGCTTTATTTTTATTCGACAATGACTGGTCTAAAATTTCACTGATTTTGATCTAGTTTTATCCACTGTTTAGGATTTGATTAATGATGATTTGATCAACTAATATAATTTTTATTTTTCAACACAAAATATACTTATGCATTATAAATTCCTTTATTTTTCTTGTTACCAGATCTCAAACTCTATAAATCCTCCTTTTCTCATTGATATCATTTTTACTATAAGTTCTTAAATAACATCAGTTTCATGTTAATACAAATGTTGATCAAGTGTGGAAGAGAAGCTAGACTTTAGGGAAAAATGCCATTATATACAGGAGGAGAGAGAGGACCATTTCTTGTGAAAACTATGTAAGATTCTATTTAGAAATCTTTTTGAAAGTTTCAGATATCTGGTGAAGATCTCATTCTGGTTCTAGCTTTTTTTTGGAAAAGCTTTTCCATGGTTTTAGAGATTATTTAAAGTGTTAAATATTGGGTTCTTCTTATCAGAGTCAAGGAAATATACCAACTAAGATGTTTTAAAAGGGAGACATTTTCATGCTTTTCTCTTTAAGAGGTTAATCAATAAACTTGGGTGGAGGAGACTCTCAATCAATATGAGTGTAATTAAATGAGTGGATTTCACTTCAAGTAAATAAAATTATGAAAGACAGAATTATGAAAATGAGAGCATCCTCAGTCATGCCTAGTCACCTTGATTTATCTTATTGCGTCATATAAACACATCCCAGCAGACGTGGAAACGTTGAACACAGTGCCTTGCATGAACAGATGATTCTGAGGATTTTGTCTTGGACCCCAATGACTCCAAATAAAATGAAATTATGAGTAGAAAATGAAAAGGGATGGTGGATACTCTCAAGTGGATTGTAATGGGGAGTGTCAGAACAGAACTCCCATTTTCTAGGGTTAGGCAAACATAAAATGTAATTTTTTTCAGTGTTTTCAGCATGTGGGCACACCACTATTATAACTGAGAAGCATTTTGTAGAATAAAGAACAAACACTTGCAGTGCCACTATCTACCACCCTTCCTTATGTTCCTTTCTCCACCCAATTAATATCTCTTAGGCACTTCTATTTAGGAAAGTATGTTCACTAACATGCAAATCATATTTTTCCCCACTTCCGGGTCTTGAGTCTAGATCCACAGCTTTCCTGGCCTGTGCCTTAACCTGCTCAACCACCTGAGCCACAAGGGAGACTTATAAATTTTATTTTTGACTGAAAACATTCACTGGTGTTCCTATACAACCAGTTTTGTCCTCAGTACTTTAGCCTGGAAATCATCTCGTTTCATGTCACTTCTTTACATTTAGACTTTTTGCCAAATCCCTTGTTTAGAGTCTAAGTTTTCTATCTAACCTTGGTCATTCTTTTTCTCTGTGTGTACCTTGTGTTTCCCAGCATTCCTGTATTTCAAAGTACAAGACAATATTGGAATAATTATAACTGATAATCATAAATAGAGGGATGGGAAAGGAGAGGCATGAATTCTTCAGGGTTTCGTGTGGTGACCAGCACAAAAGGACATAATATCCTATCATTCTGTTGTAAGCACAATGCCAATATTAGGTGTTCAAAAAAGACTAGCTTAGTCTGCTCATCTATATGATTTTTTTAGTTCATATGATCTTCTTTGATTCTTACACTAATCCTCTGAGAAAGCCATAAGAAGTGATAAGAAGTGGCTTCATTTTGGGGATGAGGAAATAATCTCAAAGAGATTATGTACATTGCCAAGATCATGCAGCTAGGAAGTGCATGTATTTAGAACTTCAGTTAATTCTAATTAAATAGACATCAAATAAATAAAGAACATGTAGTAAGTCTATAAGCCTTGTTATAAGTTATTATCATTCTTAGAACATATTCATGTTTTATCTCTTCATTATTTATTCATTCATTGAAGAAATATCTACGGAATGCCTATTATTGACTAAGCACTGTTTCAGGCACTGAAAGAATATATCAGTGAAAAAGAGACAAAAATCCCTGTCCTTTTAGTGTGGTTAACTGTTGTTAGCTGAGATTTAATTATCTGCCTGATTATTTTATTCATTATTAAAATAAGTTGATGACAATACTAATTTAATCAATATGTATTAATTTGGCAGCTACGCTATGCCAGATACTATGATAGGTGTTGAGAAAAATTACTGATAAACAAAACCAGGTACAAACCTTGTTCTTATGTATATTAGAGGAGATATTCAATAATCAAATAATAAATGCCAAGTGCTAAGCAGATGCTCATTGTACTATGAAAACATATAATAAAGGGGGATGGCCATGTAAGGAAGGACATAAGTTGTTTTTCTTGAAAAGTGATGATTTAACTAAGATGAGTAGGAGTTAACTAAGTGACAAGGTAAAGGGAACAGCATGTGAAAAGAATCTGTGGTGGTAGGAGCAACCATCGTTCTTACAAAGATGCTAAAACAAGGTGATGTGACTGGAGCACAGAGAGGAAAGGGATTGATGAGAGTTGAGAAGTAGGGCCAGATCATATAGGTCCTTGTAGTACATTCTAAAAAGTTTAGTATTTACCTTTAGAGCATTTAGATGTCATTGAAGTATTTTGAGCATGAGGGGTGATAGAACCAGATTTGAGTTTTGAAAAAATCACAGTTAGTGCGAAGGCCAACAGTGGAATGTGGGTAATCCAAGTATAGCAGGTTATGGTGGATTCTATACAAGAGATGATCAAATAATGCCATCTTAGACCAAGATGGTGGCAGTGGAGATGGAGACACACAGAACAATTCAAGGTAAAAATGACAGTGTTGGTTTGAATGTGAGCAGTGATGGAGGGGATGTGTCAGGGATGATTTCCTTGAAGCTGAAGCCGAAGCTCGTTCAATGAAGTATCTTTAACTCCTAACATAGTGCTTGGCACCTGGTAGCTACTGATAGCAGAGCCAGGACTAGACTGAAGTCACATGGCTCACAATGTATTTTATTACTTTTCCCTTACTGTTGGAGTTTCACACATTTGTGGTTTTTAGAACACTTTGGTGAAACAAGATACTCATTATTGAGGCTGATGGATGGCCAGAGAGGAGGGTCACAATTGGGGATGGCAAGGGGAAAGAGAGAGCAAGTGGTATGACGAAAGATAATTTCTGTTCGGCATTAGGTTGTTTTCCATGTGAGGCATTTCTGAAGTTTTTAGGGGATAATACATATATTTAATTCTAAAATGTTTATTCTATTTATTGAGCACAGGAACTAATGCTTGTATTTTCAAATGCTTTTATTTAAATTTCTAATTTGGTCTTCATAATAATTCTAAGAGGTGGAGAGGGCACAGATTGTTTACTTTCATTTTTAAATAGAAGAAATTGTGATTTGGAGAGATATCATATCCAACACTTGTAAGTGGAACTTTGAACCCATATCTTTGAATTCCAAGTTCAATGTGCTTTTCACTAGGCTTTGCCCAGTATAAAATTTTACTGCCTTTGGTGGGATTTAACTTGGAAGGAAATTTATTACAGAAGTATTCAGAATAACTTGTAGATATTTTAATGAGTCTATAAAAACCCAGTGCTTATGATCACATATTATGTGAAATCTTGCATTTGTAGTCCACTTAGAGTTGATTTTCAGAAATATCAGTTGATTCTCCCAAGCAACGCATTTGTAATTTGTGTAGTATGTTGTGAGGAAACCAGATTTACACATAGCTTCTTGCAGAGCAAATTATTTGCCTTTCATTTAAAGGTTTTAGATTCGGAAATCCTGTTCTAAGCAGACATGACTGTCAGGTAAAAGGCTCATGGCCGCAGGAGTAGAAGACAAAAGGATCTTGATTAATTTTCTGTTTCTCCAGACAGAGCTCTAACTTGCCGTTGCCTCTCCTCTGTCCCTCTGCGAGGTTTCCACACCAGAGGAACCTTTCCCCTGGCTGAGGTAGTCTACTGTCCACCATCACCTGCTGTCTTCCAGAACTGCTAGAGGGTGGAAGACTATAGACATACTGTGACGCATTGGGCTATACGTGTGTTAGCAACTCAGTCTTCTGCCATTGGGAGATCCACATGTTTTAATTATGGGTTAAGTTTCCTTTGGGCTTTGAAATGATAGTATCTGTATGTATTGCACTGTGTTTGCACATTTAGGGATGTGTTCTCATCTCAGTTTGTGAGAATTATGTGTACAATTCCCATTAGCATTACTGGAGGTAGCATATATAAGTTGCTGAACGTGGAAATGAAAATATATCCTTCAGTCTCAAAGATGCATTAATCACATCTCTCTTTCCAGTTATGAGGTGATATTCAGAATTTCTTTTGCAGGTTTTGAGCAGCTGTGGAGTATCTCCTAAATATAGCACAAAATAGTTTTTATAAAACTGGTAAAATGTTTTTCAGTATATGCATAGAGTATCTATGTGCTTATTTTAAGAGATTCTCCAAATACCTTATTAAAGTTATTTATTTTATTATTGAAAACTTTAAGATACAACATATATTATAACTATTAATAATCACCATTGATGTGCTTTTATTTATTTAACTAACATTTACTGAACTGCAACTGTGCTAAACTCTGGAAAAACTAAGAGAAACGCTGCCTTCTTTGCTGAGGAAGACAAATAAAAACCAGTGACTAAAGTTAATAATACTGTGTTATATACTAAAAGTTGTCAAGAGATTTTATCTCGTAAGTTCTCATCACAAGAAAAAAATTTTGTGACTGTATGGTGACTAATGTTAAAGAAAATGTATTGTGATTACCATTTCTCAATATATATAAATATTGAATCATTATGTTGTACACCTGAAAGTAGTATGTCAATTTTATCTCAATAAAAAATTAAAATCAAGCAGCAATAAACTTTACAATGCAAAGCTATTATGAAAAGAGTAAGTGCAACTTCTGAGGACAACAAGGAGAGAGAGAATGTCTGGAAGAAATGGGAAAAACCACGAATAGGATATACCATTTGAACTGGGCCTTGAAGGTTGAATATAAATTCTCCAGGCTGAGAAGATAAGAGATCATGGAAGGGAAGTCTGTTCTAAGCAGAATAAACAGAATATTCGGATGAAATGAGAAATATTTTGTAGCATGAGTATAGCCCTGAAGGAGACCAACAAAATATGAGTCTAGAAAACAAGAACCATGTCCTTAAGAACTATATTCAGTGGGAAGAATGGAATTTTTTAATTTATTTTTTTTAGGAAAAGGTACAGGCAATAATGAAAACAAGTAAGCAGATAGTAAGAGAGGATAGAGCTGACAAGATATGTTGAAGAATTGAAATGGGAGAAAAAGAGAAGAGTCAAAAGATAACTCCAAGGTTTGGGCCTGAGCAACTGGGAGAATGGAGTTGCCATTTACCGAGATGAGGAGGATAGTGAGAGGAACATTTCCATGGTGATTGTGGCAGGAGGGCTATCAGGAGTTCAATTAAGTATGTATGTTAAGAGTTAATTATCAAATGCCTACTAGACATTCAAGTTGAGATATTGAGTAGGCATTTGGTATAAGAACATAGGAATTAAGGGTAGAAGTCCAACTAGTATATGTAGATAGAGTTTAAAGACCAGAGACATTATGAGATTTTTTTAGAGAAAGAGTCTAGCTAGAAAAAACATGAACCTTGAGGGACTCCAGTATTAGAGATTAGAGAGATGAGCTAGATCAACCAAAGGAGACTCAAAAAGTAGTAGGAGGAAAATCAAGAGAGCTGAATTTAGGTCTTAGAGCCAAATAAAACAGGCATTTCAAAAGGAAGGAGTGATCAAGTCAAATTCTGATTCAATAAGATAAGAATTGAGAATTGATTTTTGGATTCGACCACATGACAGTCATTGGTGACCTTGCCAAGATATATGATGGTGAATATGTGGGGCATTCGCCTATTTGGAATAATTTCAAGATAGAATGGAAAAAGAAGAAATGGAAACTTTGAATCCAGACAACTCTACAAGGAAATTTCCAAGGACAGTACAGAATGGAACATTCATTTCCTTAAAAGGGATATGATGTCAATAGACACTTTTAAAGAGAACTTTTTGCTTTAGAAAATTTCAAGCCTACAGGAAATTGGAAAAATAGTACATTGAACATAAATATATCCTTCACCGAGATTCACCAATTTTTAATATCTTTCTATGTTTCCTTTCTCTCTCCCTCGTGGCTTGCTGAATCATCTAATATCCAGTCATATTCAGATTCTTCCAATTGTCTCAAATATTCTTTATATATATTTAATCCAGAAGCAAATCAAGGTTCATGTCTTTCATGATGTTGCATGTCTTTAATACTACTAATAGAAAAGTCTTCCTTTTTTGAAAAGTGAGTTTTGATTTGTAAAAGTCCAATCCTGTTGTCTTCTCTCACATTCTGGGTTGTTCTAATTGCTCATGGTATAGCTTACTTCGTTTCTTTTTTACCTATATATCATATATATGGAAGTTAATATAGAAGCTTAAAAATTAGATTAAAGTTAAATATTTTCTTTAAATTAAAAAATTATTTCATTCATTTACAATACTATATCATTTCAGAATAGACTCACACCTTAGTCAATACATATATATCACACCACACCTACCACCTGAGTTCTACTGCCTATTGACCACTGTCAGCTTAACTCTTTCAATCCCACTCCCTTTTCCATTTCCCCTTAAAAATTTTTCTTAAGTTAAATTGTTTTTCTTCATGCTATATCCCATCAGGAGGTACATGATGTTAAGGTGTCCAATGTAGTGATACTAAATTTGATCCTCAGTTAATATGGTGACTGCAAGATGTCGCCATTATAAAGTAGCTTCCCCATTTTGTATTTAAAATAAAATCTGTGAGTTAATATACTAGTGCTATGCAGATATTTCATTGATGAAAGGAGGGGTATAAAGATTAAATGTTTATAGCATGTTTATTTGCTGATGGTACTACCTAGAAAAGAATGAAAAATTGATGATACAGGAGACATCAGAGACAATTGCTGGAACCTTTTTTTAAAGAAATGTATAGGTAAGAATAAAGACAAGCAGAGGCAGACAGGCAGGAAGAGAGAGAGAGGAGGAAGAAGCCTTTCACTTTTTTTCACTTAGTTGTTCATCTTTGTTGTTCACCCCCAGGCTCTGGGACGTGAGCTGGGAACCTTGGGTGTATGTGGACTGCGCTACCCAGAGGCAGATGACCAAACCACTACTCTACCAGGGTGTGACTATTCATAGTTCTTGAATAGATGAGAAAGGATAGGGTCCAGTGCACAACTGGAGAGCTAGGCTTTAGAGAGAGGCATAAGTACTCTTCCTGATAGTCGGAGGGAGGGAGGGAGGTTATATGGTTAAGGATGGTGTATGTGGTAATGGGAGCTCTTAGTTCTTTCTTAATTGTTCTTTAGGGTTTAGATTTGCCATCTTTTAAGGAGAAGGAATAATCCAGTCTATAATCATCTTTTGTCTCTGCAATTCATTAGTCATTCTTGCATCTGCTTCAATATTTGTGGTCTTACCATGACTTCTAGCTTATATAGTTCAGATCAGTTGGTCTTCTTGGAGCCATTTCTGTAGTTGAGGGGGAGTAGAACTGCTGCAGGTTCTTTCTTTTTGTACCTAGTTAGTTTTGGCTAAATTGTTGCCACATATTTCTGATAAAGGGATTTTTGTCGTGCAACTTTCTGCTTTTCTGGTCTTTCCCCAGGAATTATAGTACAGACTTATGTTCTTATAATCTCCCAAATCTATCTGAGATTGCTATTGTCACTCCTCACAGAGCTGAGGCAGGGAGAACTGGACAGGCTTCCTTCTCAGAGACTCCCATTAATGGCTAAGTATCATTATGCCTTCTTTCTAACTCTTGTTTTGTTATGGACTTCATGCTCTGAGAAACTCATGATCACTTCCTCCCTCCCTCCCTCCCTCCCTTCCTTCTTTCCTCCCTTCCTTCCTTCCTTCCTCCCTCCCTCCCTCCCTTCCTTCCTTCCTTCCTTTGTCAAATAAACAACCAACCATACCATACCAGCAAAACAAAATGAAACATTTGTAGACTTTTAGGATTTAAGAGAGTTTTTTTTTTCCTAACAAACAAAACTTGAATGTTTCTGGATTCTACCCTTTCTGGAGGAAATAAGTTTTAAACTCAAGTTTGCTTTTGTTTTTAAAGAAAGGTGCAGGCAGGACTGAACATAAGCAGAGGCAGGCAGGAAGGGAGAGGAGAAGAAACACTTTCTTCACTTTATTTAGTTGTTTATCTTGGTTCTTCACTCTGGCGCCAGGATACAGACTTTGGTCCCTGAGATGTGTGTGAACTGCCCCATCAGGGAGCATCTCAAGGTTTTTATTTATTTTAATAGTAGAAAAATAAAGGAATTTCGAAGATAAGAAAAAAGAAAATTTTAAATGTCATTTTGCATATCACTTATTAAGACGCATTATTTCCCCCAAATTATTTTCTTTTGTTGGTATACTAATCAGAATATTGACCATGTACTTTTAAAAGACAAAAAGAATCATTTCTGGGTATCTTCAGAAATGAATGACAGAACAAGAAAAGATAGCCTCCAAAAAGAATGCAGAATGAGATTTAAGGTGGGAAGATGCTCTTTTAGTGCATGTTTCTGACCTCCAGTTACAGCTAGTCTGTGGATGGCAGATATGAAGGAAATGATGTGAAGTGATATGAACACATCAACATGGACTGAGTTCCTTTGGGATCTCTCTTATTTTGGACCCCCCACACACAGAAAGCAGTGCCATAACACTTCTGCTATTCTAGGGAAGCTACTATAGTTACTATTTGTTTCTGCTGATTGTTTTAACATGTACTCAAATGATTTGACTCAACATCCTATTATTTTCAAAATAGGCATCAACCTTTGGATACAAGTTTTCTTTTTGCTGTTGTTTTTTTTGCCAGCAAGAAGAAATAACATCTGAACTTAAGATCAATTTGGTAGTCTTTTATTAAAAAGGAATAATGTCAGAGACTTGGGCACTTGTTTTAGAGAGTGTATTATAAAGTAGCCATTCACTTTTAAATTTAGAATGAAACTGTGATTTTTGCCTCTCTTCAAACATCAATGTTGTCTTTATCAGCATAGTTATACATATGATGTTACCAGTTATATTATACTTATGCAGTAGTATGCATTTGTAAGAAGACATATTTATGTAGATGCCCTAAAGTTATGGAATCTTGGAGGACACTGGAAGCATAAATCAATTCAGTGCTTTAAGATATGTGACTAAATAGTGGAGGTAGACTCTTCCAGAGAGCTTGCTTGAATATTCTGTCCTAGAGGCAGCTTTTGTTTCTTAGGTACCTGATTGATTTTTAGGGCTGATTCTTTTACTAAGGAAGTGCTTGGAATACTACCTGGTTGAAAATGGTCAAAGCAACTTTTCTCAGGGTGTGTAAAACTGCTCATTTGCGTGTACTTTATAATGTATGTATACTGACAGGCTCATTTGAGTATGGTTGTTATTTGTTTTACATGTGCATCCACTTAAAAGGAATATCTCTACAAGTGGTTGCATATACTGACTGTAAATACACCTTTTTACTAGATAATGCAGAGTTTGGGGTCACAGCCTCTGCCTGAAATGCCACCCTTCTTTTCTATAGCCATATAAATCCTTCCAGGCCCTTCAGGCCTGACTTCATCTTCTCCATAAAGCTGATAGTGATTTTTCTCCTCTGATTTCCGAGAGCATTTACTGACTGCCTCATTCCTTTGATTTTTCTCATTCAAGCTTTGTAACTAGCTCTATTTGTTTGGCTGTTTAACTTTTCTGCTTTTGTCATGTCTCTCTAACTAGTGATCTCACAGCTTTTCTTCCATCTCTTTTCATTGCTCAGCACAAGGTGACTGCTCAAACCATGTTCGTTAAATGAATGAATGAAGCAAACATCAGTTTCACACACCATAAGCTATCCTGTACAAATGGGGACTAGGGCCTGCAGAAGATACATATTTACAGAAGATCATGGACTCTCAAGGGTCATCTAGTTTATCTAGCACCCTAATGTGCAAATCACTTTCCAGGGCAGGGCTGTCCCTGTTAGGTGGAACATCTCCCATGGTTCCGGAGTGAATGCCTTAAGTACCATGGGATTCGCGGGTACAATAGTAAAGTGGTTAAGCCTGGTAAATTTTCAGCCAGGAAGTCTACGGCTTTTTGCTATCTCTGGGCACTTGGACAAGTTCTTTAATTTAGTTCCTTCATCTGTAAAAGTGGAATGATCTTAACAACTCAAAATTAAATACTCACAATTCTACAGTACAAAAACTCTAAAGATTGAAAGCTTTTGTAATTCATTTGCTAGGAAAATCTACCTTGATCTGAATGTAAGAAGAGTCTAACTTAAATGGATCTGAGTTACTTATAGTCTTTATATACCCACTAATTGTGGTTCATGTGTTTCTCTGCAGAAATATTAATGGATTTGACTATGAGATACTACCTCAAATCCTCCTAGGGGTGCTACAGACAGTGTGCTACTCTATTCATTTTCTATAAATTTCTGAATCCCAAACATATTTGGTCCTCAGGTAGTTCATCTAAAAGATCATGGACCTCTATAAGCCGCTCATAGGATTGTTATGAGGATTAATGGGATAACAGAAGAAATGATTTAGCACAGTGCCTGATACACAATAAGTTACTTATTTATTTATTTATTTATTTGTTTTAGGAAAGGTGCAAGTAAGAATGAAGGCAAGCAGGCAGACAGAAAGACAGAGAGAGGAGGAAGAAGCATTTTATTTTATTTTTATTTAGTTATTCACTCTGCTTGTTTTACTTTGGACCTGGGACTTGAACCCAGGGGTATGCAGCTTGGACCCCTTTGGAGGTGACTGACCTGACTACTACTCCACTAGGGCCAGTCACAATAAGCTCTTAATACGTGTCAAATAATGTCATTGGTACTTACATTTTGAATGAATCGCATCAGGCCTTTCGTGAAAGTTGTTTCTTTCTTATGTTTAGTATCTATAGGAATAATTCCACAAGGAACAAGTGATTTCCCCAAGAAGCTAGACTTTTAAACTCCTTTAATGAAATTATATTCCTGATTTAATTTTTATTATTGACTCATTTCAGAAGAACCCTGGGGAATATATTTATTCTTACTCATTGATTTGTCAGAGTATTCATGCATTTTATAAAAAATATATTGGATTTTTCTGGCTAGTTGACAATAGACAACTGTTTGCTAGTTTGTGATGATGTGACATTAAACAGATGTTTTCTTGCCTTCATACAGCTTATAGTTTGCTGGAAATTAATTATTCCCCCCATTCATTCACTCTTTCATCTATTCAATAAATAGTGACAGTGCTTTTATATGCTAGGTACTATTCTGGGCACCGGCAATGTAGCAGTTGCCATGGCTGACAAGGTCCCTGCCTCCATACAATTAATTCTTTCCTGGGGAGAGATAGATAGTAAACAAATTAGCAAGCAAATGCGATATTTTCAGGTGATGATAAAATCAATGAGGTAAAGAAAATAAGCTGATGTGATAGAGTGTGGCATGGTCTGTAAGGGCAGTGCTCTTTAGATGGGGTAATCAGAGAAGGCTTGCTCAGGAAATATTTAAATCAAGACTATGTATTGGATATAGATGTGATTGGATATGGCAGAGATTTAAAAAGAGCAGAGACTTAAACCATGATGGAAGTTAGTTGCTTTTCATCAAGATTTTTGGCTGTTTTTCTTCACCAAGTTATCTGGAGCCAAGATTCGTTCTCTCCTGTTTCTCTACCCTTCCTTGAGTGTCATCCACAGAGTCCAAGATGACTGACCACTAGGTCCACACCTTAGTCAGTGGGAAAGGGAAAGGAGAAGAAAGAGGATATTCCTTTATAAAAATGTATCTCCTTTAAACCAATAACCCCCCACATTGAACACATCATTTTCCTCACATCTCATTGGCCAGAACAGAGTCATAGAGCCATATCTAGTTGCCTACCACAAAATATACTTTTTACTTGGGTAATCATGTACTCAGCTATTCCATTACCATGACAGGATGCGAGAACAGGTATTGGAGGACTCGCAGTCTCTGCCACAGATCTGAACAATTAAATGGAGCCTGAGGAAGAACATCTTGGGCAATAACATTCCAAGCAGAAAGAATAGAATTTCAAAGATCCTGAGCAGAGGTGGATTTTCCATGAAGATAAATGACACTTAAGTATCAGCGCATATCAATTGCACCAGTCCCTTCCAATGCCTTGCACTTAAGTCTGTAATTATACCTAAATTGAAAGCTTTGGGTACTACAAAATCTTTATCAGCCTCTGACCCTGAGGGCAGAAAGTGATGACATATTATCAATTGAAAGGAGACCAGTGTGAATGAAGCAGAATGAACAAAAGTAGAGCTAGATGAGATTGGGAAGAAAAGTGGGGACTAGCTCATACAGTAAGTTATAGGGAAAGGTTAGATTTTATTTTAATGTAATAGGGAACTACCGAAGAATTTTAAGAAGGAAGAAATGAAATTTGATTTATATTTACCCTGAAGGAAACACATAAGGGAATGTTCATTGAAAAATGTAAAAGAACCTCTGTACATCAACAGAGAGTAGATGAAAAAATTGTGATATATTCATAAGGGGAATACTTTAGCTATGAAATGAAAATATGATGTTGAGCAAAAAAAAACAAAGTTAGGAAGATAACACTTTAATTTTATTTATGAATGATTTTATTTATGTAAAATTTGAAGCATTTAAACTGGTATATTATGTAGGGATATATTTTGTAGAAAAGACTGCTAGTTGCCTACTCAATATCTGTTCTCTTCTTTCATAATAGCAGAACCCTTGTTTCATTATGATGAAAATGTGTCCAGGCTTAAAAAATGACATTTTTGAGCTTCTCTTGCAGCTATAATTTATTACATTGTTCTGAAAAATGGGATAAAAGGGAAATTGTTGGGTTGGATCTTGGGAAAGAAGCTTAAGAGAAGAAAACATCCATTTGACATGTATTCATTTGCGATTGGCCCCTTTTTCTTTCTCTTGCTTGGAAAGAGGTTTCAAATACATCCTGGTAGTTGGGGCCCCCATACTGCAACCATAACCAGAAAACTAAGAGAACCCCGATTAGTTTAGCCCTCATCTTCGAGACTCCAAAGCAACTTTACTGCCTGAACTACTATCCTCGTCTATTAATTATATGAGAAAAATTACCTCCCATTTTTCTTTAAACAACTGTTATGTGAGTTTTCTGTTACATGCAACAGAACTCAACCCTAGTGGATGTGTATAAATCTAATAATTTAATAAAAATAAAATTCCATCCATGGAAACAAAAATGACTAAATCCACTAAATTCTGGACAGCTGTACTCGCTGAAGTGGGATTAGTAGGAGTAATGAGACTGGAACTAGGAATGGGTACATAGATCCTTTGATTATTTTATTTATTAAAGGAAAAGAAAAAGAGCTGAAGTAAATTTAACAAAATGTTCATGTTTTTAAGCTTGGGTAGTAGGTACATGAGTATTCATTTATTTTATTTTTTTTGCTTTTTTATATGTGCACATTATTTCATTAAGAAGGTTTTATGGAGTAAGGATGCAAACATGGAACTTGGAAGTTTTGTAGCCATAAAGGTGAGAGATGGTAGTGGCTTGGATTAGATTTAAAAAGGAAAGAATATTCTGGGGATAGAGCCTATAGGGTTGCATGCTGAATCAGATGGGAGTTAATGACAGAGAGGATATCAGTCAATGTTTTTGTTTGAGCACCTGGACGAATGTTGGTGCTGCTTACTGAGTTGAGGATGCCTTTAGCACTGTGGGCAGGGCACATTTAGGTAGGGTGACAACAAATAGTTTGATTGGGGAAAGTTAAGATTGAGAGGTCTAGTGGAAATGTGAAATAGGCAACTTGATATAGGAATCTATGACTCTAGGGCTTGTTCAAGGACTTCCAGAAAACAGAATCAGGTTTGTTTTATGTATACATCCACATGGAATCTAATTTGTTATCTCCCCTTAAACCCCTTGCATAGGAATTTGGAACTTGCAAAAAGGAATGACTTCTGGCAGGGCAGTGTTGGTTGCGACAGAGTCTGGATAATTCTCTTTAAGTCTTTCCATACTCTTTTTTTCTTTTTCTTTTCTTTCTTTAAGTCAAAGGCAGGCAGGCAGGAATGAAAGCAGGAAGGCAGCAGGCAGGAAAGGAGAGGAAGAATTGTATTTAGTTAGGAGTTCAGTGAAGTTGTCCCC